>BSBM01000748.1:8560000-9005000 GCA_027924585.1 Larix kaempferi
TTCACCAACCAAGTCTGTGTTGGCACCTTACAGGTGTCCTGCCTTAACCAATGCATATCACAATGATTAATGTATGAAATCATATCATATAGTTCGTAGATCCTCATTTAATACAACATATGATGAAACATTGGTAACACAAAGATTACATATGGATCATAGTTAATACTATGATTATATCATAGATTTCATAACAAGTAATATGATTTCATATAGTGGTGCTGCGACTTATAAACAGAGGAATCGAATTATATAAGCATAGGATTGTGCATAGTTTCAATTGCATGGTTATATTAATACAAATCTCTAGGAGCATAACGTTTGGACCATGTGCATAGTTCATAAGAATTGTGTCTTATGGATATGATGGTTATGTTTATATGAGTCTCGAGGAGCATAAGTAAATAGAGCTTATACATAGTTTCTAAGTTAGGTTGTAAATATTGAATGGGGTCGACTATGGCAGTAATACCATAGTTCAGAATTTTCACATAAGCATCACATAGGTTATAAAATAAATAGTTTTCAATTATAAAATGGTTTGATATTATTAATACCATAATGGCAGTAGTGGTAGTTTGATAGCTTAAAATGGGACATGGTTTGGTCATTAAGCTAGAACACGATAATAAAATTTTTATGATGATAAGTTAAGATGTTTAAGAATAAAAATAGTAATCATAATGGATTACAATAGCTGTAATAATAACATGTGGTCGTCAAACTAAGGATGAATTTTATTCTGCAAATTACTTTCAGTAAATATATGATGCATGCATGGATTATAGAAATACGAGTTATACCTTATAGACAGATGATTTTGTGTCACATAGCATCCTCTTTGTTTTGCATACCTGCAACATAAGAATTATTGTCGTCAACATACTCATATAAACATTTTAAAAAATTGGGTAAATTTGGGGTTGTGACAATTTTGTATTAGAGCATGGTTACAGACACTAGGCCTAAAAATTGGCTCAACACGCATGATCATCATGAAACAAGAAACAAAAACTGACTTATGTTTTCTTTATGATATTTCAGGAGCAGAAATATAATCTCTATTTTGCAGGAAAACGAAAGGAGTAGAAACATTTGTTGAAGAAGGATCACATCATAGTGAACAAGAAAATCATGAATAAGAAAATGTTAATAATGGCAATCTATGGGTTGATCTGAATGATAAAAGAATTGATAATAAATATGGATTTTTACAAATTGTAAAAGAATTAAAGGCAAAAATACAAAGTGTGAAAGAAGATAATGCACGCATCTTAAAGGAAGAGTTAAATAACGTTCTACTTACTAAGGTACTTGAGTAAGAAACAATAAAGAACAAACCTATGGATGAAGAAATTGAGAAAACTGCATCATATAAGCGTAGAGCAAGAAAGTTAACTTTTGCATATAATGAAAGTGATTCATCTAATGGAATTTTTGGAAGAGAACATAAAGATAAAAATAATACCAATGATAGTAGTGATAGCGAACGGATCAAGAAAAAGAGCAAACACTATGAGGAAATTACTTGAGAGTTTAAGAAAATAAACCCACCTATCTTTAATGGCAGAGTAGAAACTGGAGAAGAAGTTGAAGCATGGCTATCCAGAATGCATAAATACTTTCAGATTTATAATTACTCCACAAAACTTAAAGCAAAAATGGCTATTTATAATCTATTCGGAAAGGCAAATATATGGTGGCAAGATATGAAAAAGGTAACAAACATAAAAGAATCTCATATAACATGGAAGTCTTTTAAGAAACTGTTTAAAAGAACATACTTATCTGAATAGTATTATGAAGAGAAAGAGAAATAATTTTATGATCTGAAACTTGGAACACTAACTATGAAGGAATTGTGCAGCAAGTTTCTAAGTTTACTTTGGTTTGTACCTTACATTATTGAAGAGAAACGAAAAGTAAAATGATTTCTATGTTGTTTTCTTGTTATATATAAAGAAAGGATTGAGTATGATAATCCTAAAAATTTGGAAGAAGCAATGAGAAAAAAAAATTCTGCTTTGAACAAAATAAAAATAGAAAAGATACCTTACCAACTTGGAAAGGAAAGAGCTTTGATCAAAAGAAAAGAGGGACTAAGTTTTTCAAAAATTCTGGAAATAACTATAAAATTTATCAAGGTAATAATTTCAGAAACTGACCTCAAAATGCAGTGAATAATCAAATAAGAGATAGACCTTCTACTTATAACAAAGTTAATAATGCAAGAGGACCTTTGCAATGTTGGGAGTGTGGAGAACCACACTACATTAAAGATTGTCCAAAGAAAAGAAAATATTTTAATAATTTACAATCTATACAAGAAGATGCTACTCTAGGTGATGTAGCCAAAACCATACCAAGTATTAGCACAACTTTGGAGAATCGACAAACAGATCATCAATCAACAATGGTCGAAATAGAATTTATGATAAAAGAAAAATCTATTTCTATGTTTATATATCCAGGTGCAAGTTTAAGTTATATATCTCCTAGATTGGTAGAAGCATGTAAACTTCAATAAGATAAATTTGAAAAGTCATGGTTAGTTCAGCTTGCTACAAGCACACAAAGGAAAGTAACTAACTTTGTTAAAAACTGTGAGTTTTTCATGAACGACTTGAAAACATACGCAGATTTGAATGTTTTACCTTTGGGATTGTATGACATGATAATAGGAATGGACTGGTTAGAGAAACATAGAGTGATTTTAAACTGCTATGATAAATATTTTACATACAAAGATGAAGACAATAATTTTGTTGTAGTGAAAGGAATTCCTAGGAAGGTTATGATTAGAGAAATCTCTGCTTTGCAAATGAAAAGATATGTTAGGAAAGGTTGTAAAGTTTTTGTTGTTCATATACTTGATGATAGAGATAAAAATGATAAAATTGATATAAATGATATTCCAATACTGAAAGAATTAAGAGATGTATTTTTAGAAGAAATTCTAGGACTACCTCCTAAAAGAGAGATAGATTTTACAATCGATCTTGTACCATGAGCAGTACCAGCTTCGAAAGCTCCCTATAGAATGAACATATTGGAATTAATTGAATTAAAATCTTAGATTCAAGAATTAATTGACAAGAAGTATATCCGACCAATTGTGTCCCCTTGGGGAGCACTAATTATATTTGTTAAAAATAAATATGGTACTTTAAGATTGTGCATTGACTATAGACAACTAAATGACATGACAATTAAAAATAGATACCCGTTACCTCGAATTGATGACTTATTCGATCAATTCAAAGGATAAACTATATTTTCTAAAATAGATTTGCGATTGGGATATCACCAAGTAAGAGTAAAATATGAATACATTTATAAAACAACTTTTAGGACCAGGTACAGTCATTATGGGTTTGTCATGATGCCCTTTGGGTTCACAAACGTGCCAATAGTGTTTATGTGCATAATGAATAGTGTATTGAGTAAATACCTAGATAAATTTGTAGTTGTGTTTATCGACAATATATTAATTTACTCTAAGAATGACAAGAACGTGAAGAACACTTAAGAATTGTACTACAAGTATTAAGAGAACAAGAACTTTATGTGAAATTCAACAAGTGTGATTTCTTTAAAGATAGAATTCAATACTTAGGACATGTAATAACTAAGGAAGGGATATCATTGACCCTGAGAAAGTAAAATCCATAATGGAATGGTCGGTTCCTAAAGACGTATCTGATATACGATCATTCATGGGAATAACAGGTTACTATAGAAAATTTATTCAAGGTTTTTCAAAAATTGCTTATCTTATAACTTCTTTACAGAAGAAAGGAAATAAATTCGATTGGAATAATAAATGCGAAGAAAGTTTTAATAAACTAAAACATTTGTTAATAGCAGCTCCTATTTTAAAGATTGTAGATCTTTATAAATAAGTTACCATTTGTACGGATGCATGCAAGGAAGGTTTAGGAGGAGTGTTAATGCAAGATAATTATGTTGTGGCTTATGAGTCAAGAAAATTAAAGGAACATGAATGAAATGATGCAAATAACGATTGGGAGTTGGCTACTATAATTCACGCACTAAAAATGTGGCGACATTATCTTATTGGTTGGCGATTTCTACCAAAAACTGATAATGTTAGTCTAAAGTATATATTTGACCAGCATAATTTGAATGCAAGACAAGCAATATGGTTATCCTTTCTATGTGAATATGATTTCGAAATAAAACACATTAATGGGAAAGAAAATAAAGTAGAAGACACTTTGATTCTTCATTCTAACATGTTGTATGTGGCTGCAAGTAGCAGTTACAAAATATATTTAAAGGTAAAAATACAAGCAACAGCAAGAAATGATGATGAATATCAAAAAATAAAAGATAAAACAACGGAAAATGAAGCAAGTCAAGTAAACAAAGATTTTAAATTGAGCAGAAAAGAAGTATTAATGTATAAAGACAGGTTGTATGTACCTAATTTTGTAGAAGTTAAGTTGTTAATTATGAATGAAATGTATAAGACACCTTATTCAGGACACCCTAGATACCGGAAAATGATTACTGTGTTAAGAAAAGAATTTTATTCTCCTAATATGAAAAATGAAGTTGTTGAATATATAGCTAAATGCATGGAGTGTCAGTAAGTTAAAATTGAACATCAACATCTAGCAGGTTTATTGCATCCCTTACCCATTCCAGAATGGAAGTGGGAAATAATTAGTATGGAATTCATAACAGGTTTTCCTAGAAATACTAAACAGAATGATTATATAACTGTCGTTGTAGATAAGTTAAGCAAGGTAGCACATTTTGTTCCTGTTAAATCTACATACAAGTCTATTCATATTGTTGATATATTTATGAGAGAATTTTTCATATTGCATGGTGTACCTAAAATAATTGTTTCTAACAGAGATAAAAAGTTTACATGAAATTTTTTGAAAGCTTTGTTTAAAGGGTTAGATACTAAACTAAATTTTAGTACATCTTTTCACTGTCAAACTGATGGACAGATAGAAAGCGTAAATCAAATCTTAGAAGACATTCTTAGAATGTATGCTATGGATAAACCTGGAAAATGGGAAGACTATTTATATTTGGTTGAATTTGCATATAATAACCATTTTCAAACTTTTGCTAAGATGAGTCCATTTGAAATACTTTATGGACGGAAGTGTTACACTCCAGTTTCTTGGAGTAGTATAGTTGATAGATTGATGTTAGGTCCTGAATTGTTAAAAGATATGGAACTAACGGTGAAACAAGTACAACAAAATTTGAAGATAGCTCAAAATAGACGAAAGAGGTATGCTGATTTAAAAAGAACTTAAAGAGAGTTCTAGGTAGGAGACTATGTTTATGTAAAAGTAACTCCAAGGAAGAGTTATTTAATATTGGGGAAGTGTATAATCTAGCACCTAGGTATTGTGGCCCTTTTGAAATATTAGACTGGATTGGACAGGTAACTTATCGGTTGGCATTACCGCCTACACTAAAAGTACATAATGTTTTTCACTTTTCTTTGTTAAAGAAATACATACATGATGCTACTCATGTTGTGGATTGGAATATTATTTAGGTGGAGTTGGAAGGAAAATTCCAAGTGGAACCAGAATGCATCCTCGATAAGAGGGAGCTTATCCTTCGGAACCACATTATTGGGCAAGTAAAGGTGCAGTGGATGCACCTTAACCTAGAAGAATCTACTTGGGAATTGGAAAGTGAAAAGGGGGAGACATATCCAATTCTATTTCAGGAAGAAACAATGGAAGATAGAATAACACCGAGGACGGTGTTATGTTTAAGGGGGGTTGTATGGAATACCCCTAGAACCTTAATTAAAGTTTAAATACTTTGTAATAATTTTTTTAATTGTTGTTGAACAATTATTTGACCAAGTGGGTTCAAAGACACTTGTTTGAGGATATTGAATTATTATTATTATTTAATAAATAAAAATAGGAGAATCCAATTTGAAGTAGTTGTTTAAAGAGTGTTTGTTGTACCACAAGGAGAAATGACAAGTGTTGGAAAAACTACCCATAGCCATGAAAACAAATATTTAATACTCAACAAGTGCAAGAGGAATCATCCATATTTTTAAGGTTAGAACTACAAATGGAGGTTCTAGAGTAGGAGGCTTATGATAGACCTAAGTCCTAGGCAAATATTTAATAAGCATTCCCATCAGACAAGCATGATGCTTGGATGGAAGAGGGAAAATATATTTGTTGAGTTGAGAAGTGGAACTGAGTGATAGTTCATAACTATTCAGAAGTCTTTTCCCTTGTGGTCCAACAAACAGGATTGGGGGTTTCAGAACAAGTAAACTTGGCTACTCTGGAAGATTGGTTGGGAGGAATGATGAACTTCAGATTGGATTTGGTATGTTCTTTCAGTTGGGTTCTTATTTATTTTTATTAGTATTTAGTACTATCTGTGTAGTATTATTAGGAAATGGTGAACTGTAATTTATACTGATAAATGTTCTGTTAATAATTATTATTTCCAAGAAATACATTTATTATGTTTTCTATGTTTATTAAATTTGACTATTCTATATGTGTGTTTTTCATAGAATATATTTTATTTGTAAACCTAGGGTTTTAAACAAAAAAAAATTATATCTTTGATTATAATGATAGAAGCATTTTTCTTGTAATGTTTTACTAATATGATAAACACTACATATTATATAAGTATATATATAAAAACATAGGATGCAATACTTTAAGTATAGACATTTTATACACACTTCAATAACATAACATGAAACCAATATTGCATAGAGCTAATAGGCATCTTATTACAAATCCAAATGGCCTGTTCAAATATTCTGTAAGATAAACAAACTTATATTTCTATAGATATACAGTCAAACAAAATTCATTTGAGTCCAAGGCATAGAAATCGAAAGGCTTTCACCTTATAAACAGAGCATAGAGCCAAATGGTTGAGAATACATATAACAAGTAACATTATCATTAAGGTTGTATGGCTCCAATACGAATTCTTTTCTCATTTAAAAGCATGAAGTTAAAAACCTAACATTAATACAGAGCCATGAAGCTCGAATACATGTCATTGCTAGGTTAAATATATATAACATACAAACATTATGACAGAGCCGTAAGGCTTATAATGTTTTCATTTCAAGTATATAACCTAATACAGAGCTGAGAGGCCAGGAAAAAACATTTGATGTACAATTTATATAACATCTATGTTCACTTAATGCAACAGACAAAATAAACGCATTCATTGAGAAACAATTTCATAAACTAGAAATTGAAACTGAGAAAAGGGTCGATAGGCTTCTTGTATTTATATCGAAACGAAGTGTGACAACTAAGAGGATTCATACATTACTCAAATCATTAAAACGAGTTATGAATGAAGTCGCATGGTAATTCTCATCCCATGCAAATCTTAGAATAGGTAAGCGAAGGAAATGTACTTAGGTCATAAGATAGAGTCCAAGAAGTGATATCGACTTAATGCCTTGGAATAATAGGTAGCCAACATCCTTTTCATTTCCACAAACAATGCCATGTGTCCTTTAGACCACCTGCAAAATGTTTACAAAATGATTTATCAGTTATGGTTAATTAACCAAGTGTCATAATTGAATTTGTTGACATAGTTCTGTCGACACGGGTTCACTTTGCACTACTATCAACAAACACCAACCAAACACCCTTAAACACTAGCCGAGAAAGGTTTTACCCTTTCTAGCAACACTTACAGAGCAAGTGAAGTCTCACCCGAGATGATTAAGGGGGCTACAGGAACCAGGTTTTCGTAGTGGGGGGAGGACATGCATCAATTCTCACTCGATAGCTACAGAAACTAGAGATTGCATTTTTGCATCATGCTTAATAGTTCATACATTCATTCATCATTCGCATATTCCAAGTATAATTGACATTCGCATGAACATGATAAGACTAGCAGTCGCATTGGAAACAATTATGAAACAACAGATCTTTAAACATAACACAACTAACAATCGCATGCATCATTCAATATGAAGAGAAACATAACAAATAAACATAGCCAAACATCTTCATGCATTAATTCATCAAAAACCTTTGGTACAACCCTCGCAGGGACAATTCCAAACCACTTATCTCGGATCCATACAAAACTTGCCGAAAACAGTGAAAAACATTACACAATTCATCCGCTTGTATTCTGATATGATTCTAAGATAGGATAGGATTCCCGTAGGATTATAAGCATAGTCCTATTTATACCCAACTAAGGTGGTTACAAAATGGTCCAAATTACCCATTCTAACTAGCTAAACTAATCTTTAGCTTTCGTCGGCTCCTTGGTCTCGGAAAATGGTCCTTTCTTCCATGGATGGTCCTTCTTGTCGCTATCAGCTTCTGCACTTCATGCGGTCTAACCCCATGCCAACAAGCCCCCCTAAAAAACTTGTGGCTTGCCCTCGAGCCACCTCAGCTAGACACCTTTGGTGTGTTTACTTGGGACCAAAACTCATCATGTGTAATTTTGATCTAGTCGACAAATTCTTTTGTCGATACTTTGAGTGATTCACAGTATTGTACCTGTTCTTGCTATTCATTTGTTGCACCCATTACAGATTCTTCTTAACCTATGTCCTTCCTGTTATTCCCTACGTGTCCAACTGTTCTGCCTCATTTTTTAACTCATCTGGGTGCGTTGTCCTTCTTTTCTACCTTTCGCGTGCTTTAGTTACCCACTACTCAAGTTCCTTCAGCTCTGGAGCCTTTGTCATCCACGTGAGTAAGGGAATCACCCTAAGCAATCCCTTCAGCGTTTCCAGCTAATATTTTTCCTAGGAAAGTTGGATGTTTAGTTGTTGCAACTGATCATCCTGAACTAAGCTTCCCCAAAACTCTGTAACCTCTTCCGCAATTTTTTGGGCCACCCTTTCCATTTCTGCAATCTTTGTCACAACCTCTTCTATCGCGTCCTTGCGATTTTGGATTTGCTCTGGTGGTGTGACTGGTACATCGTTTTCCTGTAACTCTGTATTTTCATTCCTAATTCGGTGATAGCCATGCCTAACAAGATAGCTTTCACTTCTGGTAGTATATCCTAATCCACCTTCATGGCTTCACATGCCTTCGATATCACCTTTTCTAACTGGCCTCTATCTTTTATAGCCTTCTCTTCATTACCTAGTGTTTGGGATTTCTCTTCTCGGAGACTCTATGCCTCCATCTCACTGGTGCGCGCCTACTACTTATACTTCACCATCTTGGCATGCATTGTGGCCTCACGATCGTGTATTTCTACACTTGTTGCGGCTTGAATATTGTGTAGTGACAACATCGGATGTAGATTGAAATTTACCATGATTGAATCAGACTTCCTTAATTCCAGGTCCAACGCCTCATCACCTATTTCCATGGTATGTGGAAAAATTTGTACTATCCTTGGTTGTGTGCCGACCTCTACTTTGACTCTTCTTGTCGAAAAACTTGGAGGGACGTCCCCATGTGGTATGCTTGACTCTACAATTGCATTAGCTAGTGTGGATAGCAGTTGGGTTACCTGGTGGAAGTATTCGGTTGAGTGTTGTGTGACTTTCGCACAGTTTCCTTCTACGACTTCTGTTATTTTCTCCAGGATCCTGTTAACCTGCTCTGCAGGAAGACCACCACTTGTGCTTCCTTCTCCAATGTCCATCCTATGCTTTGTTCTCATTTCTTTGGATTGTGCCTCTAGTTCAGAATCTGTCGGTGTGGATGATCAGGCTCCATCATGACTGGACATCTGCAACTGTTCTTTCACAGGATCATCTTCTCCTGCGCCCTCCTCTCATTTGGATGAGTCCCTTTCTTCCACTGGTTGTCCCATTGGTTTCTCTGGTCGAGTTGTCATTTGTCCATTCTCTAAATTCGATAGTTCCTCTTCTGCGGCTGGAAATTTCCATTATGTTTGCTATCCACCAATTATGGAATCAAATTCCTCCTCAGTGAGCTTGTACTGTGTTGGAAGCCACTACATCGGCTTGTCCGCCTGTGCTTGGATGTAAATTGTTTGGGATTTGATCGATAGCCTTGCGATTGACCGATACTTCCATGTGCTTTCCCAGTTATGCGTGGTACTACTTGCGCATCTATCCACCTCATGTCCAAGAACAAGTAAAATTATAAAACATTTAATGCTTTTCATTCTTTGTCTGTTGTTGCCCATACATTCTGGTACCGTGCCCCTTCTCTGACTCTAGCTTCTACTGTCTCCATGCTTTGATAGTTATCTAAATCCCTCCATCCTATTAATGCGACCAGTATCATGAGCCATGAATATGTGAATGCCTTCCCTTTCTCCTGTGCATCCAATGCATCGTCCATCAATTGGTTTAGCAGAAATTTTGACCAATTCATCCGCACTCCTGCAGCACATTGTTCTATGGAGGCGATGATGCCCGAAGTGCATTCTTTTGTCCTGTTCTTCCGTGCCACCTTAACTGATAATATATTTTCTACAAACCTGATAGCTTGGTCCTAAATCGTGTTAATTAGGAATCCTCTAGAGTTTTTCTCTACTCCGTACTTTGTCTTCATCTTTACTGTGAGCTTCTTGTAATTATCCTTCCCCTAGAAAAATTGGGAAGGCTCTTCTACGTCCTTGGGTAGTCTAGTGATTCGTGCAATGAGGTCGACTGTGACTAGAATCTTTTCATGCATCCATATGTATCCGCCATGAAAACATGCTAATAACTACTTGACGCATGCATTTACCTGTGCCATTCTTTTGAAGTGTAGTATTTGGGTGAGGCCTAACAACCCCAATTGCTCCAATCCCAATGCCCAATCTGCTGGTTCTTGTTTGGTCAGACCTCCTTCACCATGGTGGACATTGAGGTATGTGTTTGTGCTTTCTGGGAAGTTCACGAGGTCTTGGTCGCTATATTGAAGCTTCTGTAACTTTACCACGATATTCCCTGGTTGTGGGTCTCCCTTCGGTATAAGTGAAATATAAACGATATATCGTTCATTCTTGCCTACCCGAACTGTAGGCATCCCATCCTTGCTGGTTGGTACATACCCTAATATCGTCGGGCCAGGGTAACCTCCTTGTGCGGTTGTTTCCTTTTGAGCATTGCCCGAATTGCCTGCTTCTTCTTCTACCAGGCGTGCTGCATTCCTAGTCCCTTACTTCGGCTCTCAACTAGTTTTTGCAAGCCAATTTGCACTCCACTTCTTTTTGAATGGTATCTTGAACATGATTTCTAGTTGCTCCTGCAAAACTGGCATTTGTTGTGGCCGTTTGTTGGTTGTGATTGAAACATAAACTTCCATGTGTGATTTTAAAGGCCATTGCTAAACAAAAAGTGCATCAAAGTGTTCCTTTTCCCTACATTTATGGTGTTGAATTACCAGATCCTACTGATTTTAGACAATGATTACCAAATACAGCACTGATTCACCAAATCCGCGGCATGCGTCAGGTATTAATTGTTGTTTTTTAATTTTTTTCATCGTCCATCGTGGCTTAACTACTGCATTCATGACCGGATTTGACCCTTTTTGCGCCAAATCCTGCCACTCTGTGATTCCCTTGTAGAAGATGCTTAACTTTTTTTTATTAGGACCATAGTTTCGTCTGCGGTACCAGACCTTCGCTGGAGTCACTTTCATTCATCTTTGTCGCGCTCCTGGGATATTAGGTTCAATTGATACAGTGGTTTCTTTCTTAAATCGATACAAATCCTGAATTTGCAAGTTTTCTTATCTTGGACCACCATCGGGATGATCTACTCTAATTCCTCCACTGGTTCTATAATTCTTGCATCCATCATTCTCTCAAGTTCATCTTTCACCCGCTCCTTATACCTCAGATTCAACGTCTAAGGTCACTACTTTATTGGCTTCGCATCTGGTTTCAGTGGTATTTTCATCTCTCTTAAGTCCCCATAAATCCCTTTCATCTCTGAGAATTTCATCGGGAACAAGTCCTGAAACTCATGCAATAGGTCAGTCATCTAGGCAATGGTTGAGTCATCCCAATAATTCTTGATGCACGTGAACTTGGGATTCTCCTCCGACCAAATGTTCACTTTCTTGGTTTGCAATGGTTGTTGAAACTTGTCAGAAGGAATATCTAGTGCCTCAACAATGAGACTTACTTCTTACTCAGGTATATACGTAGCCCTTGAATCATCCTCATCGTCCGGTTCTCCTTTTATGTTGTAGCATTCCATTAGCATTCTTGGTGTCGCAGTCCTTCGAAGTCCCATAGGTTTCTCTGTCAGAACTACTTTGAATTCTTTCTCATGGATCTCTTGTAATGTGTTGTGGATGAAGGGGTTTTCGTTGGAGAAACCTAAACATTTGGATAAATCCAATAGTTAGTTATTCCCATGAGGTTTTTCTACATCACAGTTCTGCTTTGATATACCAACTTCGCGGTACTTCATCCAGTGTGTGAATGAATTTGTGGACCCATTCCTGTTTTTCCCGTGGTCCCCATTTTCTTTGACATTCAATCAAATGCTCCTATGGATATCCTCTATCGTCGTACTTACTGCTGTATTATCCTGCAGTGTCACCGAACCTAACCTCCATTAGGTATCGACATACTGGCCAGTTTTTTATGGTTGACTTATGCACCACCCACCATCGCGCTGGTGTAGCCTTCGAGGATTCCTCCAAGGCCCATAGTCGTTGTGGTTCTGCCACTTTTTCTTCAAACTCGATAAAAAATGTAGTCAATTTTGCAGACCTCTCATACATTAGTAGTGCACACTCTTCTGTAGCTACCCATCGCAGTGACAGGGTGATCCGTACACACCTTCTGAATGATACTTCATGTAATCGATTTTGCTAATTTTCGAGTGCCTCATATGAATCTAATGACGCTGAACTAACACTGCTCCATCCTAACTCGCCATCTACAGTAGGATTGATGTAATCTTCGGATATGTTGTGGAGATGTCCCATCCCTTAGTGAATTCATCCCTTGTCAACTCCATCTATCCCTAGTAGCGTTGGATAGGGGCTTGTGTTGTCGAAAATCTCTATCACGTCAAAATCTGCTTATGTTTTAAGTCCTTCTATTTCAATTGGGACCTGGCATAATCGACCAATTAGAGTGACCTTACTTCGATTCGCTAGTAAATTTTTACCGAGGGCTAGGCCAACTGTGGTTTCCCCATTGTTTCCCAGGTCTATTTTGTCAAGATATTTATGTCTGATCCCAGGTCTAGGATGATGGAATCGACATCAAATGCTTTGATTTTCTCAGACATCCTCATTTCTCTTCATGTCTTTCGCTTTTGTTTTCAATTGATTGTGTGCTCCTGTCATGCACCCTCCCTTCGCTACAACAAGCTAGATATTTCTTCCAATGCGTCCTGACCTTTTTCCAACTCCAAGCAGCTTTCTAAGAAGGCTCTTAAGGTGTTATCCTTTCTCTGTGAATTCCTTGTGTCGAATGTCAATGGCATGTCATAAGTAACTTCTTTCTGGTGAAGAGGTGGCTGCCTCATCTATTTCATTGCCTCTTGTGATTTCAAGAAAATATCTCTCTCTGCTGTTAATTTTTTGATAATTTCATTCCATTATCATAAGCATCTCTAAGAGAATAACATGTATAGCATATCAATCATAAACACAAAAGAAATCACACAAGAGACACAGAGTTTCACCGGGGAAAACCAAGAAGGTGAAAAACCTTGCAACTTCCTCAAAGATAGAATAAACCCAAGTACAATATCACAAGGATCAAACCCAATAAGATGTCTCTAGTAGATGCTCCTCCTCCTCCACATGTGCGCCACTTTATCTCTTATCTATGCGAGCTTGAGAAGTGAGTGAATGAGGAAAATGAGAGACACAGCCTCTCTATTTAGACACTGACTTGACCTGCCAATAATCCACTGGGGCCGACTTGCTACTCAAGTCTAATAACCCAACCACATGACCTAATCAGGGCCAACCCCACTCTAGTGGTCTAATAACCCATCAATACAAATGATGACACTTGTCGATACATATGATGAAACTTCCAAATATAAATGATGACACTTCCAAATAGAGGAATGTAACATCTCTAATGGATATACAATAAAGTACAAATGTAATACATAGAAGAATATCTTCCGAAGTTTCAAATACATCAACACTCCCTCTTAACTAGGAAGGTATTCTTTGGTCATAGGTCATCAATACATATTGGCACAAGTATTCAATTCTAGAGCTGGATCATTATCACTAGATCACGAAGCATTATCATCACTGTTGCTTTACCCGACATCTCTATCATTGGGCTATCTCTCAATTCTACTCGTCATAGGAAGTTCTACAGAGCCAACCCTTTTTCATGCTGGATGTAGGCCCACCACCTGCAGGTCTTCATCATCATTGGCCATACTGTGGAATCCTCAGGACTTATTACATGCATCAACAAAACCTCGCAAGAGCATCGCAGGACTGATTATGAGCACACAAATCAACCTATCGGATCTACTAGGACCTTTTACATGCCACTGCACAACCTATCCACGGCCACAGAGTATCATCCTGATACTCATGATCATACTGATCACAACATCGTTCATGAAGCACAACCCAGATGCACATCACACAACACTTACATTCACCAGCATGGGAAGACACACTTCAACCATCTGTGAAAGGCTCAACCCTTATATCTACGCCATGGGAAGACAAACTTCAACCATGCGAGAATGAAACAACACTTATATCGTAGCCATGGGAGAACACATCTACAACCATGCTCGAATGGCTGCAGCCCTTACATATGCACCATGGGAGAACACATCTACCACCATGTGAGAATGGATCCAGCCCTTACATCTGTACAATGGGAGAACACATTACCACCATGTGAGAATGGCCCTGGAAATTACATCATGACCATGGGAGAAAACATCTTCCACCATGTCGGAAAATCCCAACAATTACATCGCAACCATGGGAGAACACATCTACAACCATGTCTGAAAATCTCATGTGCATCTGTGTCTTCGGAACTCATCACACATAATCTAGCCGAACATGTAAAGTATCCACATGATACATATCATCTCATATGATCATCCTGATCATCATCATAGCATCCTCTTAATGCATATCATCCAGAGTATCATCCTGATACTTAACTGGCATGATCATCCTAATCATACCAAGCATCCAACCAATGCATATACATATACATGATCCAACTGATCATACCAAGCAACCAACCGATGCATATACATATACATGATCCAACTGATCATACCAAGCATCCAACCGATGCATATACATATACATGATCCAGCTGATCATACCAAGCAACAATTGGATCATTGTCCTGATGCTCATCACACAGCACTTACATCCACATCCATGGGAAGGATCCTCCTCTCACAATGCTTGGAATGGCTTCTACAAATGTGTCCCATCACTTCTTCCTCAAAGTATCTTCAATATGAAGAACACCAAGCCTCTCTCTGAAGTACTCAAACTTCACTATGGCTAGTGGTTTCATCAACAAATCTGCAACCTGCTCATCCGTCGCAACATACAGGAGCTTCACTCCTCCTCTTTGCACTATATCCCTGATATAGTGAAACTTGATCTCAATGTGCTTTGACTTGTCATGGAACACTAGGTTCTCCGACAACTTCACGCAACGTTGCTTTTCATAGTATATAAAAGTAGCACTCAGCTGGAGATCAAATAAATCAGAGAGTAGCTTCCAAAGCCATACTGCCTCATAACTAGCCAAACAAGCTGCGACATACTCTGCTTCGGCTGTACTCAGTGCCACACAGGACTGCTTCCTGCTAAACCAAGAGATCATACTGGATCCCATACTGCAGTAGCACCCAGAAGTGCTCTTCCTATCTGCAGCATTGCCCGCCCAGTCCGAATCAACATAACCCTGTACGTTAAACTTTTGATTCGCATCATACTTGATCCCATAATCAATTGTACCCTTCAGGTACCTCAGAATATGCTTTACAGCAACCAGGTGAACATTTCTCGAATCCATCAGGAACTGGCTCAATGTGTTCACTACAAAGCAAATATTTCGTCTTGTGTTCGTCAGGTACATCAAGGATGCAATCATCTGACAATACATAGTGACATCAACCGGATCAGATGAAGCATCACACAGAAGCTTCAGGTTTGATTCCATAGGTGTGGTTGCAGCCTTGCAGTCCATCATGCCGAACCTCTTCAGGATCTCTATTGCATACTTCCCTTGTCCAAGGAAGATTCTATCTGCACTCTGCCACACCCGTATGCGTAGAAAGTAGTGCATCATCCCCAAGTCCTTCATCTCGAACTTAGAATCAAGCTTCCTCTTTGTGTCGGCAATCAATCTATCCTCACTTGTAACAAACATGTCATCCACATACAATAGTAGTATCACTGGATTTCCTTCCACAACCTTGTAGTAAAGGTTGGAATCCGCTTTACTCTTAGTAAAGCCCAAACTGGATAGGAAGCTATCTATTCTGCCGTACCAGGTCATGGGTGCCTATTTGAAACCATACAGAGATTTCTTCATTTTTCACACATGAGTCCCTCTGTCATGTGTCTCAAAATCGAGTGGTTGCTCCACATACACTTCCTCTTCGACTACACCATTCAAGAAAGTTGTCTTGACATCCATCTGTTGTATCTTCCATTTCATCACTGCATCCAAAGAAGGTACTGATCTGATGGAAGTGTATCAAGCTACAGGAGCAAAAGTTTCTTCATAGTCTATTCTCTCTTTTTGGGAGAATCCACGAGCTACAAATATCGCTTTGTATTTCTCTATGCTACCAACTGCAGCCTGCTTGATCTTATAGATCGACTTGGAGGTCATAACAGACTTCCCTTCCGGTCTTGGGACAACATCCCAAAGATCATTCTTCATGATCGATGGATCATGGCATCATTACTTCATCCCGGATCCTGAAACTTAAGATTCTTCAATATATAGATTTATTTCTGAACAAATGTTGTAGTCCTTCTTTTGTAGGTACTCGTATATGATCTTTCCTACAAAAACAAGTTAAATTGCATGATTAGAAACATCTCATAGTTTTCAGAACAAATTCTTACACATAAAGAAATATGTCATACAGTCATGCAATTATTTTAGCCAATGCTTCAATACAACATTTATCCATATCACGTAACTTTCTAGATGCCTTCCAATCTCTACCAGAACATTGTTAAGAGTGTGCACAACTCCCAACATGTCAGCAAAGAGGTTTCATTCTAGATAAGTAGGAATGGAATGTTGTACAGTTCCATAGGCCACTTACCCATCACATGTATATTAGTAGCATACTGTTCATTAATGCAATTATTCTAATATGCATAATACACAACCTAAGTCTAGGAATATAAGTATATACATCATTGAACAATATTATTTAAACAATCAAATATACAAGAAATGACAATTCAAATACTTATCTTTGTTTGTTTGTTGTGTGGACTCCCTCTCACTCTTTGTTTCCTTGCAGGAACTATTGGAGTGTGCTCCCTCTTGATCTTTGCTTCCTGGATTACCTATCCTTGAACTTATATGCATCCTGGACCACTATGCATGCTTAAGTGTGCACTAGTGTCATGATTGTTCCATCCTCAAGATCTCATACATTCATTACAAAATAATCTTAAACATGTATAGTCATGATCATTTCAAACACAGATAATAACCATTAGTATTCAAGGTTTCAGGGAGTACTTCTCTTACTCATGCATATTCATATTTGACCATAGAACTATTCTGGTTAGTCATATCATCAATCAAGGTAAGAGACATAATATGCATAAACCCTAGATTACTCAAACTTGTAACTTCATGAGTAATCATTATCAATCATACAAAAGTATGAGATCCTTACATAGGGTAGGATTCTAACTTGATATAGGAAAAACATACTTGGTCATCATATTTGCTAGTTATGCTAGCAATGTTTTTCTTGTTCTCTTCAATGACCTGCATAACTCATAAGTTAACTATTGTAGAACCAAATTATACATACCTCTATGTGATCCATGACTATGGATGAGTCTCTATCTTCATGTCACTATTGTCTTGATCTAGGATTTGATTTGTACCTTCATGTTAGCGGATAGCATTCTCCTCATACAACACCACATTGCATTAGTACAATCATAATACAATCATAAGTGTCATAACCCTAATCAATGAATGTCTTCTATCATGCATTCATACTTTTACTAGGGTGGTAAGACAAGTCTAAAATTAAACAAGATTGTTACTAAACTCAATAACATGAAGACAATCATATTATAAACTTAATCATGAACAGATTTAAAAACATACCTGTAATTCATACCTGTCAGATTGCTTGTAGTAGTTGTTGTTATTGTTCCTTTTGTTCTTAGGACAATGTGAGGAAAAGTGTCCTCTTCTTGGTGTGGGCTGTGAGAGCTTGAACTTCATTCCCCATCTTTTCTTCTCAAGCTATAATTCGAGCTTCTTCTTGTGAGCATTCTTCCCACATCCTACTAAATGAGATAAGTTTCTTCCTACCACAAATTCCTTGGATGAAGGAATCCCATGATCTAGGAAGGTCATTAAGAGTGGTCATTACCACTTCCCCATTCTCTATATCTTCTCTCACAGCTTCAGGTTGTTCTTTTATCTGGGAGACCCTTGAGAAATAAGACTGCATAGTCTCCACATTCTGGATCTTAATATTCTTTAATTGATTCCTTAAGGTCATCTTCTGATTTATGTTCTTCCCTTCAAATAGCTTGGTCAAGGAATCAAACATCTCCTTAGGTGTCCTTAGGGAAGACACATGGGGTATGAGATAGTCCTTAATAGAATCAGTAATGATTCTCTTGGATTTGACCAATTTCTTCTTGTATGAAGCCTTAGTCTCATCTCCCTCTGGAACTGGAACCTCTTCACTTGTGAAAGTGTCCAACTCATTCTCTTTTAGGATTAACCCAATCCTATACTTCCATGCTCAGAAATTATCAACCCGTTCAAGCTTATCCTCAAGCTTGGTGTGGTGAGACATCTTAAGAAGTACTTCAAATGGAAATAGAAAAGCTATTATGTCTTACCACTTGATTCACTGAAAAATCGATTTGGAGCTCGATTAGGGTTTGTCAGAGAAACCCTAAAAATTCAAACTTTGAATTTCAAACTTCTGAAAGGATAGAAATATGCACCTTGATGAGCTGATGAAGCTGGTATACTTAGAATTTGCAAACTGCAAAGTTTCACCCCTCAAATTTACTTTTCAAACTTTCGGATTCACTAGAGAGGACCCTGAATTTGGGTTTGATTTTACCGGAGATTCACCCATCCAAAAAGTTTGTTCTTGGTCTCTAAACTTTTATTTTTTAGAGTAGCTTCTAGCCATGGTCTCATTTTTCAGAAATTCCAAATTTTGCAGAAACCCTAATTTCTCGCTTCACTCGAGAGGACCCCAAACTAGTGTTTGATTTTCTCGGAGCTTCACCCAAACAAAAATTTTGATCCAAAGCTCTAAAATTCGATTTTTCCAAGGAGCTTCTAGCCATGGTCTCAGATTTCCAAAATTCCACTTTTTGTGGAAATCCTAATTTTTACAGCCAAAACTGAAAGTGCTCAGAATTGAATTCTGATTGGACAGAAAGATGCGCCTTGCTGAGGAGAGTCAATCTAGCCTCCTTCCTTTCAAGATCTGTGGAGAGAAACCCAAAAAACAAGAATCCCTATCTTATGCAACTGCAAAGTGTCTTCTTCTCAGGTTAGCTCTGATACCATGTTAATTTTTCAATAATTTCATTCCATTATCATAAGGATCTCTAAGAGAATAACATGTACATCATATCTCTATAGCATATCAATCATAGACACAAAAGCAATCACACAAGAGACATAGAGTTTCACCGGGGAAAACCAAGAAGGTGAAAAACCCCACAACTTCCTCAGAGATAGAATAAACCCAAGTACAAGATCACAGGGATCAAACCCAATAAGATGTCTCTAGCAGATGCTCCTCCTGCTCCACATGTGTGCCACTTTCTCTCTCAGCTATGCGAGCTTGGGAAGTGAGTGAATGAGGTAAATGAGAGACACAACCTCTCTATTTATACACTGACTTGACCTGCCAATAATCCACTGGGGCCGACTTGCTACTCAAGTCTAATAATGCAACCACATGACCTAATCAGGGTCGACCCCACTCTGGTGGTCTAATAACCCATCAATACAAATGATGACACTTGTCAATACATATGACGACACTTCCAAATACAAATGACGACACTTCCAAATAGAAGAATGTAACATCTCTAATGGATATACAATAAAGTACAAATGTAATACATAGAAGAATATCTTCCGAAGTTATAAATACATCAACATCTGCTTCCGCATCAAATGTGACCTTATTTCTTGTTGTTGGTCGGACACTAGCCTATGACCTATCGGCTCCTGTCATAGCTCCTCCTCGGGTCACTACTCCAATAGTTGCAGTTTGAATTCTAACCTCCGTTGATTTATTCTATACCGCTTGTGGTGTATTTTGGTTCTGATTCTAATTTGGTGGAGGCGAGCGTAGGTTCTTAGTTTTCCACTTCACAATGAGCTGAGGATAGTCTTCGACACCATGGTCCACAACTCTGCAGAAAGTTCACTGTGGTGTCTGATTCGGGAAATCCCTCTGGTAATGCCCCTGCTGAACATAATTGTAACATATGATTGGTCCTCGACCTCTGCAGAACCCCCCTCGGAAACCTCCTCATAGTGGCCCGTATGGTGGGTACTCTGGTTGACCGTACTGTGGTTGTTGATAATGCGGTTGACCATATTGCGGTGGTTGATATTGCTTTTGCGGATATTGCGGTTGACCATACTGCGAGTGAACATACTATGCTTGATCATACTGCGATTGTAGGTTATAGTGAGGTTGTTGTTGATTATACTGCGGTTGCTGATGTACCGACGATTGCTCTTCCCCCTTCATGAAAAACGTATCTGTAGTTCGTTCTTGGAGTAGGTCGTAAGCCCTGCACTCTTTTTCGTCATGGCCACCTGATCGACAAAATTTTCAATACAAATTCACTGGCTTTGACACCATCTTCTGTAGGTACACACACTCTTTTGGTCGATTTCCTCTCATATGACAAACCCGACACCAAGGCATCCCTCCCTGACTAAGGGGATTCGGTGCATCTAACTGCAAATACTCTCAAGATTCTGGGCACTAATCCTTGTGATGTCCTTCTGTTTTCCCTCTAATGCACCATACATATTTGCAGGCTTCTTTTCTCTTCTCAATATCTTGTAGCTAAAGTGTCAAATTTTCCAACTACACTTGTATCTGATCCATGCCTGTGCCCATTTCTCCGATTGGCGAAGCCTCCAGCTTCATTGCAATTTCTAGTGCTTCTACTTTAGTCGCTACCTTCTATTGCATCAGTGGCCCACGAATGTGTGGCACCAACCCTACGATAAACCACTCTTTATGTTGCATATCGCTCATCCCGAAACTCATGTTTTCCATTAACATTTTATACCACTGGTCAAATTCCCATACCGGCTCGTTTGGATATTGCTTGATTTCCTTGAGCTCTGTGATGTACTCTGAATCCAATTTTGGTTTTCTAAATTCATCAATTATTCTCGCCTTGATCTGTGCTAGTGTTTTGTCTATCGTTCCTATTGGTACCTTCATGAATTTCATAAACCAGTCTAGCGCATGACCCCTAAAGGTCGTCGCTAGATGTCCCATTTTGATATTTTCATCTTAGACCTACTTCACAGTCCATACCGCTTGACATAAGAACCAGTACTATTCGGTATCCTTGGTCTCATTACCTTGGAAAGTAGGCATTTTTGCGTCGTCAACTGCTATTCTTGCACTCATACTGTTATTATTTATTGATGTGCTACTCTTCCAGCTGCATGTAGGACAACTCTGCGAATAACTTGTATTTCTTCCTACAAAGTTTTGGGTAGTGCACGAAGTTGAAGGTACGTTGTATCTTACGATCTGTCCCTCTTCGGCTTCTGGAGTAGCCTGTTCACCTTCTTCTTCATCATAATAAGGTTGCTTCATCCCTTGTGGTCCTGTTTTGTAGTCTTCCCTTCTGGTCCCCTCAGGAGATTCTCTCTTAGTCCTCCTCTTCTTCTCCAATTGTTGGAATATCGCCCCGCTTCTTAAGGTACTACAATCTTCCCTGACCTCCCTTAAAAATTCGTCGTCTCTCATGTCCATCTACCCCACATCTTTCTATCAAACCCGCTTTCATGCAGTACCTACAACCTCCTCAGACTGATCTGCTACTCGTCAAAATTCATCCTAAGTATGCCATTTTCGTAGACGAGCATCTTAATCCATAACTTCAGTGATAGTAGGAATCTCCCTCTCGGTCCTTTGATAAAATTCCTTTCTACATCGCTGTATGATTTGATTGTATCAACGGAAAAATCAATGATGTATCCCTCTAGGATACTGTCTACCTAGAATTCGACAGCCCTGGATACCCTATCGTTGACCCATTTTAACTATTAAATCAGCTCTAGATTCTAGTGGTCAGGTTCACCTGCTTGGAAATATTTCTTCTGAAATGTCAGTTGCGCCAACCACTCGTGCAACAATACTAGGAATTCCTAGAAAAACACCCCATGGATATCTGAATAGATATGCTTTTGCAACCAATTGCTTGTTGTCTGCCTAGGATTTCAATTTTCTCCTCCACGAATTCTTCTGTCTTCTTGTTAAACCAATCTTGAATCTCCGATTTTGTCGGGTGCCACAACATGTCCTCTTATTCCTTCTTCAGGTCTTGGCAACAGAACCATTGGTTGACACATTTCTGTTGACAGAGGTTTACTTCGCACTGTTGTCAACAAACACCAACCAAACACCCTTAAACATCGGCCCAAAAAGGTTTTACCCTTTCTAGCAACACTTACAGAGCAAGTGAAGTATCACCCAAGACGATTAAGGGGGCTGTAGGAACCAGGTTTCCGCAGTGGGGGGAGGACATGCATCAATTCTCACTCTATCACTACAGAAACTAGATATTTTATTTTCCAATCATGCTTAACAGTTCATACATTCATTCATCATTCGCATATTCAAAGTATCATCAACATTCGCATGAACATGATAAGACTAGTAGTCGCATTAGCAACAATTACTAAACCACAGATCTTTAAACATAACAAAACTAGTAATCGCATTCATCATTCAATATGAACAGAAACATAAAAAATAAACATATCCGAACATCTTCATGAATTAGCTCATCAAAAACCTATGGTACAACCCTCGCGGGGATAGTTCCAAACCACTTATCGCGGATCCATACAAAACTTGCAGAAAACATAGCAAAACATTACACAATTCATCCGCTTGTCTTGTGATATGATTCTAAGATATGATAGGATGATCGTAGGATTACAATCATAGTCCTATTTATAGCCAACTAAGGTGGTTACAAAACTATCCAAATGACCCATTCTAACTAACTAAACTAATCTTGCGCTTTCGTTGGATCCTTATTCTCCGCGAATGGTCCTTTCTTCGGCCTATGGTCCTTCTCATCACTAACGGCTTCCGCACTTCATGCAGTCTAACCCCATGCAAACAAAATATTAAACGGAACCATTAAGTTTACTTACCAGAGTTATGGACGGTCATCGTGCTTCTTAAGAAACATAATATTCCTTTGTTTACCCTACATGCACGCAGTAAAAACAAGTTAAACCTCTTCAAATATATATAAACAATAAATCTTTGACTTAAATGAACTTGGAGCTTACCCTTCGAATTTTGTGAACAGTTGGAAAATTTTGTGAATGGTTGGAAATGCCGTGAATAGAGCATTGATATTTTTGCATGCTCTGTTTAGCATTACTTCCATCATCTCAGTATTCGAATTTTCACCTGCACAAAAGTTTAATAGCTTTGTTAAAACCAATGTGTGTATATATATATAATCGTGGAAACTAAAGTATTTACGATTTCAACTTTCAACAAAAGAACCGAGGAAGGGAAGGTAAACCCTTACCTTCATCTCAGGAACAAATGCAAAGCATCTTCGAAAGAATAAATAAAAACCATGGTTGTAACCAGAGGTTCGGAACCATTTCGGTTAACAACAAAACAATGAATGAGGGCACAAGCACAGAGTTCATGAGAGCATTGTTGGGTAGAAACACCATGCTCATGAAACTCATAAACGATAATTTTAACCTCATAAGATACAGACTCCAGACCAAAATGCATTACAATCTAGCAAAAATATACAGAGCCGAACTGTAAACAAAACGACTTTACAAACTGGAGGGTAAACCCTCGTAGAAGCTCTACGAGCACTCCATAAGGAGGCCGTAGATTCTTCTCATTGCTAACAACCTCATTAAGCAGTAAGCTAGCACTGTTTTCCATTTACAAACTGGTAGTGTAGCATGGGAGAGCTCTACACATAACCAAGCTCCACCACAACAGCATAATGTATGTCGCGAAGAAACAATGGTGAATGAACCACTTCGTTGCTTGAAAAAACCTTGGAGAGGTAGTTTACGATCTTAAGACACCAGTGATCAACGATCCAGAGTATGCCACGCGAAGATGCTAGGTTGTTACAACCTACTTGGGTTAAAGCCCATCACATCGGCTTCACCAACCAAGTCTGTGTTGGCACCTTACGGTGGTCCTACCTTAATCAATGCATGTCACAATGATTAATCTATGAAATCATATCATATAGTGCATAGATCCTCATTTAATAGAGCGTATGATGCAACATTTATAACGCAGAGATTACATATGGATCAAAGTTAATACTATGATCATAGGATAGATTTCATAACAAGTAATAAGATTTCATATAGTGGTGCTGCGACTTATAAACATAGGAATCAAATTATATAAGCATAGGATTGTGCATAGTTTCAATTGCATGGTTATATTAATACAAAGCTCCAGGAGCATAACGTTTGGACCATGTGAATAGTTCATAAGAATTATGTCTTATGGATACGATGGTTATGTTTATATGCAGCTCGAGGAGCATAAGTAAATAGAGCTTATACATAGTTTTTAAGTTAGGTTGCAAATATTTAATGGGGTCGACTATGGTAGCAAGACCATAGTTCATACTTTTCACATAAGCATCACATAGGTTATAAAATAACAAGTTTTCAATTATAACATGGTCTAAGATTATTAATACCATAATGGAAGTAGTGGTAGTTTGATAGCTTAAAATAGGCCATGGCTTGGCCATGAATCTAGAACAATAATAATGTTTTTAGGATGATAATTTCAGATGTTTAAGAATATAAACAGCAATCATAATGGATTACGACATCTGTAATAATAACATGTAGTTGCAAACTAATGTTGACTTTTATTCTGCAAATTACTTTCAGTAAATATATGACGCATGCATGGATTACAGAAATAGAATTTATACCTTATAGACGGATGAAGCTGAGTCACACAACATCCTCTTTGTTTTGCATACCTATGACATAAGAATTAACATCGTCAACATCCTCATATATATTTTTTTAAAATTGGGTAAATTTGGGGTTGTGACATAAATAATTATTAATTATGAACTAATTGAAATTAAATGTTCGAACGATAAAACTTATTTAAATGAATATATAAAAAGTATGATGTCACCATTATTGTTAAAAATGTAATAATGTAGCCTCTTATGCGAAGTATTGTAATATTGCATTGGAATTTGGGATTTAATATATATTTAATAAATGATTATGTCAATATTAATATTGTAACAAGCCGGTGGAGCCTCGTTATTAAATATGGTTGAGTTTTACTTATGGTATTATCACCAAGAAATCGAACAAATAATATTTATTAGTTAAATTAGTAACAAATAATTAATAAATAAATAAATGATATTAATAAGAATTATTAAATGGGATCATGTCTCAAGGAATGGGAAAGAAATGAAGCACTCACATAGTAAATGAGAAGGAGTGGGGGACATTTATGAAGGGATAAGGGTAATAATAGCAGGAGATGAGTTGGTAGAAGGGGAGAGGATAGATAGGAGAATGGAATTTGGGGAGGGGATCTTGCGAGGAAAAAGGAATTAAGTAGAGGGGAAGAAATCGAGGAAATTGGGAGAAGAAATTGGTGAAATTGGGAGAAGTGACTCGTAATTATAACAGAGGAGGACTATCGGTGGTTGATTATTCAAAGGGTTGGGAAAATACTACAGTTATTTAGCTGTTGTTTAAATTGTATCTTGCAAGAACATTTTTTGAATGAGAAAATACTAATAGGATGCTTAATTTCTAAATTAGTTTAATTTCTATCTTGTGATAGATGAGTTATACCTGCATGAAACTTCATATTTGTATGATCTTCACTTTCACATGACATAACTTACTTGATTTCTACCTGCATAGCGAAACATTGTTATTTTGGAAGAATTGAACATAAACAAACTTTGTAATAAAATAGAATTTAATTTATTTTACTGGGGACCTAGGAAGGCACCTACAAATAACTAGGAAGGGTCATCATTATATTTTGTTGTAGTTGACAAGATTAGAAAGATGTTCACTCTCATGCCTTATGAAAATTCCATAAACACACAATATGTAAAAAGCATGTTCTTTTAAAAGGACTAGGTGCACTTCAGGATACTTAGGATCAACATCTTAGATAGGGATACTAGACTTCTTAGTACATTTTTGACCACAATTTTTTAGAATATAATCATGAATATAAAGAGATATACAACTTTCCATTTACACATAGATGGAAAGACCAAAAAAATAAATAAGACATTTGTTCATCTTTTGAGGATTTACTATTTAGTTTCTTTAGAGGATTTGCAACTACATATTGACCACTTACAGAAATAAGTGAGTCTTTCTACCTTGTTTAAATTCTATATTTCTTCAGATAATCAACTCATTTACATTCATCAACACACACATATTAATAACATTATATGCATTGCAAAATTGTTAGTAATAAAGTGTTGGTTGAGTTTCCTTCTTAAAAAATGTAGACTAGCTTTTAATATGGGATTTCAGCGCATCAAAATCATGTAAAGAATGAAAAACACATTCCCTTCGAGTTTTGAAAGTCTAAAATAACAATTATATTTTTCAAAACATTTATAACATAATTTAACTCAATAACTTATTCATTAATAAAAATCAAACAAAACTAAAAACATTTCATAAAACTAATATAATAAAAAAAAATTATATTTATAAATTCCATTAATTCCATTAAAAATAAAAGAATTAATTGTAATATATATATTAATCAAATATCTCTTCTCTATTATATGTTCACCAGTGTGCTCCCTATGATTTCTTTAATAAAACAAGAGCCGCAAGCAGCAATGTGCATGACATTGGCGTGTATCATAGATGTATCGACCTACAAATGAAGGTCAGTGACAAAACTAGTTTTACAAAAATGTAATGTCCCTCATTAGGAATTTTATTAAAATTGCAATTTTCCACTTTTTTTCCCTAGTTCGACCTTTGACTAGTTTTGATCTCTAGGTCCCAAATTTGCCCCAAATGATCCCAAATATTCTGATAAGGTATATGAATGATATTAGAACATAAATATTTGTTTCAGGGATGCCTTTGGACCTTTAAAATACTTCTGCAAATCCTCTTTCAATTCTAATCAATGCAGGTAACTTTACTAGTGATTTTCCTTTGACTAGTATTGGTCTCTAGGTCTCAAATTGACTCCAAATGCCTTCAAATATTCAAGGAGGGTGTATGAATTATATTAGAACTTGAATATGATGTTTATGGATGACATATGGCCACCAAAAGACCTCTGCAAACTCTCTTAATATTCTGGACCAATTATGCAATTTTACTAGTAATTTGACGTTCAAATCCCCCTGGGGTAAGTACTGAAAATGGCTTCCCAAATGCCTCCAAAGCCACTCAAATTTATGAATAGAGGTATGTAATGTGTTAAGTATGTTATTAAAGTCTCATATGCACCATTAATGGATTATTACAACTGTTCTCACCCTCTCCCATTCAACTACAAAAATCCCCAATTCGACCCTTGGGGAAATGTCACTATTTCACCTCCCAATACAACTAAACTGAGTAAAAATGCTTCAAATGCTCAAGTACAGTACATGAAACTTGTAGAAGACATCCACGGCAGTATATTTATCACAAATATATCAGATAATCATCCATTCATTCGAAATCATCAGCATTACATTGATTCACAACAAGGTAGTGGGGAAATGACACTGTTCTTTCATTAAAATTGCGATTTATACATTTCTAGTTGGATTTTCGACCTGAAACTTTCTGGAGATGAAGAACAGAGTATTTACTGCATATTACAAAATAAATGGGGCATTAAAAGCTTCCCCAAATAGTACAATAGCTCACCAAAAACGCCCTCCCTCAAGGATCAAGAATATGCCATCAAAACTGGAAATGGTTAAAGGAGTGAGATGCAATAGAAGAAACCATGAGATACCCTATGGCTTACACCTACAAATAAAGACTCCATTAAAGCTCCAAATGAAAGGTCTGAATGGCCTTTCCAATTACCAACTTGGATGGGAATCTTTCACCCTCGAAATTGGCTAAGGCAAGAAACTAGTCATCCACTAGCTCTCCCTCTTCACAAATGCAATTGCAAATTCTACAAATGATCAAAAGCTGATTTCCTTCTTTGTTATTGACATTTATAAAGTTCTAATGTCCTCCATGGGTCGAATTCCTTCCAAAAGACTCATGCCAACTCAAGTTGGGAAGAGATTCCAAAGAACGCCACTTGTACACCAATTCCTAGTCTCCCACTTCCACCAAATCACATGTGGAAGCATCTTAGCTGCCCTAACACCCTTGAGTGCCCTCTTGGAGTCTATTTTTAGCCCTGACATTTCATATATGTCATATTTGAGCCTTCAGGTCTGATTTGTGTCATAGGTGTCATAGCATCTTCATCATTGTTGTCATAGAGCTAGGGAATCTACCCCAAGTGTCTCACTAGCTCCAAATTGCCTCTTCCTCTTCCATGGGAGTTACTCTTCCTCTATATTTCGAGCTTGGATGATTCATGCCATGAATAATACCTTTTGGAATCCCCCAAGTATGTTACCATTCACCTTGAATTTGAATTGGTGAGAGAATGATGCCAAGTGTAGTGGGGAAATCTAGCCATATGTGGGTCCCACTTCCTCCATGTGTCTTCGTGATCAAATTCCACTTTGATTTTCACTTGTATATATTTATTTATCTCCTTTATTAAATAGTTATGACATTCTAATGTTCAAACATCATTTATTATCCCCATTATTCCAAATCCCAAAGCTTCCACCCGAAACCTAGGAAACTAGTAATTTTCCTCCTTGGCAATTATTTGACCTTTAGCATCAATTTGACAAACTCTAATGAATAGGGCCAATGTTATTAGGCCATTTTGACCCAATGCCAAATTTGGGACATGACAAGACACCCAAGTTTAAATGTGGAGTTTATGACCGGTACCATGCCCATAAATATATCTCGCCGTCTTTGCAGTATACACATGTGTTTCGTTTTCCAACTTGTAGTGGAAAGTCCAAATCTGGTCAAAATCTTTATAATAGTCGAGAGTAGTTGAGTTTAACTTTTTTTTGATATGAAATTATATGTTTTGCGTACACTCTTATTCAAAGTTGACGCTCCAACAAATGTTTCTCCATTGAAGTACGACAGGTATCCTTCGATGTGCTACTTAGTTATGTTGTCTATTTCTTTACTATTCTAAGTAAAGAGTTGATCTGATGCCTTCCCAATTAAGAAACAATATTTTAGATCCGCGACATAAAGTAGTTTCTAGCATTTTGTTAAATAAAGATATATTAAGATGATGGTAAGA
Organism: Larix kaempferi; assembly: GCA_027924585.1. NCBI lineage: Eukaryota > Viridiplantae > Streptophyta > Pinopsida > Pinales > Pinaceae > Larix > Larix kaempferi. Next base: position 8,589,828 of record BSBM01000748.1, read on the forward strand.
TAATTAACCATGGCCCATCTCCAAGTGTCATCAAATGAAGGTACATGGGGCAGAGCATGGAACCACAATTGAAACAACAGTCTGAATATCTCTGGTTAAATATTTTATGCATATAGTAACTGTGCTCACAAAAAGCGAAAAGAAGGCACCACCACTACTTACAGAAGAAATTCCCTTTTATGATACCAAGCCAAAGAGTAGTATATCTTGAGAAATAAATGTTTACATTTGAATACATTCCTCAAGGTGTTGTAAATACAAGAAAATACTTCAGTGTGACATAGAGCACCAGCAGGTCTGACCTATAAGAATTCTTTACTTCACCTAGTTGAGGTCAATTAGTTTCAAGTTCTTGTACCCGTCGTAGCTGAAGTCATTTCCTCCTATATCTAGGGTGTAGAATCCCTTCTCAAATGCATATGTTGGTGGAAGATAGCTTTGAGCACGTGCCCCATAAAGAAAAAAAGCGAAAATTTTCATAGTGAGAATTTGTTCCACAGAAAACCATGATTCAATTTGCAATCATTCCAAAAGCATGAATAAATGTACAAACCAATCCATCAGAATCTACCAAGTGATTATAAATAATATTTGCATGGAGGAAAGTGGCGTGGGCATGCATTCTACAGGGTGGTTGGGGATTTGAGTGTGGAACAACCAAAACACCTTATATTCGGTTGAATCCAGCATACAAAAAATAGATGAAACTACAATTTTAGCTATTCAAATCGTATTTTAGATCATTTGATAGTTTGAAAATATGTCATTTAGTCTAGAACAAAAATGGTTCTAGCTATCATATATCATCTTAAACCCTCTATAAACCTCAGAGATCATTAACTGGATCATTTAAAAACCCAACTTCTACGATCATTTAAAGACCCAAATTTTATAGAACAAAGACAAATACACATCAAGAAATAAATTGTTTCCCACCTAGATCTACTTGGCTGTAGAGCACCTAGTTTCTTTCATTCTAATTTAACAAAACTCAAAAAGCATTGTCTAATGAGTTTGAACAAAATGTTGTTTCCACCATCAAAATGGTTCAACTCTTTGGAAGTCGATTAAAAAAACTAAAAATACTTGGATTAACCATAAATAAAACCATGATCCAAAGGGAATCATGAAAAGTTGTGATTTTCACTAAAACCGATCACAGGAAACAAAGAGTTTTATCCTCAATGTAACCTATAGAATTATATAGCAGATTCTTTATGTAAAATGAGAGCAGATCATTCTAATTATTTAACATCTCTAAGGGGATAGTTAAAGCATAAAGACAACCCCTAACTTACATTGAATGCATTGATATCCTATATATAAAACTGTAGAACACACAATAAAATCACAACACAAATGCAACCTACATTAATATCCACAATTTAATTAATCAACCATACCTTACATTGGATGCATTGGTATTCTCATGTTATGCATTGAATATTTGTGCACATCTAAATGTGATAATTCCACAAAATGTCAAATAATCCGTAAAAGGACAGAACAAAAACATTGGTTGTTTTTTCTAATGGATTAAAGTGGAATTAGCTCCTTAGACCTTTTGTTGAAACCCATGATCAAGTTCATAGAAATAGATCTAACAATCTGATGATTCATTTTGAAATGAACAAAAATATGTATTACTAGATTTCATAAAAAATACCAATTACCCTACCTAGTATTTTGTAGAAAAGAAAAAAATTAACCAACTATCCTACTCGCTAAAGCTCTACATATGAAACCTTATAAAAACACCCACCCCAAGTCATTTAGATGGGTAATCATATAAACATATTAAAAAAACTTAGCTAAAATCTCAAGCCAAAGTCATTTATATGGGTTGAGGCTAAGCTAGCCATTATTCAAATTCCCATGCGGATTTGAAACTACCACAATAGATGTTCATTATTGATGGCATGGAAAAAGGAATAGATTGCAACTGAGCACATTAGATTAGAGTTCACAAAACCATTAAAGCTTCGTTTATTGTGTTTGTTAATGGTTTCCAACAATTTATTTTTGAATACCTTTAACTGATTCATCTAAACAGTGAGATAAATGGGGGTAATGAAAGAAACATCCCACGCAGTAGCACCACTAGTAGCAAATTTGGATCCGTGCCGAAAATTAGAATCCACAGACTGCAACTATGGACTCAGAAAGGGCATTCTGAGAGCCGAAGCTACATCAAAACAAAAAGACATGTCACATTATCAAAAAAATCTCCTTTCTCATTCACTATCTTTATCATTCACTATTCACAAAGAGAGAATTCTTATAACGAAGAAATCAATAGACAATCGCCCGTCACTGTAGCAATTTACAGGTTTCCTGAAGTACATCCATCGATAAGGAGGATTCCCTGGTTGCTCTGGTTGAGTTATCATTTGTCCATTCTCTAAATTCAATAGTTCCTCTTCTGTGGCTGGAACTTTGCATTCTGCTCTCCATCCGCCAGTGATGGCATCTAATTCCTCCTCAGTGATCTTGTACAGTGTTTGCAGCCATTGCTTTTGCTTGTCCACCCATGCTTGGATGTAAATTGTTTGGGATTCGATCTATAACCTTGCGATTGGTCGATACTTCCATGATGCTTTCTTAGTTATCCATGATATTGCTTGTGCATCTATCCGCATCATGTCAAATAACAAGTAGAATTGTATAGCATTGAATTCCTTTTGTTCTTTGTCTATTGTTGCCCATAAATTCTAGTACCGTGACCCTTCTCGGAATATGGCTTCTACTGTCTCCATTCCTTGATAGTGATCTGGATTCCTCCATCTTGTTAATGTGACCAGTATCATGATCCATGAATATGTGAACGCCTTCCCTTTCTTCTATGTGTCCAATGCATCCTTCATCAATTGGTTTAGCATAAATTTTGACCAGTTCATCCGCACTCCTGCAGCACATTGTTCCGCAGAGGCGATGATGCCCGAAGTACATTCTTTTGGTCTATTCTTCCACGCCACCTTATCTACTAATATATTTGCTACGAAACTGACAGCTTGGTCCTGAATTGTGTCAATTAGGTATCCTCTGCAGTTTTTCTCTACTCCATACTTTGTCCTTTGCTTTAATTTGAGCTTCTTGTCATTATCCTTCCGTGAGAAAAAATGGGAAGGGTATTCTCCGTCCTTGGGTAGTCTAGTGATTTGTGCAATGAGGTCGACTCTGACTAGAATATTTTCGTGCATCCATAGGTATCCGCCATGAAAGCATGCTAATAACTACTTGACGCACAAGTTTACCTTCTTCATTATTCCGAAGTGCGATATATGAGTGAGGCCTAGCAACCCTGATTGCTCCAGTCCCAACACCCACGCTGCAGGTTCCTGTTTGGTCGGACCTCTTTCACCATGGTGGAAGTTGACGTATGATTCTGTGCTTTTTGGGAAGTTCACGAGGTCATGGTTTCTATATCAAAGCTTCTGTAAGTTTGTCGCAATATTCCCTGTCTGTGGAACTCCCTTTGGTATCAGCGGCATCTTAACGAGATATCATTCGTTCTTTCCTACGCGAATTGCAGGCATCCCTTCCTTGTTGGGCGGTACATACCCTAATATCGTCGGGCCAGGGTACCCTCGTTGCGTTGTTGTTTCCTTTTGAGCAGTTCCTAAAGTGCCTGCTTCTTCATCTGCAAGGTGAGTTGAATTCCTGGTCCTTCGCTTTGGCTCTCAGTTAGTGTCTGCATGCCTTTTGGTGCTCCGGTTCTTTCTGAATGGTATCTCGGACATGATTTCTCGTCGCTGCTACAGAACTGGCATTGGCTGTGGTCGTTTTGTGCTTGTGATGGAAATGTAAAATTCCATGCCCAATTTTGCAAGTTCTTGCTAAACATAAAGTGCATCAAACTATTCCTTTTCCCTACATTTATAGTGTTGAATTGCAACACCCCACCGTTTTTTTACAATGATTACCAAATCCAGCGTCAATTCACCAAATCCGCCACATGCGTCGGGTATTAATTGTTGTTTTTTCATTTTTCTGTTGTCCATCATGGCTTAAATGCTGCATTTATGATCGGATTTGATCCTTTTGCGTTGAATCCTACCACTCTGCGATTCCCTTCTCTGTGGTACCAGACCTTCGTTGGAGTCACTTTCGTTCATCTTTGCACACTCCTAGGATCTTAGTTTCAATTGATACGGTGGCTGCTTTCTTAAATCAATACAAATCTTGACTTTGCTAGTTTTCTTATCTTGGACCACCATCGAGCTGATCCACTCTGATTCCTCCACTGGTTCTACAATTCCTACATCCAACTGTTAGTTTTTCATCATTTAATTCAATATATCTAGGATATTAACTAAAATAAAAACATGTACATCATATCAAGCATAAGAGACAAGAGACAAGAGACACAAAACATTTCACCGGGGAAAACCAGGAAGGTGAAAAACCTTGCAACTTCCTCAGAGGTAGAGTAAGCATCAATACAAGGATCACCATGATCAAACCCAAGAAATAGATATCTTTAGCAACATGATCCTCCTCCACTTGTGCGCACCCTCCTCTTCTCTCACTAATGAGAAGTGAGTGAATAATAGAATGTGTAGAATGAGAGAGACACACTCTCTAATAACCCTTTTACCCACATGACTCATACAGGTCCAACCCCATCAAGGTGGTCTAATAACCCATCAAGTATAAGTTACGACACTTACAATATAACTTGCGACACATGTAAGTACAGCTGACGACACTTCCAATCGAAGGAATAATACATCTCCATTGGGGATACAATAAATTACAAATACAATATACAAGTGAATATCTTCTGAAGTTACAAATACATCAACACTCCCTATTAACTAGGAAGGTATTCTCTAGACACAAGTCATCAATACATCTTGGCGCAAGTCTTCAATTCTGGAGCTGGATCATCATCACTGGATCACGGAGCATCCTTATCATCACTGTTGTTGTACTCAACATCTCAATCACTGGGCTATCTCTGAATTCTTCTCGTCATAGGAAGTTCTACAGAGCCAACCCTTTTTCATGCTGAATGTAGGCCCACCACCTATAGGTCTTCATCAACACTAGCCATACTGTGGATCCCAGGACTAATTACGTGCGTCAACAAAACCTCGAAAGAGCATCCTAGGCCTTTTACGAGCACACAGCTCATCCTATCGGATCTCCTAGGATATTTTACATGTAACCTTTACAAAACCTTAAAAGAGTTTCTTGCTCAACAAGAACTCTAAAGAGCATTCGAGGACTTTTACGTGCCTAGCACAACACATCCAGACCTCTAGGACTGATTACATGTAATCTCCACAAAACCTTAAAAGGGTGTCTTTCCCAGCAAGAACCCTAAAGAACATCCAAGGCCTTTTACGTGACTAGCACAACCTATCCGGATCTCCAGGACGTATTACATGTGGTCCCCACAAAACCTTAAAAGGGTGTCTTGCCCAGCAAGAACCCTAAAGAGCATCCGAGGCCTTTTACGTGACTAGCACAACCTGTCCAGATCTCTAGGACGTATTACATGTGGTCTAGCAAAACCTTAAAAGGGTGTCTTTCCTAGCAAGAACCCTAAAGAGCATCCAAGGTCTTTTACATGACTAGCGCAACTTCTCCAGATCTCTAGGACATATTACATGCTACCCTTGCACAACCTATCCATGGCCACAGAGTATCAACCTGATACTCACCCTACATCATCCTACTGTACATGATCATCTTGATCATCATCACTGCATCGTCTTGATGCATTTCATCTAGAGCATCATCCTGATACTCATCACACATGATCATCATGATCATTGTCACTACATCGTCCTGATGCATGTCATCCAGAGCATCGTCCTGATACTCATCACACATGATCATCCTGATCATACAAAACCTCCAACTAATGCATATCCACAATAGTAACTGGAGAGTCATCCTGATGATCATCACATAGCTCTTACATCGACATCCATGGGAAGGATCCTCCTCTCACCATGCTCGGAATGGCTCCTGCAAATGTGTCCCATCAATTCTTCCTCGAAGTATCTTCAATATGAAGAACACCAAGCCTCTCTCTGAAGTACTCAAACTTCATTTTGGCTAGTGGTTTCGTCAACACATCTGCAACCTACTCATCCATCGCAACATACAAGAGCTTCATTGCTCCTCTTTGCAACATATCCCCAATATAGTGATAGTTGATCTCAATGTGCTTCGACCTGTCATGGATCACCGAGTTCTTTGACAACTTTACACAACTCTGGTTGTCACAAAAGATACCAGTAGCATCCAACGGGAGATCAAATAACTCAAATAGTATCTTCCTAAGCCATACTGCCTCACAACTAGCCGAACAAGCTATGACATACTCTGCTTCGGGTGTACTTAGTGCTACGCAGGACTGCTTCCTTCCAAACCAAGAGATCACACCTGATCCCATACTGAAGAAGAACCCATAAGTGCTCTTCCTATCTGCAGCACTGCCTTCCCAATATGAATAAACATAACCCTCTAGGTTAAACTTTTTCTTCGCATCATACTTGATCCCATAATGAATTGTACCCCTTAGGTACCTCAGAATATGCTTTACAGCAACCAGGTGAACACCTCTTGGATTCGTCAGGAACTGGCTCAATGTGTTCACCGCAAAGCAAATATATGGACCTGTGTTCATCAGGAACATCAAGGACCCAATCATCTAACAATACACCGTGACATCAACCGGATTAGATGAAGCATCACACAGAAGCTTGAGGTTCGATGCCATAGGTGTGGCCATGGCCTTGTAGTCCATCATCCCGAACCGCTTCAGGATCTCTACTGCATACTTCCCTTGTCCAAGGAAGATTCCATCTGCACTCTACCACACATCCATGCCTAGAAAGTAGTGCATCATCCCCAAGTCCATCTCGAACTCGGCAACAAGCTTCCTCTTCGTATCGGCAATCATTCTATCCTCACCTGTAACAAACAGGTCATCCACATACAATAGTAGTATCATTGGATTTCCTTCCTCAACCTTGTAGTAAAGGTTGGAATCCACTTTACTCTTAGTAAAGCCCAAACTGGATAGAAGGTTTTCAATCCTATCATACCAAGTCCTAGGATCGTGCTTCAAGACATACAAGGCTTTCTTCAACCTGCACACATATGACTCCCTATCATGTGTCTCAAAACCGAGTGGCAGCTCCACGTACACTTCCTCTTCGACTGCACCATTCAAAAAATTTGTCTTGACATCCATCTGGCATATCTTCCACTTCATCACTACAGCCAGGGAAAGTACTGATCTAGTGGAAGTGTATCTGGTTACAGGTGCAAAATTCTCTACATAATCTATCCCCTCTTTTTGGGAGAATCCACGAGCCACAAACCTCGCCTTGTATTTCTCTATGCTACCATCTGCAGCATGCTTGATCTTATAGATCCACTTGGAAGTGACAACAAACTTCTCTTCTGTCTTTGCGACCACATCCCAAACATCATTCTTCATGATCGACTGGTATTCCTCGATCATGGCATTCTTCCATTACTGCATCCCAGATCCTAGGAACTTCAGATTCTTCAATATCTTCAATAGATAATTTTTTTCAACTTTGTTGCTGGAACAAATGTTATTGTCCTTGTAGGTGATTGTACACGATCTTTCCTACAAGTCATATTCAATTGCATGATTAGAAACTTCTCATAGTTTTTCAAAACACATTCTTATGCATAAAGACATATGTCATACAGTCATGCAATTATTTTAGCCAATGCTTCAATACAACATTTATCCATATCCCGTAACTTTCAAGATGCCTTCCATCTCTACCAGAACATTGTTAAGAGTGTGCACAACTCCCAACATGCCAACAAATAGGTTTCATTCTAGATAAGTAGCAATGGAATGTTGTGCAGTACCATAGGCCACTTACCCATTACTTGCATATTAGTAGTATCTTGTTCATTAATGCAAATTTTCTAATATGCATAATATACATCCTAAATCTAGGAACATAAGTATGTACATGATTGGACAACATCATTTCAGTAAGCATATATATAAATCACAATTCAAATACTTATCTTTGTTTAGTTTTAGGGTGGACTCCCTCTTGATCTTTGCTTCCTAGAGTGCTCTCTCTTGATATTTTCTTCCTTGCAGGAAATTTTGGAGTGTGCTTCCTCTTGATCTTTGCTTCCTGGATTGCCTGTCCTTGAACTTATATCTATCCTGGACCACTATGCATGCTTGAGTGTGCACTAGTGTCATGATTGTTTTATCCTCAAGATCTCATACATAACCATACATACATTAGTATACACTCAATACATTATGATCCTAAATCATCTTATGTATGGTCATGATCATTTCACACACAGGTAATTTATCACAAGCATTAGTATTCAAGGTTTCAGGAGGGACTTCTATTACTCATGCATATTCTTATTTGACCATAGGACTCTTCTGGTTAGTCATATCATCAATCAAAGTAAGAAGCATAATATGCATAAACCCTTGATTACTTAAACTTCTAACTTCAAGAATAATCATTATCATTCATACAAAAGTATAAGATCCTAACAAAAGGTAGGATTCTAACTTGATATAGGAAAAACATACCTGGATTGTCATGCTTGCTAGTTATGTCTAACATACCCACATAATGTCTTCTTGTTCTTCTTCAAAGACTTGTGCTAGTAACCTGCATGATACATAAGTTAACCATTGTAGAACCAAAATTATACATACCTCATAAGTAGAGATTCTATAATGGCTATGCGTGAGTCTTTGTCTTCATGTCACCATGGTCATATGTTCTTGATATAGAACTTGATTTGTCTTTATTGATGTACCTTTCATGTTAGCGGACAACATCAACCTCATACAACACCACAGTGCATTAGTACAATCATAAGTGTCATAACCCTAATCAATGAATGTCTTCTATCATTCACATGCATTCATACTTTTACTAGGGTGATAAGACAATTCTAAGATTAATCAAGATTGTACTAACCTCAATAATATGAAGACAAACATATCATAAAATTGATCATGAATAGATTTCAACACATACCTGTATCTCGTCAAGTCATACCTGTCGGGATTGCTTGTAATCTTCTTATGTAAGGCATTAGCCTCATCTCCCTCTGAAACTAGAACTCAAGCTGGATTAGGGTTTGTCAGAGAAACCCTAAAAATTCAAACTTTGAATTTCAAACTTCTCATTGGATGAAAAGATGTGCCTTGCTGAGCTGATCAAGCCGGTATACTTCAATTTTGAAATCTCCAAAATTTGACCCCTCAAAATTGCCTTTGAAACATCCGGATCTTCTAGACACGATCCCAAACTAGGGTTTGACAAAGCCCGGTCTTCTTCCCATCCAAAAAGTTTACTAACAAATGGGATACATATGGTTGATAATTTTCCTTGTTGAATAATGTAATGACCTTCAAATTGGCGTTCATATTCAGAATGGAATTTTACCAAAACTCCATATTCTCGTATTCCACTTTGTTTCCATGATGAAACAAGACAATTATTCGATAATATTCGATTCCATTCTTTCCAAACCATTCTGAATCGAATAATAGAAAATAAAGGAAAGCATAGAAATGTCATTTCAAGAATATTTGTTGGTAGGGAGCTCCAAATAGCAGGTATCATATCCATTTCTATAATATAACATAAGAGAATACATTAGTGTAAATGTCAATATAGATAAACGATCTATTTGATTACAAATGACTAATATAATTACCATATGTAAAATACAAAATATATAAATAAACTTGTATTTTAGAAAAAAAATTATTAAATCATATATTGAATTTGCATATGATGCACAAACCAAGTCGTACTTATAATTTAAAATGATTAATGCTATTGAGCCACATATAACAAAATCAAAACATAGTTCTTCATATAAATTTTAAAATCTACTCAATTACAGACAAAAATGTTCAATGGACTTAGGCTATGTTTTATTAAATTGTAAAATTTATCAAAATTTGCATATGTTGCAAAAATTAAACATAGTTTTTATTCTTAATGTCGAATGGATTACATACCAAAATCTTGGATAGACTCAAGCCATGTTATAGGTAGTGGCATAATATCATGGAATGAGTTCAGGGTTGGTGTGAAATTCAAATCATAGTAGAATCAACTAGATAAAGATATCCTCACAATTAAGAATTTGACTAAGTATGCAAGAAAACAGTGTAAAAGAGGCACAATGAACACACAAATGATCAAATAGAAGGTTATTCTATTACTATCCAACCCATAAATGAGTTTTGAACACCATTATATTACATTTGGGAAAAATCGTGAGCCTTTGGAGGCATCAGAATGAGCTACAAGTGGCTAGCTTACATTGGACCTCAATCCCCCCTAGGTTGACCAATAGTCTCCCAAATCACCTCAAACTGTCATGAATTCCTAATATGAACATTAGAATGGCATGGTAGGAAATTAATGATGGTATCACATGAGTGGTGGAGGATTTGGTGGATTTTAGGTGGCCAAGGATAGGCCAAAAATTCCAAGGAGGAGGAAAAATGGCCACATTCAATGCATGGGTGCCCCAAGTCAAACTCATATCCATAAAACAGGGGATAAGGGCATGACTTAGGTAATTATTGGTAATAAATTAGGGTCGTGGCCATAAATGAGGGCACCTAACTGAGTGTTTGACCAAAACTGGGCACTTACGTGGTGGAATTGGTCATTAATTTCCTAACAACCTTGGATAATCATCATTAACCTTTGTTTGAACCATTTAGCCATCAAATTATCATCATGAGACTATGGTACTAGGTGTAATAATGTTCTAACACCCCCCTTAAGATATACTTATGTAGACAAAACAAAAATGAGTCCTTGACAACTAAGGCTCAAGTCACCTCTTACAATTTTATTAGTCAATGTAACCAAGGTAAAGAGGAAAACCACATGGGAATAAAACCTCCCCTCTAAAATGGACATGAAACAAAATATGGAAAATATACCAGTATTCACCATGCATCACCCACCCCAAGGAGTGATCTAAGGTATGTGGAGTTGTTTTATGTGAAACTCTTGGTGAAGATATCAACAGTTTTCTCAGCAGATGGGCAATACTGCAAGGCAATGATTTGGTCATGCGCCAAGCTCCTGATATAGTGCATGTGTATCTCTATGTGCTTGGTCCTTTTTCTTTGTACTGGATCAGTGGAGATATTGATGGAAATTTGATTATCGCACGAAATGACTGTGGGTGAATCAAATGCAAATCCAAACTCTCCAAGAATGCCTTGCAACCACACGCATTATGTAACTACATTCACTGCTCCCCTATATTCGGCCTCAGCTGATGAGAAGGAAATCATGTGCTGCTTCATCCTAGACAATAAAATGCGACCATGTGTAGGCATAAATACATAACCAGAAGTGGAATTCTGGTCAGTACTATCTCAAGCCCAATCTGAATCAGTAAAACCAACTAGTTCAAGTGATGAACCAACTACATAGTGTATCCCAAACTACTTGGTGCCTTGCACATAGTGCAATATCCTTTTGGCATCCTTCCAGTGGATCTCATGAGGCTCTTGCATGTATCTAGCAACAACACCTACTTCATAATCCAAATATGGTCGAGAGTGAATGAGATACAACAAGCTCTCAACTAGCTCTCTATATAGCGAATTGTCCACCAATGGTGAGGAACCCCAATCATGAAGTTTTACCCCTGAAAGGATGGGAAACTTAGTAGCCTTACATTCATCCATTTTGAAATTTTGTAGCATATCCGAAGCATATTTTAATTGTGAAACTGTTATCCCTTCTTTAGATTGATCAAAATCCAAACCAAGAAATTGTTTCAACAATCCTAGATCAGACATGGAAAATGCACTATATAATGCATCTTTAACTAAGCCTAGTTCTTCAATGCAACTACTAGTGATAAAGAGATCATAAAAATACAGTACAATTATAAAAATAAAGTCACTAATATGTTGCATATAAACATTTGGATAAGATTTGCATCTCTCAAAACCTTGTGATAGCAAAAAGTTGTTCATCTTGGCATACCAAGCTCTAGGAGCTTGCTTGAGACCATAGAGGGACTTCTTCAACCTACAAACAAGTGAAGGATATTCAATTAAACCTTCATGATGCTGCATATATATCTACTCTTGAATATCACCATGAATAAAATCACTCTTCACATCCATATGATGAACCTCCCATCGCTTTGATGATGCAATGGCCAAAACTGGCCTGATTAAGTCCATCATTGCCACAGGTGTGAATGTTTCTGTGTAGTCCACTCCATGGAATTGAGAGAATCCCTTAGCTACCAATATGGAATTATACTTCACATCAGAACCATCAGCAGCAATTTTGGTCCTATACACCCACTTGTATTGCACCAACTTACTCTTGGGAGGAAGTGAAACCAACTCCCAAGTTTCATTGTCATGTAGAGAATTCATCTCTTCTTGCATGGATTCTTTCCATATTGGGTCATGTGATGCTTATTCATATGACTGTTTGATAGATACAACCATAAGAAAACACCTGCCATGAATATTTGAATCACAAGAAGATAATCCATTGTTAAATTGTGATCTAGTATTCCTACGTTCTTGTGGTTCACTTGCAAGTTCACCAGTTTCTTGTATGGTTTTCTCATCCCACTTGGGCCTTTTAGGAGGGTCATGATCTTCATGCATGTCAGCATCTTCATCCTCAACATCAGAATCATAAATATCATAAAATTAAGCATCACTTACAACCTCTTCAAGTGGGGTGTTAGATCATTCCCCTTCTTCTTGGTTAGTTGCATGCATGGGATCTTCTGTGAATTGAACACTCCTATCAATGAAAGTATTTTGAGATGATGGGTCAAGGATATTGTATCCCTTTTCATATTCTGCATATCCAACCATAACAGAATCCTTGCTTTGGGGATGCAAGGATCTTATTTTCTCTGGAGGTATTCTAGCCCATGCTTTTGAGCCAAACACCCTGAAGTGAGACACACCAAGAATCATTATGTCCCATCCAAGACTCAAATGTTGTCCTTCCCTCCAAGGATTTGTGTAGAAATATGTTCTGAACATATTCTTCACATTTAATGGCTTCATCCCATAGTTTGTGAGATAAGGACTTAGCCTCCATCATACAGGTATCGATCTCCTTCAATGCTCTATTCGTGCGCTCTGCCACACCATTATGCTGGGGTGTGTAAGGCACATAATGTTGCATTTGAATTCCATATTCTTCACATATTCCCTTCCCTTATCAGTCCTTAATACCTTTATACTCATCCCAGTGAAGTTCTCCACTGAATATTTGAAGACTTTGAAGGAATGGAACACTTTAGATTTTAGCTTGAGAAATAACACCCAACAAAATATTGAAAAATCATCAATGAATGTTAGGACATATTTTGAGTTTCCATAGAAGGGTGTAGGAAGAGGTACTATCACATCTGAATGGACCAAACCAAGAGGTTGAGAAACTCTTATTTCCTTCCCCTTCTCATACTTGCGTTCTGCATGCTTCCCAACAATGCACCCCTTGCAAGTGCCTTTGGAAAATTTGATGCTTGGAAGTCCTTCAACAATGTGTTCTTTGCTCAAGGATTGAAGATATATGTAGTTGAGGTGTCCAAACCTCTCATGCCAAAGTCTACTTACCTCATCAGCATGTGACAAGAGAGCATTAAGAGAAGAGTAAGAAAGAAAGTGTGAAAACTTGTACATTCTTGAATCATGATCTGCAACACCAACTTCTACCACTTTTCCTGTAGAAACTTCAAAAATTTCCATATCTTCTTGAGTGAAAATCACTCTCTTGTATAAAACAGTATGGGTCATTTGGTAAAAAGAGAGGATATTTCTTGCAAGATTAGGCACATACAACACATTGTTGAAGTACCCATTGTCTAGATTGATCCTTCCAATTCCTTTCGTTGGGATATCTAATTCATCACCCATTAGAATAGGAGGACCATTGTAAGGTGAAAGAGTAGAGAAATTTTATCTTGCAGAAACCATGTGCCTTGAGGCACGTGAATATATGGTGAAAGAAGAGGATTCTGAGGTACTACCCATCAGTTCATGGCATCTATCCTTGTCTTCAGAACCACCCTCCTTCTTCTTTGCACATTTTGGAAGAAGAATGTTGTTTTTCTCAAAGATGAGCCATCATGTCAATGGCCTTCTTCATGCATGCACTTTCAACATGCCAACCATTGTGACAGTAAGGGAATTTGGTTTTCTCCTTCTTCTTCCCTTTCTCCTTTCGAGGATTCGAAACCCCTTCAGAAGATCTAGGCTTCTCTTTGTCTTTCCACTTCTGATCATGCTTTGAACCTTTGGCCTTTTGCTTTCTCTTTTCATGCTTCGAATCACCAGCTACAATAACTTGGTCCTTTGATGGCTTGATGGCACCCATTTGGACCAACATATCTTCTTCTTGTGTAAGAATCTCCATGAAATCTGCCAAAGATGGCATATTCCATTTTCGAATAATGAGCTTGGTGGAATGAAATGTTGAAACAAACACAGAGTACTCAAGACCTAACTTCGAAATTATGAATACAGTGATAATGTGCTGATAACTAGGATACTTGTCCTTAAAAACAAATAATTTTAAATGTTGTTATTTATTATTATTATTAATTTTATTCTTAATAACATTATTATTATTATTATTATTATTATTAAACAAACAACAAAGTCCATTGTGTGTTTAATCAATTACTAAATTGTGTATATTGTTTTATATGCATAATGGAATGAAATATTATTATTAAGATTGCTTGTTAAACAATGAAAAGGAGTGTACAACTAAATAATAATATGTTAATAGGTTATGATTACTAAACTTTAAATCTCAAGCTAACACATCTTGGAAAATTGTATGGGGAAGTTAAGTGGGACAACTCATGATTTCTTGTTGAATGGGCATTCAACTACGTGACTTCCCAAGGGACACGGGGAATCGATAAACATATTTTATTAATAAAATATCTTGGAAAATGTAATGGTATTTATGATTGGAAGGCGGTGGAGTAGGGATGAAGGAAGGAAGGAGGATGAAATGGTATTTAGGGGAGGTCTCATGAAGAAGGAAGGGTGGGGGTTTTCGGGATGAGAGTAGACTTAGTAATGTGATGAAAGGAGGAAGGAAAACTTGAGGGCGGAAACTCAAAGACTCATAAATTCTTGGAAATCAAGGAAGCTCGAGGAAAGGAAAGGAAGCTTCTCTCGGGAATATTAGTCTGTAGGCTAGGGGGCTAGGAAACCCATCGGTTTCCTAAGGAAAGCATGATAAGAGCTAGTCGACAGGGTGGTTCATTCATTTTTGGTAACAAAGTCTTGGAAGGGAGAAAGGGGACTATTTGCAACTTACATAAGTCCAGGTATTCTTCCGTTATACCTTGTTTTATTAATTAAATGTTTAATACTAGTGCAAAAGTAAATATGCTTAGCAAATTGAAGAAGTAGATCTAATGTAAATGGATAAATGGAAGAATTATTAAACTCTTAGTATTTTCCTATATTACAAACTTAAATTCTTTTGAAAACTAGTTACTCTTAAATTCGAAGAAAATATTATTATGCAATAGAGGTAAACAAACATAAACAAACATAAACACAAACATAGAAATGGATTGGAATAACAAAAGATTCTATTTTTCTTGAAATTTATCAAAAACAACTTAGAATGAGCTTAGCCATTATAGTAAAGAGCTTACAAACATATGACTTAGTGCTCTAATGGAAGGAAAAATCACTAAAATGGTATCAGAGCACGGTTCATGCTCTCTGACCTTAAGGGCCTTTATCAAGCCTAAAACTAAAACATGGTTAACCAAAATTCTATGCATAAATATGTGAGTTAAATCCCAAAACGTTATCCAATTTGTTGTAACATTAGATCACCTATGGGAAACAAAATAGAGACATGCTAGAGAAATTATATTTATAATTGAAGAAATTAAAAAGTATTACTGTGAAGAAATTAAACATTTTTAATCAGCTACATATTTACTTAAAACTTTATTTTCTCACGAGTAAACTATTCGCCGAAGGTGCTACAATGAACAAATTCACATAAGGAGGGTGACCACAACCTTTTAATCACTAATTAGAGATGGATGACCCAGATTTAATATCAAGCAGATATTCCTTGATTAGATTCGTCGAGCACATCAATTGGAAGGCTCTGGAAGGCTCTGATTGAATTGGCGTTTGGATAAGAAATTGAATTGGCTTTTGGATATGAATTTCTTAATCAAATGTTACTTTGATTAGTGTGATAACTTGCTGCGCAGGAACTCAATCCGCTGGCTAACCTTTGGGATCCAAGAAGCATGCCGCAATGTTGAAGAGAGCTAAATCGATTGTGTCTTGCTTTGTCTAGAAAAGGAGAGCTCGATCGATTATATTGAAGCTTGACCTTCTGTAGAATTTTCCGCCATATCCGACCTCGGATCGAAGCAATCTATTGTATCGAATGAGTGGAGTGAGCGATCCAAGTTCAATAGCCTCGTTTCCAGCATTGATCGTTCAAATGATCTGTTGGGGATGATCTACGGCCTCTTCCACGTAGTTAGTGGACGTATCTTAATGCCATGGAGAGGAAGATAGATCAATCAGTAGCAGGGAAGAAGGGATGGGGTCGCAATCACAACGCATTGCATCACGAAGAACGCAAGGGATCTCTTCCCTTATGAACACAGAGGTAGAACAAGAACGCAAAGGTTGTGTTCCGATTTCAGAAAGTTTTCTTACAGGTACTTTGGATGCACATGCAAGGACAGGATATATCAGGTAGAAATTGTAGAAATTGCAGGGAGAAATTGAGAAATGTGGTTAACCTTATAAGGAAATTAGGTCAATACATTCCCATTTCCAATTAGTTGTGCAGTGTATATTCAATTCTTTTCATTTTAGGGTTCTGATGCATAGAATCTGTTTGAATGATATTGCAGGCGCTCGCGTTTCTTTCCAATGATCAAATAAGGATACGATTAAGGGGTTGCTGATTAGCAATGGAAAGTGAACTTCAAACATAATTAATGTTGGGGCAGATTCAAGGGCGTCTTCTCTGCAAATGCAAAATGAAAAGAACTGGAGACTGAATTCGTACCAGCTTGTATCCTACCTTGGATTGACTTACAGGTGGAAATCAAAGTAACCATTCCAAAGGGGAATTCGACCAAAGGCCCAAAGAGGGAAATAGTATTTGTGGGTGGTATACCTACATCAATTACGGAATGTATGTCCCAAACTATTACCATTTTACATATCTTAATGGATTCCATTGATGGTATCTCCTTGGTGAATCTTAAGTAAAGATTATCTCACTGGTAAGATGTAGGGGCCCTTATCTCTTCTTGCAGGGCCTCCTATTGTTGATGATTTTCTCTGACAGAACTGGTAAGATTGGCTTCTGTAAATGGATACAATTGTATATTCTTTGCTTCTTAATGGATTCAAGAGAAGCATGTTCATTATATTCATATTTAAGCGGCACAGAATTGATGACTAGAAGCTGGTTTTGAAAACGATAAAACAATAACATTTCACTGAGTACTGTTCATAAACATATAATCAATTTGAGCTACATTCTGCTCAAGAAAACCTACTTATAATAAGTAGCTAAATCCTTAATCATACAGAGTTTATGCGATGATGATGTGCATGATTTATGTATGTATGCAGCCTTCTTCCATCACTTACATAAAAAACACAAAACAAAAAATTTATGTTCTTTTGTTAATGAATGAGATTAGGTTATATTGTAATTACACATCGCCAATATAGAACACACCATACTTGCATAAATCTATGAATCTTGAAACTGATGAGCTTTAGAGAAGCTGCCTGTCGACATACCCGTAAGGTGGAGAGATCCAGGCTCCACTGATTCCATGCCATAATTATTAAGGTGCTCTATGTGAAAAAACGAATGTGGCACTTCATACCACTGTAACGAGGCCGGGTTCATGTATGATTCTCGTTCATCTATATTCAGCTCCGGAAACTGATCTTCATTAGTCATTAAATTGAACTATTTCATACCCAAGACGGGATCAAAGTAAGTCGATACCATGCATTTACTATAGCGTTCACGTTGTAGCTCATCTTCTTTTAAGCATTCCCATCTGAAAGGGTTTGTATAGACCAAAACTGAGGTCAGATTAGAATCCAGACATTTTTAATGTTTGGATCTTCGCTGTTGTGGTTTTTTATTTGTTGGTTTTAGAATGCATATTTAATTTAATGGGATAGCTTAAGAATAATTTGGGATAACTAGAATTTTTATATCTTACAGATGATTTCAAGGCCTTCTAATTGTAAATTTTAAGAATGCAATTTGCAACTAAAAACAAAGAAATTTGAAGAAAATTATGAAAATTTAGAATTCATTGATTTAAAAGACGTATGTGGTTTGTAGTTTCAATTTTGAAGGACATATGGCGTTTCCATTACAATATTATTATATATGCTAGAGTGTCGATTATTGGATTCTTCATTCCAATCGTCCAAATTGCCCAATATTTTCCAATTTATATTTATGTATTATTTAGATTGCCATATTAACATTAGGCTATTATTTAAACTTTCATTCCCTGTAATATGTAACATCTAACATCTTTGTAATGTATGTAAATGTTTGGAAGTGAATGAAATTAAAGCCGACGACTCGAATGAAGGAAGCAGTGGCGTGTTGGGAAACAACCTTACAAAGCATGGTTACCCCATTTCTGGAGGGCCATAGAGAAGAACGCCCGAGGAGAGTCAATACCGATCTACCTATAAACCTCAAGATTTTTTAATGGAAACTCCATGGCTTCCCGAACAGAAGCACCATCCAATATCGTTGTAATCAATGATTCTGTTGTTCTCATCTCCCATCTCCAAGAACTTCCCTATCCGCAGAGAGATTGATTGGATCCTCTTCACCTCCTCTTATGCAATTCCCAATTCTTTATTCAGATTTTTCATTTCCTCCTTCACTTATTCTTCCTGAATTTCAAGGAAATCAATATGTTTATGTAACTTTTTCTGCTTGATGTACATAATGGTCTAAGCTGGTACGAGGATCCACCGAACAAAACAAAGTCCCGCTCTGATCAAGATATTGAAATGAAATTGAATATGAGACTCCGGAGTCTGACCAAACTACAATATCATGCCAAAAACAATTTTAATGTTATATTAAAATCAAGCATTTCTTTTTACTTTAATTATATATAAATTCTTTATTGGCATGGCATAATTTTATTTTTATTACATGTGTTTGGAATTTCTTACTTCAAGTGTTGTTTTATTATATATATGTTGAAAATTTCTTACTCAATGAAGTATTAATTTATAAGCCCATGTCTGAATCCAATTTTGATCTCATAATATTAAATAAAAAAACATGATTTAGAGAAATATAGAGAGAAAAATCTTTGGAGTAGCTTCCATACTTAATGCATAGAAACTGAAAGCCGCAAACGTGGAACTGCTCGTCACATAATTCAAGCCACTCCTCGTCACATAATTCAAGCCACTGGTCCCAATTGACTGTATACACTACCTCTTCTATTTCAACCCGCCATTATTATTATTTGATTAGTGCATGAAAAAGTTAGGGTTATACCGCCATAACATAAGAGTAAATAGTTACAATGTCAGCTTTAAGTAATCTATCACACAACGCTTCATACGTCATGATTGTCATGATTGAAAGTGAATATTTTTTTTTTTTAGGCGAAAAAAAAACATACTATTGTTATTCAAAAAACTGAATCAAATAGTACATATTAATCTCCAGCATAGCAGGATCTTCAAGCCAGTCTGAAAGTACAACAATATCTGTATCTCAAAATGGTAACAGACTATCAAATGTCCATCATAATAAAAAACAACCTAGTTGATACTAGAATTCTCAGAGGAGATATCAACAGTCCCAAGATCAAAACCTAGATCGGAGGATAGAATCAAAGCATAAGATTATAAGAACCTTCGTTGATCACCGAAAGGTCCCAGTATTCCTCCCAATGCACAAAATCCTCAATCCCATCCAGAGCCAGCTTAGACTGCCTATCATCTAATTCATTATGTTCTCGGAAGATATGCTCTAGTGAAAAAGAGGAGAAGGACCATAGTAGCTCCTTATGTTCTCGGAAGATATGCTCTAGTGAAAAAGAGGAGAAGGACCATAGTAGCTCCTTAATCCTTCTGCACCAGCCATCGAGTTCTAAAACATAGATGTCATACTCGCCCTGAGCCCATTTTATGGTGACCCAAGAGTCTCCATAGATTCGGATCCTAGGAAGCCCAAAGATATGAGCAACCTTGACACCACACCATAACGCCAACGCCAACAGCTCTGCCTTCATATTCGAACCCCTTCCACAATTGAGCCGGATTAAAAACTTGTGATGTGAGTTAATAAAGATAACGCCTCCAACCCCACAGTTTCCAAGTCTAGCTGCCCCATCGAAAAATAAAACAGGATCAATCAAGTTAAACTGAAAGGCACCAATGCACCTCTGAGCTGGGGCAACATCCACGGTCTCATATGGTAAGAAAAGAGATAGAGTGGCCATGTAGGTTTCATGAACATCCGGACGCCGATCATCAAAGGTAGCTCTATTTCTCATGGACCACACCACCCAGCACATGACGATTGGCAGGGTGGCAAAGGACTTACAGTTTTGCATCCAGTCTTTCAAGCAATCGTCGATCGTATTGCCATGCCATACATAGCTAATACCAAAATCGAGATAGAGCTTATCCATCACAGCCGCTGTAAAAGAGCAGTTAATAAAAAGATGCTGTCCAGATTCCAAACGAGACTTACACAGAATACAACGATTGGGCCCAACCCAACCCAACAACAAGAGATTATCCCAAGTCTTTAACCGATTCATCAGAATCAGCCAACAAAAACATTTAATTTTCAGAGGCAAATTTCACTGCCGGACTTTCAGATACCACCAATTGTTGGGGAAGATACAACGCCGACGAATCATACAATCATAAGCAGACTGAGCGGTAATGGAACCAGTAGCCAAATTACCTGTCCAAACAGCAACATCATCTTCATCCGAGAGACGGACTCTCACAGCATTCAAAGATTTAGTATAAGAATCCCATTCAGTCCTCCAAGGTTGGACTAAGTTAAGATCCGCTACAGTGAGCCAATATCCATTCTGGTCATCTTTGACAAGTCGATTAAGTGTGATAAATCCAGAAGCACGTAGAGAAGCAACAAGACCATCCGAGAGAGCATAATCACCATTTAAACCAAGGATCGGGTCCACCCCAACATCAACTTCAGTCCCCGAGCCCACTTTCCAACAGAGCTTGTGTGCCATCCAATAGTAAACCTTCATAAGACCCCTCCATATAGGAGAGGCACCCCTCACCTTTTTGCACGGTTCATGAAACCAGTAAGAGATTTTAATCTTGATATATTTGAGGTGTATAACAGAAGACCACAGAGTACCTCCAAAAATGGCTCGCCATAGACTTTTAAGTTTCAGAGCGTCGTTAAATATTGTAATGTCCTTCAAACCCCAGCCACCAGATTTAAAAGGCAGTGAAATTTTCTCCCAACCAACCATGGTCAGAGCAGAGCGCTGAAGACCCCCGGTCCAAAGGAAATTGAATAAAAGTCTCCTCAAGGAACTGATCACCGATTTAGGAATGGTAAAGAGCGAAAACCAATAGACCGGCAAACCAACCAACACTGATTTGACCAGGGCTAACTTACCACCGATGGAAAGGAGACCATAGGTCCAATGTGAAATGCGGGATTCAAATCGCGTAACCAACCAATCCCAATCTTTCACTAGGTACCCATTAGGTTTTAAAAAAAATCCCAGATATGTGAAACCAATAGTAAGCATGTTGCAAATGTAAGGGACGACAGCCTGAATCTCCAATAGCCTGTCATCATCAACCATAAACTGATAAAGGTTGGACTTCCGCAAGCTCACTTTCATGCCTGAGACTTCGCAAAAGAGCTCAAGAATATTTTGAAGAACAACCCATTCCTCCAATGAAGCAATACCGGCAATGAGAACATCATCAACAAAGAGAATATGTGATAAAAAGAGATCAGTGGCTATTTTAATACCTTTAAACTTTCCCTGCTCTCTAGCTTGCCGAATTAACCTGCTTAAACCATCCATAACTAGGATGAATAACATAGGGGACAGTGAACAACCTTGTTGGATCCCCCTCGAGCAGCGAAAGAATGTTGTAGGAGAACCATTGATAAGGACCGAGATATTCGTAGAATTAATGCACGCCATAATCCATCTGATGGCCAAAGCAGGTACCCCGATTTGTATAAGCAGGATCCTCAGAAAGTCCCAATTCACACGATCAAAAGCCTTTTCAAGATCCAATTTGAGCAGAATAGCCCTACGTCTTTTAGATTTGATAGTATGCATCAATTCTTGAACAATACCGACAGCATCATGAATCTGCCTATTCTAAAGGAACCCAAATTGTTCAGGAGTGATGAATTGCGAAAAGACCGGATTTAACCGAGAGGCAATGATCTTGGACACGATTTTATATGCCAGATTGCATAGTGCAATAGGTCTGAAATCAGCAAAGGTCGCCAGGTCATTCACCTTAGAAATAAGAGTTAAGAAGGTAGCATTTAAAGCTCCCGAGATGTACCCATGGCAACAAGTATACTCAACCATCTTGACAAGGTCATCTCCCATGATGTCCAGGAAGTGTAAGAAAAGTTCCGCAGTCCAGCCATCCGGGCCTGGACTTTTCTCCTTGGCGAATAATTTAAGAATACATTCCACCTCAGCCAATGTGACAGCTGAACATAACTTATCAGCAGCGGCTTGATCAAAGAAGCGAGGAAAGAGCCGAGCAACCTGTATTTGAGAGATCAGATCGCAATTTTTATCATCAGTATAAATATTTGAGAAATGCTTATGAGCTAGCGCCTACACTTCCCCATTGCCAGCGTAGACTGCACCATCATCATCAGCAAGCTTCCAAAGTGTATTATTATTCCTTCGAGCAGAGGCATATTTATGAAAGAATCGAGAATTTTTATCACTCGCTTTCACCCATAAAGCCCTGCTCTTAAACCTCCATTCCTTCTCCTCAGCCAAATAAATCCTATCCTTCTCCGCTTCTAAACCTTTTAACAGATCCAGGTCTGGGCCCATGAGAGGGTTCTCAATATTAAGAAGATAAATCTTTTGTAATTGAGTTTCCACCTCCACTAGTAACTTCTTGTTAGACCATTTATTAGAATGGATCCAATGTGAAACCTCACCCTTTAAGGCCCTAAGTTTGAAACAAAATAGATCAACAGGATTCAATACAATATTAGAGCCAGCCCGAGTCCACACCTCCCTGACCAAACAATCAAAATCCTCATAAGTAAGCCACAAACTGTCAAATTTAAAGGGAAAATGAGATGACAGAAAATCCTCCTCTAGTTGTAAGAAAATCGGCCAGTGGTCTGAAATTTTAGAGCTGCCAACCTAGGTCTTATATCTGCTGCAGTTCTCCAAAAGATCAACATTAACAAGGAATTTATCTAAGTGCTTGTGTATACATTCATTCCCAGTGCGGCCGTTTGACCAGGTAGGGACAAGCTTCCGTGTACAAACATCAATTAGATCATTGTTAATAAGGAAATCTGAGAAAAAATGTGCCAAATCATCCAATCTCACCTTGGCTCCCAACACCTCTTGAGCCAATCGAGTGAAATTAAGGTCTCCCGCTAGAATGAAGTTCCTTCTAGCCAAGATGCCCGAGGACTGCAGTCCCGTCCAGAAAGCTTCACAGTTTTTGTAGGGGGCATAACAATTCAACAAAGTAAAGTGTAGGTCGGTGGCCTTACAGTAACCTTCCAGCAATATTCCCCTAGGGGTCTGAAAAGGGCAGAGACAATAGACCCTAGGATCCCAGGCCACTGCCAAACCCCCTGCGAGGCCAATAGAACTAACAGCAGAGAATTCCCATCCACGGACCACCCCAGCAAGTTTAGAAATGGCAATAGTGTCTTCACACATCGTTTCTTGGAGCAGTAAAATACAAGGCCGAGAAGTAGAAATCAGATTGGATAGGGCCCTTTCCCTTGGACAGGGCCCTTCCCCTTAAAGTGAATACTTTATTAAAACAAATCTTTGGGTAGAACTATTTTAATCTTAAATATTAAAAAAATAACAAAAGTGCATTTTTTAACAATTTTAAGCAAGTATATAATATGATACATTATTATATTCCAATTCATATATATTTTATAGAATTCAATTCAATTAATAAATGAGTCATAAGCGGTATAATTAATTAAAATAACTTTATAAAATAAGAAATCCCTAGCAGGATATTTAAGTTTAAAAAGTAAATGAAATATTGCAACGCTAAAATAAATATGGGTTTAAGGGTGAGAAATTAAATTATATTTGGTATAATTTTAAATTTTTTAATAAGAAATATTTTATTGTTAAACTTCAATTTCTTCATACAAAATTAATATAATGTAATTTATAATTAGAAACAACATATTATCTATAATTTCATAATTTCAAAAAAAACATATTATGTGTAATGTTTAAACACATTATTTATAATTTTTAAAAAAACACATTATTTATAATATGTAATTTATTTTTAGTATAAATTGTATCTTTTTCTTAATCATTTTGAGATTTTAGTTTTGGATTGAAATTTTATTTTTAGTCAATATAGTCTATATTGAAATGTTGTATGGTAGAATTTGTATGTAATTTGATAATTATTGACAATTACAATATGACAAAACTTTAGATGAACATCAAAATGAGATACAATCATTTGAGAACATAAGAATTCAACATCACTTTGAAACATAATAGTTTGGTTAATAACATAAAGCTACAAGAAAAGGTCAACCTTTCAGTCAAGCTTAGATTGAAGTCAACCTTGACCTTAAGTCAAGCTTAGATTTAAGTAAACCGTAGGATTGATTTCAACCCTGGATTGAAGTTAACCTTGAATTAAAGTCAACTATGGATTGAAGACAACCTTGGATTGAAGTCAACATTACTTAAAAGTTAATTATGTATTGAAGTGAAATATGGATCGAAGTACACCTAGGATTGATGTCACCTATATATGGAAGTCAACCTTGCTTAAAGTTCAACTATGGATTGAATTCAACCATGGATTGAAGTCATCTTTGGATTGAGGTCAACCTTGATTAAAAGTAAACCATGGATTGGAGTCACATTTGGATTGAGGTCAACCTTAATTAAAATTCAACCATGGATTGAAGTCAATCTTGCTTAAAACTAAACTATGGATTGAAGTTAACCATGGTTAAAAGTAAATCAACCACTTTTATAAATGTGTTTGTGTACTAACGTCAACCATGGTTACAATACAACATTGGATTAAAGTCAACCATGGTTAAAAGCCAACATTGGCTTAAAGTCAACCATGGATTGAAGTCATTAATGTTAATATTATTAATGGATTGATGTCAACCATTAGATTGAATTCAACCATGGAATGAAGCCAACCATGGATTGAAATCAACATTGGCTAGCTGACAACCTTGTATTGAATTTAACCTTTAAGGCAACCTTGGATTGAAGTCACCCATGGATTGAAGTGAGGCTTTATTTGAATTCAACCTTGGATTGAAGTAAACCATGGCTTAAAGTCAACCTTGGATTGACATCAACCATGGATTGAAGTCAACCATGCCTAAAAGTTAACTATGGATTGAAGTCATGGTTATATTGAAGTCAACTATGGATTGAAGTAAAGCATGCATTGAAGTAAATGGTTGATTGAAGGAAACCTTGGATTCAAGTCGACCATGGACTAAAGTAAGCCTTGTAGTGAAGTAAAACTTACTTAAAAGTCAACTATTGCTTAAAGTCAACTACATATTGAATTCAACCTTGGATTGAAGTCAACTATGGATTGAAGCCAACCTTGCTTAAAATTCAACTGTGGAGTGAAGTCAACTATCGATTGAAGTCAACAATGGATTAAAGTCAACCTTTGATTGAATTCAACCTTTCTTGAAAGTCAACTATAAATTGAAGTCAACATTTCCTGAAAGTCAACTATGGTTTGAAGTCAACAATGGTTCAAAGTCAGCGTTTGATTAAAGTCAACAATGGATTGAAGTGAGCCATGTTTCAAAATCAACCTTAGATTAAAGTCAATTGTTGTTCAATTTCAACTGTGGATTAAAGTCAATCATGGATTAAAGTGAGCTATATATTGAAGTCAACCATTGATTGAAGTCATTAATCTTAATATTGATAATGGATTGCAGTGAACCTTAGGTGAAGTCAATTTTGGAGTGAAGTCAACCTTGGCCTGAAGGAAACCGTAGAATGAAGTCAACCTCTTAGTTGACATTGGATTGAAGTCATCCTTGAAGTTAACCTTGGAGTGAAGGGAAGATTTGATTGAAGGAAACCTTGGATTGAAGTCAACCTTGACTTGAATTCAACCTTTGATTGAAGTCACCCTTGGCTTGAAGTCAACCTTGGATTGAAGTCATCCTTGGATCGAAGTCAAACATGGAATGAAGCCAACCTTGGATCGAAGTCAACCTTGTCTAAAAAAAACTACAGATTGAATTCCACATTGGATTGAAGTCAAATTTGGATTGAATTCAACCATGGATTGAAGGCAAGGTTGGTTTGAATTCAACCTTGGATTGAAGTCAACCATGGATTGAAGTCAAAATTTGATTGAAGTCAACATTGGAATGAATTCAACCATGGATTGATGTCAACAATGGATTGAAGTTAACCATGGATTGAAGGAAACCTTAGATTGAAGGAAACCTTCGATTGAAGTTAACCATAGACTAAAGTCAACATTGTATTGAAGTCAACCTTTCTTAAAATTCAAATATAGATTTAAGTCGACATTGGATTGAAGTTAACCATGGATTGAAGCCAACATTGGATTGAATTCAAACTTGGAATAAAGCCAACCTTACATAGAAGTTAATTATGGATTGAAAGCAACCTTGCAGAAAGTTCAACGAGGTATTGAAATCATCCCTACTAAAAAGTCAACCATGGTTCAAAGTCAACCCTAGATTAAATTCAACCATGACTTGAAATCATTAATCTTAATATTATTAATGGATTTAATTAAAACTTGGATGAAGTCAACCTTGGATTGAAGTCAACTTGGGTGAAGGAAACCTTAAATTGAAGTCAACTATGAATTGAGTTCAATCATGTATTTATTTCAACTTGAGCTTGAATTCAACCTTGGATTGATGTCACCTTCGGATCGAATTTAACCATGGAATAAAGTCAACCTTGGATTGAAGTTAACCTTTCTTTAAATTCAACTATAATTGGATTGAAGTAAACATTGAATTGAACGAAACCTTGGATTGTAGTCTGCCAGGGATTGAAGTCAACCTTGGCTTGAAGTCAACCTTGGATTGATGTAAACCGTAGGATTGATTTCAACCCTAGATTGAAGTCAACCTTGGATTAAATTCAACTATGGATTGAAGACAAACTTAGATTGAAGTCAACATTACTTAAAATTTAATTATGTATTGAACTGAAATATGGATCAAACTACACCTAGGATTGATGTCACCTATGTATAGAAGTCAACCTTGCTTACAGTTCAACTATGGGTTGAATTCAACCATGCATTGAAGTCACCTTTGGATTGTGGTCAACCTTGATTAAAAGTAAACCTTGGATTGGAGTCACATTTGGATTGAGGTCAACCTTGATTAAAATTCAACCATGGATTAAAGTCAATCTTGCTTAAAACTAAACTATGGGTTGAAGTCAACCATCGTTAAAAGTAAATCAATCACTTTTATAAGTGTGTTTGTGTATTGACATCAACTATGGTTACAATACAACATTGGATTAAAGTCAACCATGGTTAAAAGAAAAAATTGGCTTAAAGTTAACCATGGATTGAAGTCATTAATGTTAATATTATTAATGGATTGATGTCAACCATTAGATTGAATTCAACCATGGAATGAAGCCAACCATGGATTGAAATCAATATTGGTTAGTCGACAACCTTGTATTGATTTTAACCTTTAAGTCAACCTTGGATTGAAGTCACCCATGGATTGAAGTGAGACTTTATTTGAATTCAACCTTGGATTGAAGTAAACCATGGCTTAATTTCAACCTTGGATTGACATCAACCATGGATTGAAGTCAACCATGCCTAAAAGTTAACTATGGATTGAATTCATGGTTATATTGAAGTCAACTATGGATTGAAGTAAACCATGGATTGAAGTTAATGGTTGATTGAAGGAAACCTTAGATTCAAGTTGACCATGGACTAAAGTAAACATTGTAGTGAAGTAAAACTTACTTAAAAGTCAACTATTGCTTGAATTCAACTACATATTGAATTCAACCTTGGATTGAATTCAATTATGGATTGAATCCAACCTTGCTTAAAAGTCAACTGTGGAGTGAAGTCAACATTGGATTGAAGGAAACCTTGGATTGAAGTCGACTAGGGATTGAATTCAACCTTGGCTTGAAGTCCACCTTGGATTGAAGTCAACCTTGGATTGAAGTCACCCTTGGATCGAAGTCAAACATGGAATGAAGCCAACTTGGGATCGAGGTCAACCTTGCCTAAAAAAACACTACAAATTGAAGTTAACATTGGATTGAAGTCAAATTTGGATTGAAGTCAACCATGGATTGGAGACAATGTTGGTTAGAATTCAACCTTTGATTGAAGTCAACCCTCAAATGAATTCAACCTTGGATTCAAGTGAGCCATGGATTGAAGTCAAAATTTGATTAAAGTCAACCTTGGATTCAAGACTACCATGGATTGAAGTCAGCCTTCGTTTAAGTCACCTATGGATTGAATTCAACCTTGTATTGAAGTCAACATTGGAATGAATTCAACCATGGATTGAATTCAAGGTTGGATTGAAGTTAACCATGGATTGAAGGAAACCTTAGATTGAAGGAAACCTTCGATTGAAGTCAACCATGGACTGAAGTCAACATTGGATTGAAGTCAACCTTTCTTAAAAGTCAAATATGGATTCAATTCAAATATGAATTAAAGTCGACATTGGATTGAAGTCAACATTACTTAGAAATCAATGTTACTTAGAAGTCAACTAGGGATTGAAATCATCCCTACTAAAAATTAAACCATGGTTCAAAGTCAACTCTGGATTAAATTCAACCATGTCTTGAAATCGTTAATCTTAATATTATTAATGGATTTAATTAAAACTTGGACGAAGTCAACCTTGGATTGAAGTCAACTTGGCTGAAGGAAACCTTAAATTAAAGTCAACCTTTTAGTCAATGTCGGATTGAAGTCAACTATGAATTGAGTTCAATCATGTATTTAGTTCAACTTGAGCTTGAATTCAACCTTGGATTGATGCCACCTTTGGATTGAACTTAACCATGGAATAAACTCAACCTTGGATTGATGTTAAGCTTTCTTAAAATTCAACTATGAAATGAAGTCAACTATGGATTGAAGTCAACCAACTTCTGATTGAAGCCAACCTTTCTTAAAATTCAACTATAAATTAAAACAAACCTTACTTAAAAGTCAATTTTGGATTGAAGTCACCCTTTAATTGAAGAAAACCATGGATTGAGCTCAACCTTTCTTAGAAGTCAACTATGGATTGAAGTCAACCATGGATTAAAGGAAACCTTTCGTTGAAATCGACCTTGCTTAAAAGTCAACAATGGATGAAGTCAACTATGGATTGAAGTCAACCATGGATTGAAACCAACCTTGAATTGAAGTCAACCTTGGTTGAAATTCTCCCATGGATTGAAGTCAACCTTACATAAAAGTCAAATATGGATTGAGGCACCCTTGGATTGAAGTCAACCATAAATTTTAGTCAACATTTCCTAATAGTCAACTATGGATTGCAATCAACCATGGATTGACTTCAATCCATGGTCAACAATGAGATGTCATCAACCATGGTTAAACGTACTCAACCATGGTTAACCAAAGTGGACCATGCCTACCCAATGGTTAACCATGGTTTAAAGTCAAATCATAATTTTACAACCTATGTCGACCATGGTTAACCAATGTTGTCAAATTCAAGTTTACGATAGTCGGTCATGATTAACATAGTTAACTACAAAATCAAAAAGAAATATTTATGTATTTATTTCATTTATTTACTTATATTTAATATATCTACTTATATTTATTTATTTTGATTTTGATTTCTTCATTATTTAATTTCAACTTTTTTATGTTTTTATTTATTTATCTATTTGATTAAATAGTATTGGTTAATAAATTAATATATATTGATGAAAAATAATAAATATTAATACTAAATAATAATCATAACTATTAATATCAATATTAATAATAACTATTAATATTAATATTAATCATAACTATTAATATTAACATATTTTATTTACTATTTTGTTATTTAATTATAATTTATTCACTCATTTATTTATTTATTTTATTAAATAATATTTATTAATATAATAATATATATTAATAAATAATAAAAAATAATATTATTAAATAATAATAATAATAATATGATTATTAGTATTATTATTAAATAAAAAATAATGTTACCTTTCAATAAAAACAATATTATTAAAAAAAAATTTATATTTAATAAAGAAATTTTAATATTTGTAATAAAAATAAATGCCATATAAAAATATTTTTTTCATTAATATTAACATTAATTAAAATCATTATTTCATAATAATAATTATTATAAAAACAATAATTATTATAAAATTAATAAATAAGGTTAAATAATATTATTAATATTAAATCAAACATATACTCGTCTTAATTTAATTTATTTAATTTTATTTAATTTAATTAATTAATTAATTTTAATTTAATTTAATTTAATTTTAATTTTTAAAATGTTTTCATATTTTATTGAATTGAATTTAAATGGATTTAATTTAATTTTTAACATGTTTTAATATTTTTTACTTAATGTATTTTATTTCATTTTTATTTCCAAATAACATTTTTTAATTTTTTAATTTAGTTATTTATGCACTGCGTCGGCTGTCTACTAGCAACAACCACATTTTTAAATGTGGTTGATATTTGTCGATCAACGAATATCAACCACATTTAAAAATGTGGTTATTGCTAGTTCATAGTTGATTAAACTGTAACAATAACAATCTTAAAATTGTAACGATAAGAAACTTCATCTATCAATATCACTCGGAACTTGAATTTGATCATAACTGTACTTATTCACATTTTCAAGGAAAGCGAACCTTATTAGGTGCTCTAATAAAAGCAGGTTCTTTGTTGCATGATATAGAGACTTTTTCATGTGTACAAAGCACTGAGATTATTTTTTACAATGTGTAACACATAATTCTATATGTTATTTTGAAATACAAGGAAATACCAATATTTTTAAAGTGTTCATCTGGACTTGAAAGCGTGAAATAAAATGCGTTGTGGGAAGGCAGGGGGTGTTGCTCTTACTTCAGCAACACACACGGATCTCCAAAACTCAGAGATTTGACCTACAGGACAGTCGTAGCTCACTGTAATCTATAGGACTGTTGCAGCTCAGTGTTTTTGCTAACAGTCATCTACAGGACTCTTGTAGCTAAGTTGCACTTAACTGTTTGAGTTATATTTGATGACCCCTACATTCTTAGAATTAAAATGATGCTCTTTTTCAGCAATTAAACATATTCAACACATAAAATAGCTTTAATCTCTCAGGTTGCTACAACAAACTAATTTAAAAAAAAAATCAAGTTTACAAACTCATAAAATAGAGCATAACAGAAACACACAATTTTTTTTGGGTTTAACATAAACTTTTAATGTATTCAAATGTGTCTATCTATCTCAAAACCAATACTACATCGGTATTTTGTACAATAGAAATATAATCGGTCATTTAATTAGCTTGACCTTTCGCTGCATCTAAGTTAAAATTGACTATTCATAATTTGTGTGGATACTCTGCCCTTTCATGTGCTATAACAGGAACGTTGGACGCCCCTTCAATCTTTAACAGGATGCAACAGAGATGTCCCACGCTACTCCTTTAAACATCTGACCAGATGAAGCAGGTCAATAAATGACTCTTCAAAAATCAATGTAATACTAAGCCCCAATAATCATTCGATGTGCTGCGACAGAGGTTGTAACTGTTTCTTCCAGAAATTGATTTGGTGTGTTGCCTCTTTGAAACCTTGACAGCATGATAGAATCAAATGGTGTGGCAATGGATGACTCTTCATATTTTTGGCAGCCACTCAGCAGGGCGGTGAATGTCATTTCAGAATTTGTGGCGGTGAAGAAATTAACCGTTGCCAACATTCTCCCCCTTAATTACTTCAACCAAAAATATATCAAACACAAACAACTATTGTTTTAAAAAACAACATTCCAGGGCGGGCGCACGAAGATGGTCCCCATTTTCGTTGCAATGGGGGCATGCTAGCGGAAAAAAAAATGTGGCACGTATGCACCTAAGGAAGCGTGCACGCACTGCTAGGTTCGGTACTGAACCAAGGCGCATGCGCGTATGTGTCCCTAGCGTGTGCACGCAACAGTGGCGTGCATGCGCCTCTGTTAAAAAAAAAAAAACAGTGCCCAATTTCTGGATTGTTCAATTGGTCGGCCGAGCGCGACTTGCACCTCCGAGTACGCGTGAATTGAACCACCAAAGTTGCCCAAATCAACTTCAAAACCACCCCACAACACCCACTAACTCATCAACAGGGCGATTCATACGTAAATATCAAGTTTTGTTTTCATTTTATTCATTCTTTGTATCAATTTTTTGAATTTTTTTGTTTATTTAATTGTAAATAATTCTCAAATTTTGAAAACAATGAACCAATTTTCTATTGCAGATTGTAAACTGGGACAATGAGTGAACAAGATGTTAACCTCGAGTCCGGTGGAACACAAGAAAACCCAAACCTTGGACCCAATGCCGAAGAAAACCGTGAACACAATCCAAATGCCGAACAAAACCAAAACCCACAACCTAATTTTGAACAAGATGACACTAACCACTATGTAAATGAAATGCGAGTGCACACTCGCGAACTTAGAAACTCAGGTGAACCATCTCGATTGTCTCTTGCCACGTCAATTGAGAACTCAATCGACTCCCTCATACATGCACACCAAAAATTGACAGACATGACTCAATTTAGAGCTAGGATGTGGGAGTACTACTCCATGGGCATCTTCAAGGAAGCAATAATAGATTTGAAGATTTCAAAAGCCCAATTATATAGTATGTTCATCGAGCCGAAAACAGGAAAACCACCGAACATTACAAAGCCACGTGTCTGCATGGATTGGTGTCATTACCAACCGTGGAGGGACAATTGGATGTAGAGGTGGTTCATGGTGTACGATAAACCTCCCTGCAATAATAAGGAGGTTCCACAGTACTTCCTTCGCTAACTTTGGGCTGAGTTTTGTCTCGGTTTACATGTCAACTATTTTGACATAACCGAGTTCCAAGGTGTTGGGCGTGGCTCTACCCAAGATCGACCTACTACCAGGAGGAACCCACTGAGAGGGCCACCACCTCCGAGGCGCGACCCCAACCCCTCTCCCCAGCCACCTCAGTTGCCCCATAAGCTTGATCAGATCGAGGTGGCAATGAGGAATGTTGCATGTGGTCTCCCCAGACACACCTCCTTTATAGCAATGACCATAGTGGAGAGGTCGGGTGACCTTGATAGAGATCCAGGTGTAGGGCCTTCACGAGAGGGCTAGGATAGACCCATGACCGATGGTAGCCATGCTAGGAATTCTAGTTCGATAGGGACAATGCCACATCTTTGTCCCCATTGCAGGCACACTTGCCTTGGCCCGATCGAGGGTTTTTATATGGATCAGGTCAGCAATTTTTTTAATGTGTTTTCAATCATCACTTTATAACTTGTAAAGTATTTTGAAAGTATTTTTGTTTGACTTAAACTATTATTTCAATGTACAGTTATTCAGAGGTGATACATCGAAATGGGAGAACGTAGAATCTGCCAACCTGGATGCAGCAATGGCAGATGCAAATGAAATTACGACACCCCACACGGAGGTATTTTCAGTACCTGACACAATTTTGTTATTACTTATGTCATTTATATTACTCAAGTATTTATATTTATGGAATACATGTTGATAGTTCGTACAATGTTTTTGAATATCTTGATTTCCTATATAATGACTTGTTTAACATGTTCATAACATGCATGCATTTTGTTGTCCACAGGTGTTTCGTGACTACGATGATCAGCCACCCCTGCCAGGGACTAGCACATCACCATATACACAGGTACAATGTGTAGTTATAAGCATACTTTTAATTTGATTTGTTACGACTTACTATGGTTTAATTTATTGTTTGTTTACTAAATTGTAATATTACAAATGTATATGTAGGTTCCACCAGCAGCCGTGTCTTCGCATTTTAGCCCTGTGTATCCACCCTCTCCCATGAGTCACCCCCCTCGCTTTCATCTAGACCCCTCCCTACATCCGCCCCCTCCCTTCCGTCCATCCCCCCCTCTCCGACCATACTCCCCCCTCCATCCATCCTCCCCCACTCGCCCACCCCCCTACGTCCATACATCCCCCCCAATTTATCCACACCCCCATGTCTATCCATCCTCCCCCATTCGTCCATGTCCCCCCCTTCCTTCCACCTTCCCCTCTTTGTCCACAACCTCGCATTTGTCCATCCTCCTCCCTCCATGCAGGACTGCCCTCTCATGCACCATCCCTCAACACTGTCTATAGCCCTTTCCGATCGATACCCTCTATCCTACAGCTGGAAGGGGTTCATAGTCCACATGGTCCTCCTCCACCCCATACCACTATGTCTTCTCCCACCATATCATCCCCACTTCCCGCCACTATTGTGGCATCTACTCTTCCAATATCCTCAACAGTATCTCCAGTGGTTGCATCTATAGTGGCTGCCACTACATCTATGCCCCCCCATCACTGCATCGGAGTTGGTTGTCCAGCCATCTGCTCCACCTGCTAGCCCCAGAAGGATAGCCATGTCCATCGCCAGAGGTGTTCACGGTGAGAATCAAGTTAATTTATGAAAATATTTTGATGCATTAAAATATTGTAGGCTGGAATTGATGAGAGGCTTCGCAGATCCAGGACACCTGCCCAACATTTCCCACTCATGTCAAAGGTGATTTATTTAAGATTTGAATTCTACAATTGTTTTATAAATGTGGTAAATGTTGCAAATGCTTGAAAATGATGGTATCTTATATCATTTGTTCCAGAGCCCGGAGAGATGGTCTACTCCTAGACGGACTAAGACCCAAGGCACCGGTAGCTCGAAGAGTAGGAAGATCGACTTTGGATGTGCACCTAGGAGTGACGGCGGTGGTCACAATGCTTGACACGCCACGTGTTATGTACATTAGCCACGATGTGGCACTTTTGTGCACCAGTTTTGATGTACTTTGTATCTACGGCACGAGTTGCCATGTATTTTGTATCTACAGCATGAGTTGTCGCATTTTGTGTAAGGCACGAGTTGCCATTGTACGTACATTGGGAACAATGTTCCACTATTTGCCATAAATTGTATATGTTTGGATGAGTTTTGTAGCCTCGATGTACATGGATATGTGATTTATATATCTCGTTGTCTAATGTGGTTGTCTCATGTTGTGTGTATCATGATGTGATGTTGTGTAAATTTGGGTTTTACCTAGATCTTAGAAGAGAAGTTGGATATCGTAGATCAATTTGGTTTATCTTTCCACATGTAAAAGCTTCTAATGGTATCTATGTTAAGAGAAAATTGTAAACATAGGCTAACTCAAACAAAATCATGTGTGAGAATTAATCTAAAAACAAACGGAATAAATGGATGGACAAATCACACCTCATGGCACATAAGATATATATTGGGAACTTAAATACTAGGAAAAGAACACTTAAAAATAGAAAATTTCCATTGTCGTCAAAAGGTTAAAATGAGATCCAACATGATTTTTAATAGCTCTACATAATGATATCCAAAAAGGCCATACTCTACATAATGAAATGTCGTCACTAGTATTTATTTTGACCATTTTGTCCACTTAAGATCATGCAACAAATTAATAACCAAGTTATGGAATCATTTCTTAATCAATTGTCACCATACAAATAGGACAACCTTGAGCACGATGTATAGGTAGCTCATTAATTCTCACTCACAGATATAGCCACCTTTGATTTGATGACCATCACATCCACTACCATTTACAATTAGGACTTCCTTAATTTATCATTATGTGATAGCGATCTAATTTTATGTATGCATATATGTGTATAGTGGTTTGGATTCAAATGTATGCAGATGAATATATATGTACAATGAAAATGATTTAATCTTTACATGTATTATAATTTAGGGCTAGATCTTAGGATACATAATAGGTTTTCATTGTGATTAGAATACAAACTAGGGTTTATGCTACCAACTAGGGTTTCTAGGCTAGGCTCTCGTGTTTCTAGGCTAGGATCCAAGCTCCAGGGTCACCATATTAATATTTAATTCCACTATCATGTCATCATTCTCACCAATACCATGCCCACTACTACAATCACCATCAAGCCTCTCAATCCCACTTTGAACATTTCCCATACTTCCAAGTTAAAATTGATAGGTCTTGTTGCTAAAATCTTTTCACTTATCTATTCACATAGACAAATCCACTCCTGTGAAAGATTTGTTGTAGCTTGGTACGTGCAAGTTCACATGCAATAATACTTGAGAGATCATTTTACCCCATGATCCATGGAAGATTCATTGGAGTCATATGAACCTCATTGTCATCACCCCAACCATGGTCAAGACGCCAAGATCCATCCTTAGTAGACAAAACCTCATGTTGGCACCCATACCACACTTAAAGATAAAAAATTCTTTGAAAGGGCATGTTTGGGGGTTGAGGGAATCTTGATTTTTTTATAATCACACATGAGAGGTTCTTAGAGTCAAATACATTGGATATAAATAAATTCCCCACTGCCTTCATCATCTTCATCACCATCTTCATCACCATCGCCATCATCATCAACGCCTTCATCATCATCACCATCTTCATCATCATACCATCACCATGACCATCAACCTCACCACCATCACCATCATCATCAACTTCACCATCTTCATCATCATAACCATCTTCGTCACCATCACCATATCCATCTTTTGGATGCGAGACGGAACCATCACCATCTTCATCATCACCATCACCATCACCATCAACCTCACCACCATCACCATCATCATCAACGTCACCATCTTCATCATCATCACCATCTTCATTACCATCACCATCTACATCTTTGGGATGCAAGACGGAACCATCACCATCTTCATCATCATCATCACCATCACCATCAACCTCTCCACCATCACCATCATCATCAGCATCACCATCTTCATCATCATCACCATCTTCATCACCATCACCATCTCCATCTTTTGGATGCAAGACGAAACCATCGCCATCTTCATCATCACCATCACCATCACCATCAACCTCACCACCATCACGATCATCATCAACGTCACCATCTTCATCATCATCATTGACGTCGTCATCATCACCATCTCCATCTTTTGGATGCGAGATGGAAGTTGGATGCTTCACTCAATAAAATGAACAGAGGGTCACATCTCCTTACTGCTAGCAAGGGGTACATCTCTCAAGTACCAGAATTAGCTCAAGAAAAATCTCAATAAGATTCAAATAAAATACGATCCAACCTCATGAACTGCACTTGTTTCTATTTATATAGCTTCAGAGAAACCCCAAAACCACTTGCAAATACCATGGGACCTAAAAACCATGTAGAAAAACCCTAAGGAGTAACATAACCCTTGATTTATTCCACATTGGCCACATTCAATGTACCATTTGACCACTTCCTCATGTAATTCACCCTACAAAAACCTCTTGGACCTTTTCTAACCAAGATCGATCATTTCCACAACCCAAGGTGTTGTCCTAACCACTTTTGATCATTTCTCTCCCTTCAAATTTGAATTTGGTCCAACCTTCATTATTCCTTCATTAGTGATCTCCACTAGCTTCCCCTATCTTAAGGAAACACTCTTTTACATGGGAGAACACTTCTATTTGCCCCCAAAACGTCCCTTATACTTGGTAAAACATTAATGCACCTCCCTTAAATCATCATTTGGTCCCATTCACACCTTGGACCAACTTTTACATCAATTTAAATAATTTTCCTTAGGAAATTTTACCCCATTTTAATACAAAGGAAAACTTATGATAAATCTAAATTCCCAAATAAATTTACTTATATCCATTTGAACTTTGGATTGGGAATTTACTCTTCATGTGACCCACCTTGTCCATTTGGATCTAATTTTGCATTATTGCTAACTGGGATGTCATGCTTTAGAAATTATTTGACCCTTAGCACCAATTTGACAAACTATCATGAACATAACCAAGTGGTTCTAAAAGGGCATTGTGATCCAATCCAAATTTTGGGGATATGAAAATTCCTCCCCTCCTAATTTTCTTGTCCTCAAGAAACCATAACAAAAATGAGGGAGTACCATCACATCACTAATTGCCTCCAACGTTAGTGATGAACGAAGCCAGCACTATGTGGACCACATATGAACTCCATAAGATCCGACGTATGGGAAATCACAAGTGAACATTGAAGTCTGCATCAACTGTATCTTTGAAATTTACCCAACTACACCTTGAGAATCATCCTCTCAAAGCATCGCCCCATCTCTTCCACCATCAACTCTGGAAAATCATCCACCGGGCACTTGTGGCTAGCGTTCCCAGATGGAACCTTCCTAGACACACCTGCAGGACTCCCCAGAACCCAGTTTTGTTGCACGGTTGGAGTTCTATGCCCCCGGCAGGTATCCAGCAGATGTCCCTAAAGGCCTTGTGGCAGCGAGACGGGACGAGCCATAGAATGAAGACCATGGCTCGGATCAATGAACCGTCAACTCCATTGGATTCAGCACGTCGATATAGTGCTAGGGGTGCCCCTCCCCTTTGGCCCGGTGGCCCCGCCCTCATCTTGTACATCCATCTTGGAAACTAGGGTTTTGCTCAGTGAGGGAGTGTGCAATTTTTGCACACGGGGGTCAACTCTGGAAAATCATACACCAGGCACTTGTGGCTAGCGTTCCCAGATAGAACCTGCCTAGACACACCTGTAGGACTCCCTGGAACCCGGTTTTGTTGCACGGTTGGAGTTCTATGCCCTCGGCAGGTATCCAGTAGGTGTCCCTGAAGGCCTTTTGGATGCGAGACGGTACGGGCCATAGATTGAATACCGTGGCTCGGATTGATCAACCGTCAACTCCATTGGATTCTGCATGCCGACATAGTGCTAGGGGTGCCGCTCCCCTTTGGCCCGGTGGCCCCGTCCTCATCTTGTACGTCCATCTTGGAAACTAGGGTTTTGCTCAGTGAGGGAGTGTGCAATTTTTGCACATGGGGTTCAACTCTGGAAAATCATCCATCGGGCATTTGTGACTAGCGTTCTTAGCCAAAAACTACCTAGACACACCTACAAGACTCTCCAGAACCTAGTTTTGTTGCACGGTTGGATTTCGTTGCCCCCAACAGGTATCCAGCAGGTCTCCCTGAAGGCCTTCTGGATACGAGACGAGACAAGCCATAGAATGAAGACCATGGCTTGGATCAATGAACCGTCGACTCCGTTGGATTCTACACGCCGGGATAGTGCTAGGGGTGCCCCTCCCCTTTAGCCCGGTGGCCCCGCCCTCATCTTGTATGTCCATCTTGGAAACTAGGGTTTTGCTCAATGAGGGAGTGTGCAATTTTTGCACATGGGGGTCAACTCTGGAAAATCTTCCACCAGGAACTTATGGCTAATGTTCCTGGCTGAAACCTTCCTAGACACACCTGCAGGACTCCTCGGAACCCAGTTTTGTTGCATGGTTGGATTTATATGCCCCCGACAGGTATCTAGCTATGAAGAATAACTGTAATAGATGGGGGGGTTGAAGATATGAATCAACAATATTTTGTCCTAAGGAAGTCTTGGTCTCATTTTTTTTTTACTTATGCAACATCATGATGGATTGAGTAGTCATGATTGATCATATGTGTTTATGAATTATTAGACAATTGATATGATTATTATGACCGTAGTGCATAAAGCATGGAGACTGAGCTACATAAGGAATAGAGGTCATAGAGGTTGTGTGAAGGCAATGTTGAATGTTGTTGCTAGCTCTTACATGTATTGTAAGGAGAATCATGCTTGAGTGAATCATGCATGGTGGATATCACTGATTAAGCATTGACCCGAAGGATTTTGCATGTTTATTTTGTACATGATGCATGGTTTTTGTGTATGTGGCTCTTGGTGAGATCATGATGAGAAAAAACCCTTTGACTTGGTGGACTATTCCACATTTAGAAGTCAAGTAGAAAAATTTAAAAGAGGTGTAAATGAGAGGAAGCAAATGAATCGCATTGATTCCAATTACACTTGCAAAATCAGAGCAATCAAAGCTCTCAATATCACTGATACCACTCTGTACCTGAAGAAGATTTTCCTATAAAGTACCTGGATCATGACCAATGGAAGTGACTACTCCCAATCCAGTGACAACTACCCTCCTCTAATTAGTAGCACTTAGTTTTTTTCTTGCACAGCCTTCACAGGTTGCAGAGCAATGGTCATTGCTTTTCCTAGAGGTTAATTAGAGTGTGTAAGATAGCAAGTGTTCTCCCAGCTGGATTTTTTGGCATTTGATTAGAGGCATATAGGCTATATAATACTGGAAATAACTCAATGTGACTTGGGCCCTTAATAGATTGGGTAACAAACCCTTCTAATAGTGATCCTATCCCACTTGGAGTCCAAATACCCCCTATTGAGGGTACGTGTGGTGGGTCACAGATTCTAGGGAAAGATTAGGTTAATAGGGATACATTAGGTTTCTAGGATTCTAGATTAGTTTCTGAGGGTTAGATTAGTGTTTCTAGGGTTAGTTTAGCTTTCTAGGATTTCTAGGGCTAGATTATGTTTCTAGGATTCTAGATTAGTTTTTGAGGGTTAGATTAGTGTTTCTAGGGTTAGTTTAGCTTTCTAGGATTTCTAGGGATAGATTATGTTTCTAGAATTCTAGATTAGTTTCTGAGGGTTAGATTAGTGTTTCTAGGGTTAGTTTAGCTTTCTAGGATGTCTAGGGCTAGATTATGTTTCTAGGATTCTAGATTAGTTTCTGAGGGTTAGATTATTGTTTCTAGGGTTAGTTTAGATTTCTAGCATTTCTAGGGCTAGATTATGTTTGTAGGGTTATATTAGTGCTTCTAGGGTTAATCATACATGAATAAACAATCACATGGCTATAAATCATAACTTAATCATAACTCAGACATCAAATAAACAATATAAGATAATGATATCAAATAAACCATCTAACATGAATAACATTAACCGTGCATGAATAAACAATCACATGGCTATACTATGCACCTTAGTCAATTAGGCCTTCTGGATCCTCTCAATTTTTTATTGTCTCGAACAACCTCTCATGCTCCGCATGAGGTAGTAAGTAGCGTACCTTGTTTGATGACTTCATTGACATTGTCTGTAGTTGGATGTTTGTACCCACGATCAAGTGCGTAAAGTGATACACCCGCAACCCTGGTCTATAATCTGTGTATGTGTAGCCATTGCTCTTTGGTCCCTTTCCATCCAATGTAAGATATTCCCCCTGAACAACCATCGAGCCAGTCGGAAAGGTAATTCCTTCACTATCTGTTAATGATGCGAGGAGGGTTTGCTTCCCCTGGATGCATCATGCCAACCAATAATTCTTCCCAATTGCACTATCTGTCGGGGCGACAACTACGTAGATGTGTCCTGCAAAAATGCAATGTTAAGGTCATATTCCAACAAGCAGTGGTTTGATAACTTGGATAATTACAAAAACAAGGAGGGAACCAGGATATGCATGCATAAATGTTTACCTGGTTGTACAAGATCAGATATATGATCATATTCATTCGAAATAGAGGATTGGCCTTCCTCTAACTGGATTGTTTCAGCAACTGCACATGGGTCCACTGCAAGTGATACATGATCCCATTCATCAACCCAATCCATTGATTCGCACTCATCCCACTCACAACTGCTGCAAGACCCACAAAAGAAAGCAAGTTTTCGTGTCCATATTTCAAATAAAGGATTGTTTGAGCTTTGAATCGAATGAAATCCATGAGTGTCTTGCACAGTACTACAACTATAAGAACGCGATCGATCTATATCAACTACATTCCATAAATTTCTGACAACATGTCCTCTACCTATTGGTATGTGTTGCTCCGTGGTTCGATTTGACATTTTTTCTTTGCACCATCAAACTGTGGATTCGGCGTTCCGAATATGAGGGCCTCCCATGCACCTCATCTGCTCCCTTCGTAGGGCAGTTTTGAGACATACTCCAGCCCTGTCGTGCTCTCCCTTTCCATGCCTGGTCTCAAAATAGTTCCATACATGCAGCACATCATAAGTCTTGTGCAACATACTCAACCACTGGAAAAGACATGCATTTTTGAACTAGCCTACACAACCATCTTACCATATCCAATGTTAGTCAATATGTATCCCTCCCTCCTTTAGCTAATCATAGAAAATTTTGAAGCAATGCTGCACATAATGCAGGTCGTGGCACCTGTCATCACTGATGTAGAAGTTGGTCTCTTTCAATATCATCCTCATGTCATTGTTGCTCTCTAGCGCATGCCTATATGTGATATGGACCATTATGCTAACTTGGTCTGAATGGTAGTATTGAATTTGAATCTCTCTGTGTGGCTGTAGGGTATAGTTTTCCGCAAAGTCCACAACTGACAATATTGTGCCCTTGGGAAAGGTGTCCCTACATTGTCTGTACTGTTCATCCTACCATCGTGATACATGGATGTTATGTACATAATGCTCGGTCTTTTGGTAGAATTCCTTCATGAAATCACAAATTTGTACTTGGTGCCACAAAACCAAGGGCATTAATACAACGTGACATTTTCAATGTGAATATATATGTACAAATTCAACATGTACAGTATGAAAGCATGCAAACTTAGATTACCTGTGACTTCACCAATGTAATTTTTTTTATTTCCTTCGAACTATCTACTTGATATGTTATGTACTGGAAGTTCTGCATTTCTATTGACATCCTTCCAAATTTGTGCTCCGCGGTTGCATGGATGCAGTGGCTCAATAATGCAAATCCACTGCAACTGGAACACGTCCCATATAAACATGATCTTTTATAATATTTTTGTCTTTCAGGCTTTCCACACATTATGCTATGTGTAAATTCTCTGGATGCATTCGGTGGTTGTAACGAAGGGAAATCCTACACAATGTTAGTATGCAAACCACAAAATATATGTCTATATGTATCATAATAGTACTCAAATTCTACATGGTATCTACAACAACATGTACTACGATCAATGCAAATTCTAACATACGAGGGTTTGCATTTTTCAAAGGACCTTTGGTCCAAGTTCAATTATGTGTGCTCATTCTTGAACCTCTCATAGAGTTCTGTTTGTGTGGTGTCAAGGAAGTGCTTGACATGGGGTTCAGCCCCCCCTAACACATTTTCTCAACTTTAAAACATCTCTTTGATTCGATGATGGTCTAGTGTTATCATGCCAAAATGTTTACACTAGTTCTTTAAAAGCATCAATGAGTTTCATGTCTGAATGAGGTAACCTACCAACAAAGGCCCAACAATCTTTTTGGCCTGGGGTCTCAAGTTTTTCTCTAATGGCAGAATACTTTTGAAGAGTCTTTCTATCTACTTTAAATATTTTACATGTGTGTGATAGTAGGCGATGTTGCTTTGTGGATTTGTCTACAATCGATTCCAATAGTACATGATGGGCCGCATTAAAATCTTTTGTGCGAGAAGTTTTTCCAATCAAATTAAATGCAGATTGTAGATTTCTAACAACATGATTGTTGGCCTTTGAACTTCTAACTACCTTTATGCACAAAATTCTCCTAGCATGAGCTAGACAATGTGATTTTAACAAAGCAAGAAACAATTGACATTTTGTTGCATCGGTTTTGGATTCAAAAAAATCTTTGATTATCTTGTTACAATGGAAATCAATAGTGCGTTTGGACATCTTACCTTCAAGTCCTGAAAATGAACTTTCATCCACATGAATACGTATGGGAGTTCTTCGTCATCCGGTTGATAGTTGAGGCAAGGGAGTTGGCAAGGAAGTATGAGTCTCGT
Source organism: Larix kaempferi (assembly GCA_027924585.1). Taxonomy (NCBI): domain Eukaryota; kingdom Viridiplantae; phylum Streptophyta; class Pinopsida; order Pinales; family Pinaceae; genus Larix; species Larix kaempferi. The sequence goes on from BSBM01000748.1 coordinate 8,634,131, forward strand.
CAACGGTTTGTTGTGGCCCTTCGTTCAGTAATTGGTCCTGCAATTTTGTTCACCAGGTGGATGCTCTTCTTGGGGTGGGTGCCAGTTAAGAACTTGTTCAACATCCATCCCTTCATACTTGACATCAGGCAAGATTTGATTGACTTCAACCACTTCATCATTGCTTGTTGATGGATCTAAGGCACTAACATTTTGATTTTTACGGTTTTGCATGTACAACCTAGCATTTTCTCTTATCTCATGGGCCTTTTCAGGGGGTAGCGGCCTCCTTCTAGACTTTCTTTGATTATTACGTCTGTTGCCCATATTCAATGTGCTTTTGGAAAAACAAAAATATGACCCCTGCAAGAATGAACAACAAACAAGATATTAAAACTCAATGTGCATGATTATTAAAGCTCGATGTAGCAATTGATTATGTACAACAACATCTAGTGATAATGCTTTCATATAATCTTAAAAGCTATTGGGAATGCCCTACATATAAAGTTACAACATCACATCTAGGAACTCAGTAGGATGGTATTGGATGGTGGTATGGGATGCTAGTAGTCCAGCAAATTCCCTACAAGGGAGAAGCTCATATTGACTTCATTTTCATGGTATGGATGAGGGAAAATAGTCCCAAAAGACTAAGACTTTTCAATTGTTTAGGTGTTTGTGTGAATTGTTGTAGTGAAACCATGTGGAATTCAACAAATTTTTGTCTACTAGATGGAGGAATGTGATTATGAAATTTTATTGGTGGTGATGCAAGTAATTTTTTTTTATTATCTTCATGAAAGGTTGAAAGCATTGCTTGGTACATGTTGTAGTTTTTTTTTTGTAGGATGTTTTTATTATCTATGTTGAAGATTAAGAAGACTAAAATAGATCTATCATACAATTCATGAGGAAAAACCAAAATAGATGCCATTCAAACAAGTGAATGACAACTAAATTACATTTAACAAGATCAAATTTTCACCATACCTCAAGGATTATGATTGCTCTTTGCTTCAAACGTCAAATGCTCTTTTGATGTGTCCACTATACGTAAAAAGACTTCATGTGTATCCAAGTAGCATGAGAATTCAATCCAAGGTGCCAAATAGAGTCCAACTGTTGTGTATTCACTCAATTGATCCAAATAGAGCCCAATAGATGTGTATTCAATACAGAGAGACAAATAGAGCCCCAAATATTGTGTATTTTATCCAAATGGTGTATGAATTCAATCTACCATGAAAATGCTTGTTGGACTGTGCATGAAACCAGCGAACAGAACGCGATGAATGAGGAAAAAAATGTGGGAGAAAGAACGCAGGTGATTTTCTAAATTTTATGTTCAACAGGGACGTGCATGCGCCTCTGGCACGTGCGCGCATCTGGCACATGCGCATCCTTGCTGAACGTTGCAATGGTTGGTGGGTAACGTTCATTGTATTTATTTCCCAACAGATATAAATGTGTCGGGTTATGCCTAGAGCCCCTCCCCATAAAGAGCCTCTCCCCCATAAAGGCCTTTAGGACCTCTTCTAACCCATAATCCCTAAGTGCATTTAAGTGCTTCTAGGTCTTTGGGGGTTTAAGGGCATATTTACAAATTTGTGTATTTTGATTTCAAAACATTAATTTAATTTTCAGTTAGAAACATATGTATTACATCAAGAATAATTAAATACATAGTAGATATATATTAATGTTGTATAAAGACTGCTCGGAGGTGCGATTATTGTGAGATTGCAGTATGTCAGATTTGTTCATAATTACCATCAGATTTTATTCTCTTAGGGCGATGCAGATGTGACAAAATGCACTTTGATGGTTAGTTTTATTTGCTGGGAAATATTTGCCTGGTTAATTTATGGGGAAGGATAACAGTCTTGATACACCCACCCCTATGGAAGGCTGGCAAACCATAGCACATAAGGTATAAGCTTGGCTTCATGTAATATGCAGAGCACTCTTCTTTACATTGTTGTATTGATCAAAATCTAAGGCACCTATTATCCCTGGTCTCAGTGTAGGATGAAGATGATGAGATGTAAAGGATCTAATCAAGTAGTCATGGAGGGCGTCCTCATCGTGGAATATTTTACGAATAGTGTTCATCTGCTATAAGTGGAATCACAATTGCAATAAAATAAGGTTTTTCGTCATGATGATCTGATGATGATGATGATGAAGATCATAACGAAGATGATGATGATGATGAAGACGGTGATGATGATGATGATGACTAATGGAGATGATGATGATGATGATGATGATGATGCTGATGATGTTGGCGATGATGTTGATGATGAAGATGATGACGAATATGCAGCACATCATCCTCATCAGCATCATCATCTTCATCATCATCAACAACATGATCATCATCATCATCACCATCATCATCGTCATCATCTTCATCATCAAAATCATTGTGAGGACGAGGATGATGATAATGATGATGATATGATGATGATGATGATGGTGGTGGATGATGATGAATATGAGTATGATGATGATGATGATGATGATGGTGATGATGACGATGGTGATGAAGATCATGATGATGATGAAGATGGTGATGATGATGATGATGACGATGAGGATGGTGATAATGATGATGATGATGACTAATGGAGATGATGATGATGATGATTGATGATGATCATGATGTTGATGATGAAGATGATGACGAATGTGTAGCACATCATTATCATCTTCTTCATCATCCACAACATGATCCATAGCATGATCATCGTCATCATCTTCATCATCATTGTGAGGAAGAGCATGTGGATGATGATGATCATGAAGATGATGATGATGACGACGATGATGATGAAGATGATGACTAATGGATATGATGATGATGATGATGATGTTGATGATGAAGATGATGACGAATATGCATCACATCATCCTCATCATCATCTTCATCATCATCAACAACATGATCATCATCATCACCATCATCATCGTCATCATCTTCATCATCATCATCATCGTGAGGATGAGGATGGTGATGATGATGATGATATGATGATGATGATGATGGTGGTGGATGATGATGAATATGAGTACGATGGTGGAGATGATGATGATGATGACAAATATGATCATCATCATCAAAATCATCATATTCATCATCATCATCTTCATTAGTCATCATCATCGCCATCTTCATCATCCTCACGATCACCATCATCATCATATGATCATGGTCACGATGATCATTGTCTTCGTCATCATAATCGGCATCTTCATCATCCTCATCATACTCGTCATAGCCATCTTCATCATCATCATCATCATCATCATCATCATGAAGATGATGATGATGATGATGAAGATCATGATGATGATGAAGATGATGATGATGATGATGATGATGTTGATGATGACGATGATGACTAATGGAGATGATGATGATGATGATGATGATTATGATGTTGATGATGAAGATGATGGAGAATATGCAACACATCGCCATCATCATCATCTTCATTAGTCATCATCATCACCATCTTCATCATCATCCCCATCACCATCATCATCATATGATCATGGTCACGATGATCAGTGTCTTTGTCATCATAATCGGCATCTTCATCATCCTCATCATACTCGTCATAGCCATCTTCATCATCATCATCAAGAAGATGATGATGAAGATGATGATGAGGATGAGGATGATGTGCAGCATATTCGTCATCATCTTCATCATCAACATCTCTAGTCATCATCATCATCATCATCACCATCTTCATCGTCATCATCATCATCATCATCATCATCATCATCTTTGTCATGATGATGATGATGATGATGATGATGATGACTAATGGAGATGATGGTGATGATGATTATGATGTTGATGATGAAGATGATGGCGAATATACAACACATCATCATCATCCACAACATGATCCACAGCATGATCATCATCATCGTCGTCATCATCATAATTGTGAGGACGAGCATGAAGATGATGATGATTATGATGATGACGATGATGATGAAGATGGCGAAGATGTTGTTGGAGATGATGACGAATATGCAACACATCATCATCGTCTTCGTCGTGATGATATGATGATGATAATGATGATGATGATGATGATGATGGTGGTGGATGATGATGAATATGAGTACGATGATGATGATGACTAATTTGGAGATGATGATGATGACGGTGATGATGATGATGATGAAGATGACGAGGAATATGCAGCACATCATCAACATATTCATCATCATCATCAACATGATCATCATCATCAACTTCCTCATCATCATCATCATCATCATTGTGAGGATGCGGATGATGATGAGGATGATGAAGATGATGATCATATGATTATGATGATGATGATGATAGTCATCGTAACATTCATCTTCATCATCTTCATCATACTCATCATCACAATCATTCTTATGATGATGATGATGATGATGATGATGATGATGACGATGACGATGATGATGAAGATGGTGATGATGATGATGACTAATGGAGATGATGATGATGATGATGATGATGAAGAAGATGATGAATATGCAGCACATCATTCTCATCATCATCATCATCTTCATCATCATCAACAACATGATCATCATCATCACCATCATCATCATCATTATCATCTTCATCATCATCATCATCATCATCATCATTGTGAGGATGAGGATGACAATGATGATGATGATGGTGGTGGATGATGATGAATATGAGTACGATGATGAAGATGATGATGATGATGATGACGAATATGATCATCATCATCAAAATCATCCTATTCGTCATCATCATCATCACCATCCTCATCATCCTCACCATCATCATCATCATCATATGATCATGGTCACGATGATCATTGTCTTCGTCATCATAATCGTCATCTTCATCATCCTCATCATACTCGTCATCACCATATTCTTCGTCATCATCATCATCATCATCTTCATATCGTCATCATTTGATGATGATGATGATGATGACGACAAAGATGTTGTTGATGATGATGATGAGGAAGAGGGTGATGACGAAGATGATGATGATGATGATGGTGGATGGTGATGAATATGAGTACGAAGATGAACATGATGATGATGTTGATGATCATTGTACTCATCACCAACATCGTCATCATCATCTTCATCATCATCGCCATCAATGTTGATGATGAGGATGATGATGATGATGACGTTGACAATGAAGATGATGACCTAGATGTTGATGAAGATGAGGAAGAAGGACAATGATGATGATGGTGTTGATGATGACAATGATGATGATGATGAAGATGATGATGATGATGGTGATGAGTATGAATAAGATGATGATGATGGAGATGATGTTGATGTTGATGAGGATGGTGATGAAGATGATGATGATGATGACGAAGATGACGATGGTGGAGATGCTGATGAGGAAGGGGGAGATGAAAATGATGATGAAGATGTTGATGATGATGGTGATGGTGATGATGATGATGATGATAATCATCATCATCATATTCATCATGATCATCATCATCTTCATCACCATCATGATCATCATCCTCGTCACCATCATCCTCATCACTATCATCATCATCATCATCATCATCATCACCATCATCCTCATCATCATCTTCATCACCATTGCCATCATCATCATCACCATCACCATCATCTCATCATCATCACCATCATCCTCATTGTCATCTTCATCACCATTGTCATCATCATCATCATCACCATCACCATCATCTCATCATCGTCAGCATCATCATCAACATATTCAACATCATTTTCATCTCCCCCTTCCTCATCAACATCTCCATCATCGTCATCTTCTTCATCATCACATCTTCATCAACTTCATGTATCCCCTTGACAAAGGAAATTAAATAAACCATACAAAGGCATACAATAGTGCGCATGCGCAAGGACGCCTGCGCGCTGTTCTTAATGCTTGTGCGCACCTACACGTACATGCTTTGAATCACGCATGCGCGTGTTTGAATTCAAATTTTTTTTGGCGCCCTTGTAGGCTTGGAATTAGCTTCGGATTGCACCTTTAGGCTCGGTCTGATTTATCCCTGATTTATAGTAGAAAACATCAAACGCTGCAACTTCATGTTTTTCATAGCTAGTTCTGCATAAGCTCCATGAGTGCACCGCAGATGAAATTGCACACACTTGTCGAGTTCTGTGTGCAGATTCCAAATATATAATTTTTTAATAGATCTGTTGTTGTTCTCTATTTTTAATTCATTTTAAACTGCACTCATGTCAAATTTGTAAAAAACATAGGTCGTTTATTTGTCCTATAACTTTTGATTGGCTTACCTATTTCGAAAATGAAAAAGAACCCACGTAAGAGCACGAAAATACCTACAACCTAAAAAAAAGCATTTTGATTATTTTTAGACCATGATATGGTGGATTAAAACTTGACAATTTCGTTTTAGGGCTTCACTAACTTCGGTAATTTAAAAAAAATATCAAATTGACTTTTAAAATTTTGGAAAAATAGCCCCGCACAAGATTTTTCTGTTGCCTACGCCTCTACATATTTTTTTTCTCATAAATTGAAAATTTACATAGCAAATAAGTGGCTCAAAAAAAACATGTGCATTATGTTTTAGAAAACAAATAACATACCAATCTTCGAATAATGACATTTTGGGGTGGTTATACCACTTTTCCATAAATAAAAATTATATATTCCGGAAGGACATCCATTTTTCTACATTATCTTTTTACACCTAATCGGAAAAAGTTTTGTAGGTACCTCTAATAATTGATTTTAATGATAATATTTATGTTTTTCCACAATGTCATTGCAACTAACGTGTCATAATTGGGTATCATTACCTTGCACCAGCCCTCCAACTATAATGCATGCTGGTATAAGTCTCAGCATGGCTTACATCAGTATAAAAAATGAATCAAAAATGTGTTTCACATTCTTTGTTGGAACATACTAGTGCATCTTTTTGGTTTCTTTCGACTCCAAACTTTGAACCATATAAACTTTGTTTTCTTCTTTATCTTCATTTTTACCTTGATCTTCTTTAGCTCTTGGTTCATTCGTGGCTTCAACGATCTCTTCATCTTAACTTTGGATCTTATTAATCTGGACTCCTTTTGCTTTGTATCTCCACAATACTTGTTCTTCCGAGCTTCAGTTAGTTGTTCATAATCAACAAAATATAATATTTCATCATTTACTTTGACACTAAGACCACTTCTTTCAACCTTCTTGGACTTTACAAACCAATCATCATTCATAATTTTTATTACATCATTCTCAGCTTCAGCTTCATCATTACTTGGCTTAGAACACCAAACTTTATACCAAGAATACTTTTGATTCTTCATCTTCACTTTCATTTTCACCTTCAATGTTTTCTTTGATTCCACAAATCCATTATGATCAGCTTCAGTTGCAACACGTTCTTCAATTTGTATACCATCATTCAAATTTCCAATGTCCTTTATGCCAAGGACTCCAATCCAAATCTTCTTCTCTAAATACTGTAATGTGGGCATACAAAGATCCCACAAGCTATCTTTGACTTCACCAAGAGTAATCTGTTCAATGTCTTTCTGTAGACACATTAACTGATAATAATTTTTGATTTCTTCAAGACTCCATGACATGAATATATTTTCAACTGATTCTTCAACCAGCCCATCTTTGTTGTAATTTTATTCATTCAAATCAAACTCATAATCATCTTCAAACGATTCTTCTTCATCTTCAATTGGTTTCTCATCTGTACACTCAACCATTTTGTCAAGATTATATAAATTATCATAATGTGAACCGTATTGATTTTTTTCATTTTGCTTTTCTTTGAGAGCTGTCACTATCACTTCATTCAAATCTGCCTCTGTTGCTGTAACAAGGAAATCAACTTTCTTCATTTCTGCTTCCACAACAAGACTATCATCTTTATCGTCATATCTTGGCTTTTCAAGCCATTCTTCCAAAAATTTCAACTGTTCATAAAGAACATCAATCCTTATTTTAGTTGCTCTATCTGCAACAGAACATGCAACACTTTGAGTACTATCATTATGCAACTCTTTTTCTATCACTGCATCTGCAATCATCAAATTATTGACCTTTTTATTTTCAGCATCATTATAGATTCCTTTTGCTTTAATCGCTACAACTTATGTGCATTCTTCAACAATCTTATCAAATTCTTCAACAAAATTAAAATCATCAATATTTTCAAAAAAACTCACAAACAAGTTCAAGCACTTCAACATAGTGCACTTTATCATTCTTAACTTCTGATGTTGCTTCACATATTGCTCATATTGCAGTCTTCATTCTATCATCATGATCATCTTTTACTATTACTTCTCCATGAGCAATTTTACCAATACTCGCTACTTCATTGGCACCTTCTTCATCATTGTCATTAGCAATAGACATCGTTGGAATATTCAAAGAGAAACCTGATGCACTGGCAGTTACTTCACCTTCAATATTTGACTTACAAGTCAAGACTTCATTGTATTCTTCCTTTGAACTTGCACAATCACTAACAAACAAATTATTAGAATAGATCTCATTCTCTTTTCTGTCCTTATCTGCACCATTCGATATCGCTGCAGATTCTTCTTCAAAATTATCACCAACACTTTTTCCATCAGCAGATACATCATTTTCATAAATGTATTTTTCACCGGCAACTTTATCATCTTCCTTATATGAACCAAATGGATGAGTGCAACACTCTTCATTTTCTGCAACATGACTACTGTAAATTATTTCAAGCTCATCTTGGTTTTCGACTTCTACAACATGTTAAGAGTTGTCTTCTAGATTCATTGTACCTACATGTCCATAATAATCATATTCATTACATGATTTAAATACCTTCATGGGCATGTCCATCATGGACTCTTCTTGCGCAAATTCTTCTTTGTTATCCTCACACTTGAGGAATTTATCATCTTTATCAGCATTTTGCATGTCAACCATTCCATCATTTTCACAATTCACTTCAGTGACATCTAAATTTGAAACTACATCAACACCTTTATCAATAGAAATTTCAACTTCTTCAAATTCTGGTGCTGCTACACAAGATACAATAGCCTCATCTTCTTCTTTAGTTTCGGCATCATTTTCATCATTTGATATATCAGCATAGTGGTGATATTTACAATAATTTGACTATCTTCTGCTGCTTCTCCCCCTTACATCAAACTTTCTCTTCAAAATTTCCTAGGCTTTTCTAGTTGTGTTTGCTTCAACAATTACATAAAAAATATTATCATTGAGAGCTTGCTAGATGTAGTACAAGGAAAATGCATCCTTTGCCTCATCCTGGAGTTTCTTAACTCCATCCTCAACAAAATTCCATAAACCTCTAGCATGCAATAAATTTTTCATATTAATTGACCAACGTTCATAAGTTATACTTGAGAAATATGGCAGTGGATAATAGATGTTGCTCCATGCATCTTCTACCTTTTCTTGAACCTAATATGCTTCAGTATCCTCTGCCTTCTCTTGAAATTCAGTGGATAATAGATGTTGCTCCATGCATCTTCTACCTTTTCTTGAACCTAATATGCTTCAGTATCCTCTGCCTTCTCTTGAAATTCCTCTTTCAGCAGGTTCCTCGATGGCTTCACCTAATATCTCTGCTATGGCAAAATCAACTTCTTTTGCATTAACAACATTCTTCTTCATTCGTTTAAGCCTTCTACTTTTCCCCATTTTGTCTCAAATACATTCTTGCACAAAATTTAAATTTCTTTTACTTGGATACATCCTCTTAGTCATCTTCACGCATAAGGACTTCAACTCAAACCAAACAAACTTCCCAAACAGTGGGAATCAAATTGCTCTACCATTAAACTATATGGGAGCTCTCAACCAGGAAGAATGTCTTCCTTTCAATTTCTCAACCTCTATCTGAGGGACCACACACACAGAATCAACTTCATTCACTGGATACGACCCTTTCTTCTCTTTACACAAACCACAACTAGGCTTGAACAACTTAACCAACATATGGGTGACACAATAAACACTTGATTCAGACTTCAACTACTAAATGATGACTCAACCTTTACTTAAGGGAGCGCATGAGATCTTACTAACACAGAGCTCGACTGAAATTACTTCTGCTCTTTCTACATAGGAGGAAGTGGGCGTTGGAGTAAAATTCAACAACAAAATCTTGAAACAAAACACAAAACGGTTCAACATACCATCATACGGCTCATTCATAAAGTGAGCACAGAACCAACAAACATAAAATAAAAACACTTAGCTCTCATAGCAATTGTGGGAAGGCAGGGGGTGTTGCACTTATTTCAACAACACACACGGATCTCCAAAACTTAGAGATTTCACCTATAGCACAGTCTGAGTTCACTGTTGTAGCTCACTATAATCTACACGAATCTTGCAGCTCAGTGTTTCTGCTAACAGTCATCTCCAGGACTGTTGGAGCTGACTGTTGATCATAGAATTAAACTCATGCTATGTTTCAACAATTAAACATATTCAACACATAAAATAACTCTAATATCTCAAGTTGCTACAGCAAACTAATTTCAAAATAATTCTGAGTTTACAAACTCATAAAACAGAGCATAACAGAAACATAGAAAAAATTATGGGTTTCACATAAACTTCTAATTGTATTAAACTCTGTCTATCTATCTCAAAACCAATACTACATCGATATTTATACAACATAAATATAGTCGATCATTTAATTAGCTTGACCTTTCGCTGCATCTAAACTAAAATTGACTGTTTAGAATTTGTGTGGACACTTTGCCCTTTCATGCGCTGTAACAGGAACACTAGATACCCCTTCAATCTTTGACAGGCTGCAACAGAGATGTCCCACCTTGCTCCTTTAAACATCTGACCAGCTGAAGAAGGTCACTAAACAGCTCTTCAAAAATCAATGTAATACTCAACCCCAATAATCATTCGATGTGTTGTGACAGAGGCTTTAACTCTTTCTTCCAGAAATCGATTTGGTGTGCTGCCGCATTGAAAGCATGATAGAATCAAACAATGTGGCAGTGGATGACTCTTCATATTTTTGGCGGCCACTCAGCGAAGTGGTGAATGTCATTTCAGAATTTGTGGCCATGAAGAAATTAACCGCTGCCAACATGCTTGACACTGGATTATTATATTCCACAGTTTTTTTAGTTCACTACTCTATATGAAGGGTTAGTTCCTCTCTCTCTCCGATAGATTCATAAAGAAAAGGTAGATTCTTTTCTGCGTTACAAAAGTACTTCATAAAGATATCATGGGAGAACACCCTTATTGTTGGTATAGTTTTTATTACTTAAGCCCACCAAAAAGGTACCATATAGAGTAGGGGCAAGGGCGGAAATAACAGTCATAGTAAGCCTACTATGATACGGAAGCCGGAACCTCCATTTTAGTCTATAAAGAAGTCGATTCTTACAGTACAGGTTAGAGATCATATTCTCTTTGAATACTATAAATATGAAATAAACCTAAAAACATATGAAAACTACATGTACATATTACTGGAACCATAGTTTCTTAACCCCACGTGGTCCCTTTTACCCAGAAAACTTCCTGTATATTTCAGATGGGCTTATTGTTGTCTAGAATATGTATGACAACACAAGCCACATGGTCTTAGATCCTTGTTTGGTTGGTTCGAAATGTATTCGCACTGATTATGAATTGAGACAGATCACCATATCCCTAAGTAGGGAAGGATTGAGAGATTGTGCTCTCTTTAAGAGGTGGACCAAGGGATATTTCAGTTTTAGATGCCCAATTTACTACGAGAATAGAAGGGAGTCCGCCAAATTGTTGTGCACAACGCATCAATGGGTTACCTGGATAAATACATTGAAATAATAATGATTAATAGAGAACCGACCAACTAAAGTCTAGGAAAGGTACCACTATGAAAGTGATTCAACATGGGATTTTATCCTCGCTCAGGCTATCAATTCTCTACAGAAGGTAGCTACTAGCAACTGAGATTTAAATATTGAGTAATGAAAAGGAATGGATAAAGCTCACTCGAATGCACAGTTGGGTAATACCTTCCCTCAAGTAAACAAAGTAACTGGTTGATCTGTATCTCGATCCCAACATAACTTAAAGGTACACCTCCATATATGTCTACTGCTAATTACTTACCATATTTCATGGAATGCACGCTCACAAGTCTTCATGTAGGCCGTAGCTTCTGCTTCCTGAACCTATTTCAAAGTGATTATATAGGAGCTCTATCTCAATTTTTTATGCGTGTCACCTTAACTTAGTAGCACAGATTTCCACCTGCAAAAGGATAGATACTAAGAATAGGGGAGGACTCGGGGAGAGATCGATATTTATATTTATATATATTCCAGGAGATATGCATAAACCCTCTAAGCACCCCTCCCAATACGAGGCTACAGTTTCCCGTGACCAAAGTAGAACGGGATATCCTGTGACTTGAATAACAAGTTCTAGGAAACATATATGCTGACTGGAATCACATATGCAAGATCTGCCTTAGGACGAGCTGGGTTTTGGCAAAATCCCTGTGTTTTAAACAATTTCTCATTTTCCCTTCTACTAGGCGGTTCAAATCTGTTCAATTTTCAGAAATACCAAAATATCAACATCAAAGTTCCAATATAGTATGTTAAAAAGTATCTTTACACTTTAAACCTCCCAAACGTTTATGACTGGTTGTAATCCAATGACTGGTAGGCTAGCTCTATTATTTAAGAGATTTGTTTAACGCTACAGATTATATATTTGGATAGCAAATATTTTTTCCTTGATTTATATTGGATAGAAATTTATTTTTCCTTTGGTTCATACCGGCTACATCGACAAGAGAACTACGAATACCCTCCTATTAGCCAAGGAATCAAGGTATCTCAGGTCCAGCGATACAAATTCATTTCGGGCAGGAATGGAACATGAGACTTGGCATACTATAGAAATCATTTCACACCAACTGCCTTCTATTAATCACAGGCAATATAAAATTATAGAAGATGAAAAAAATTCCAGAAACTTAAAACTATGCAGTCTACCACGATTTGTGCACAACCCATACCTGTGAGCACCAACATTCCATACTTGGAAGCTCTTTCCGCCGGCCTGAGTCGGGCAGGTGAAGAAGTGAGAATGACATTGATCTACTCTCCTTACATTGGCTTTATTACCAAATAAAATTTATAAGAAACAAATTAAAGAATGTTCCTTCACCCAAGTAAAGAGGAAGTGTTCATTTCTAACCGGTTTAATAACTTAAAGTGTGGAAATCAAACACATCCACAATATATGTGTATCAACAAAATCATCTAATGTACAGCCTCAAGTGAATAGATGTGCACATCAAGAAAAGTATTAAGATGCCAAATGAATCAACATAATAAAAGAGTGAAAGATACAAACATTAAATCAAAACAAAGGAAACTATGTAGTATGTTTTCCAATAAAATAATGCCATCAGAAAATACAAGCATAAATTTTTTTTTCATTCAAATGAAAAACCTAATGGTGCAAGAAACTCAAAGGACCAATCGATTTAGCATAAGACCTCAAATGACCCACCTTTCGATTTATTTCGAGCCTAAAAATAAATACGTCCTTAATAACCAATTGTATATCCATCCCAATCAACCACAACCAAATCAGATTAAGGGTCTTAAATTTCTTTTTAAGTAGCGGGTAAAAATATTATAGGTTTAAACTTCCTAAATTCAAAACTAAATTTAATATAGATTTCAAGAATTATTAAAGAAATTTAGGGAATTTTAGACAATGATGTATAAAGATAATAAAATAAATAAATAGTTTGATACAAATAAAATAATAATATCAAATATTAATAAGACTTAGATAAACCTTGTATTTTAGATTTGTAATAGTAATGATGCATATAGATATGTTTAAATAAGGAAAACGGTAATTATGAAGAAATTATGAGGTATGACACTAAGCACATAAGTTTATCATTTTATGTATATAAATAATATAAGGTTAGTAAAAATTATTAAATAAAATAAATATAAATGGTAAGTTAATAAAACTATTGGTATAATTATGTATTTATCTATGTACATATTATGATGCCAAAGGATTTGCATTGAGCCTGAGAAAATTTATTAATTAGATAAAGAAATTTGTTTAAAAGAGAATGTGTGATATATGACTTAAAATGTGTCCTTCACTTAATAATTTAGTAGGAGTTTTAGATATAACTTGAGCCGAGTACTAACCTTAATCATGATCAACACGTGGAAGATAATGCAAAACATGGATATGATCACTTAAACATGATATGAACTTAAGGAGGAGGGGTAAGGCTATATGGATAAACATAATAACCTGTCATTCAAAGAGGTATCACCAAATAAAACCAATAAAGTAAAAAGGTAGTAATGCAATCACATATATAAGTGTAAGACTATATCATATGTACAAGGACATTGAACATAATGAAATATGCAAATATATTAAGTATAAGTGAGAAATATATACTTGTAAATATATTAAAAAAAGGGTATCGCCAAAATGAAAGTAAAGTATTCTTAATGTAATTAATAGAAAATTAATATGTATAATGTGATGCGGAGTTGTATAAATATTGGATACAAATTGAATGATTATTAGCATTGGAGAAATTATATAATAAGTTATTGATAAGTCCATAAGGTTAATGTGATATAAGCACACCAATAAGCCAAAAAGTTGTACCAATATTTTGGTATGCAGGTGTTTACAAATAAATGATATTGTAAGTTAACGTATTAATATATTAAGAGTTAAGACCCAATGAATAGATGGGAAACATTAAAGGTGAAAGATAAACTGTACATAATATATTTCATAACAAGCGTTATATCTATATAAATACAAGAAAAAGAGTAGGTAATGTGGTAATTATATAGGATAGCATACAAAAATAAAAGTAAAGTACATATAATATCAGTATCAATATATATATATATATATATATATATATATATATATATATATATATATATATATATATATATATATATATATATACAGAGAGAGAGAGAGAGAGAGATAATTATATCGAGAAGCATGTAATATTAAAGGATAGTAGAAGGGAATCTATTGGCATAACAAGGATATATGAATGGTGAGTGTAATGTCCCAAAAATATCAAAAATTTAAAATTTTTCCCTGTCTGCAATATTCATCAATTTACAATAAAAGATTCATTCATAAATCTAACATCATTAAAACATACATGATTGCACGAAAATACTTGTTAGTCTAAGATTGCTGGTTTACAAGGTCAAATCTTATGTGTAAATTTAAGTTGTTGCGGAAGCGATGTGGAAATGGTATGATTGCACTTATTTGTTGAAAATGTAAATGTCATAATACTTTTTATTGTTTTTAAGAATCAATGTTTTTAATTGTGATTATCTATTGCACCTTGAGCTGCTTGTTGACGTATGTTATTTCCTTAGTGGTTTATTATCATACCCCGGGAAGGGTAATTATAGACCTCGGCAGGACTACCGAGAGGTATGGGTAAAAGTAATGGTTGCAGGACTCACTTAGCATCTTGCTAACATCCTGTATTATCTTCGGGTTTTACAGGTGAAGTATATAGGCGAATTTTACCTCTAATGTTTGGCACTCCGATCACTGCTGGTACTAAGTCCCATGTAATTGCTATGGTGTTAGAGAAGGGTGGTGATCCCACTATCATGGGGAATTAATATCATGAAAGACTACCCATGATAGGGTTCATGACTATTGGCTTATGGTGAACTAAACAAAGGTGTATTGTTACAAAGGTTATGCCTATGGGCTTAGTGTAAGAAATAATCGAACCCTTTGAATTTGTAATAGGGTTGACTCCATGACTCCACTATAGACTTGTTGCCAAAACATTTCGCCTCCACTAAGATGAGTTTGGTGTATCATTAATGCACTTTAATTGAGTGTGGAAGACAACTTGACATGAGGGTTTTGGGGAAACGATTTGGGCCTTTTTCCCATCACTCCAGCATTTGACTTATCCATCATTTTGGTTCTGCACTTTGTGGATATGATTACTATGTTGAGTACTGACCCGAGCTTTGCTCATGGTAAGTCTGTTGGTTAAATGTTAAGCTCGTATATGGCGTACATTGACCCTGCTCTACCCAGGTAATGAGTGGTTTCTTCTACACGACTAATGATTTTATCCTGCTTCTACTGTATGAGATACAATACGGTTGTGAACTTATTTTGTGTATCGTTTGTGATAGGTAGAAAGAAAATGCTCTGGTAAGGGAGCTACCAAGATTCGAGGAGGCCCAAAATGGTGAGTCTGGCTTCCCTTCTTCGAGCCCTATCTTCTGTAGCTCTGTCGTTGTGTGTATGCCTTTGTCCTAGTTGTTTTTGGGTGAGACCCCCGTAAGCCATATGCTTACTGATCCGATTTCGGGAGGTCTAATAGTTGCCTATTGGCTGGCCCAGACAAGATGGGTTTCAATGTAGCTACCTAGCTTAATGAAGTTTTATGAGTGTTGTATGGTTGAAATAAGACCTGGCATAGTTGAAATGATTTCAAGGGTTTCAATCTCTATTGGTCTAAGCCCTATGAGTTATGTTTTGTTTGTGGGAAAGATTTGGGAATAGTCCATAACGAAATGTAATGGTGAACTTCCGTATACTCTGTATTTGTATAAATTAAAAGAGTTTGCACACTGAGGTTTTGCTCCCGAACTGTATCGATGTATAACCATTTTATGAGTTGCGCCCATACTGGGTTTATTTGTTCCATTCGGTCATGGTGAAATGTGATGTGTTGAATGGTATGATGGTTAAGACTTTAACTTACTTCATTGTTTTCTTATTTGGTAACGTAGCTATAATGCGATTATGGGTTTTGTTCTTTGCTCCCTTCCAGAGTTTGCGAATTGTGTATTAAAAAATGTTTTCCTGTAGGTAGCTATCGTATGTCTATATGTTGAAAAGAAAATAAAAGAAGTTCTCAGGCTGTCTAATGGTTTGTTTAAAATATGGTATACATGTGGTTTAATAGGGAAACTAAAATACATCGACAGAGAATGGGCAATAGAATTTGGTCTTGAATTGGAACCTTGATGTCGGTGGTTAAAGAAATTCTGGGTTGGCTTGTTTGCTATGGTCTTTGATTTAAAAGAAATTCGAAAGCCTGTAGGTGGTCTCGCTCGGGTTCAATCGTGGATCAATAAAGTAACTAGGGTTTCGATAAAATTGTGTCCTGCTCTATGATTTTCACTTGCTGGGTGATGTTTGATCCTGTAGGTATATATGTGAAAATACATTGAATCACTAAGTGCAAATACAAGTGTGTGTGTGCTTCATGATTTACAGAAATGTCTCTTTTTCTAGACTCCTATAGAAACTGTATTTGGATTAAAGGGAAAAAAATATGAATAATGAATTCTACATGGTTTAAATAAGATGACTAAAATTTTCTACTAAATAGAAAGTCAAATCGATTTCAGTAGGAGATAAACGTATCATTTCTTTAACTGGAAAAATAATCTATTTCAAGCCGAGGAAGAGTATGTGTAACTAGATTTTAAAGAATTTATGCAATGCATGATGAACCCATACTTGAATGTTTTTGACATACGTTTGCTTATAGATTCGGGGTGAATCTAAAATTTATAACTGATATAATGATCTATACTATTTTCTTACAATGCATTTATAAACAAAATATAATTTAATGAGAAGATTTCTCTAGGAACTCGCATACCTGCTAATTCATGTAGCCTGTCCCTACTGGTAATACCCTGCTGATAGTACCCTGCACACTCAGCCAACTAGTTACTGAAAAAACTATTGACTCTTAGCTGACATGAAACTTGGAACAGATGACCTTGGGACTACCACGTTCCTCCCAACCATGATTCTACAACCGTTCCTGGTTCAGTAGGAATCCCCTCGAGTTGGTTCTGACATGCAAACCGAGAACTAGAGGCCTTAGGTGATAGTTGGTTCATATCTGTAAAAATTATGAACAAAGTTCACTTCTAGGTAGAGAGTTCTTCTTGGCACAATAATACAAAAAGGAAAAGATTATCATCCCCCAATATTTAGGGTCTGTCCTCCTTAAGTAGGGACATCTTGAAAGATGACAGTTGGAATTTACTGGTTTCTTTAAAACAATCTAAATTATTTATAAAAGAAATATTATTTGTTTAATTAACTGTTAATAAATTTGGGACTAGGACTTCTCACTTGTTTTTAACTAAGTGTATTGATCTGTAATCTTTTTAATAAAATAATAATGCCATAGTTATAATTTCACCTTTAAATAATAATAGATAACATTTGGTAAAAAGTGGCAGCCCACTTATGCATAAATATATATATATACATAAGAATAAATAATAACCATATTATTCTTAAAAGCTCTTTAATAATAGTATTTAGCTTTGGGGCTTTTTAAGCACTTGGTTCACATGATACTTCTTTTAAATTCTTTTTAAGGGTAGGGTCCACTTCTTTGGACGGTTTCGGCAAGCTGGTAAGGCACCTCTAGTCTCTCCCTTTGCATGTCAAATCCATCGTTTTAACATGGTATTTCCTGCAGTAGATGATGATAATAAGATTTATTTGATCAAGTCAAAAATAGTTGTGATAAGCCTCGCAAGTTCTATTCAAAGTCCTCTTCGACTCAACACTTGAGATGTAGTAACCCTGAGTGCTCTTCAAAGCCTTTCAACTCAACACTCTCACATAGGCGTTACGCTAGTGCAAATCCAGAGCCTCTGCTCAACACTAGAGCTAGAATGTGGTTGTAAGGCACATCTAGGATGTTTAATTGTCCTCAGAACCAGTAATCATTTCTTTCAAGATTGGAGTGCTCCAGGGCTCATGCCCAACACTCAACGTACATCAGGGCATAGGCCCAATATGAAATCGAATTCTCTCAATACATCGGGGCTTAGGCCCAGTATATAGTTCTTTTGTTTGTTCCTGAGTCCATGCTCAACACACTAACTAATCAACCATGTAAATCATGCTCTGCACAGTATAATGTAACAAAAGAGGTAATCTCAGTATATCATAATTTTGTAATCATTTCTCGAAATACAACATAGTTTATTCATTCGGATTTCTTGCCCCACATATATTCAACAAGGAAACAAATCAGGGTCCATGCCCAATACATCAACTCATAAAGGAAATAAATCAAACATACTAATGTTATGTCAAACATAATAAATCTCATATACTGGGGTTGTAACCCGACATGATGTCATAACATAGTTAGTAAAAAAGTTGGGATATTACATCCTTCCCCGCTTAGAACAATACCGTCCCGGTGTTTCTAGGGACTAGGAATGAGATCATGAAACAAGGCGGGGTATGCCTCTCTCATGGTAGCCTCATTCTCCCAAGTGGGCTCATCTGGTCGAAAGTGCCTCCATTTCACTTTCAGCTAAGTAATGGTCCTCCTCCTAAGCTGGACCTCTCTCTTGTCTAGAATGTGGAGTGGTTCCGACGTGAACTCCCCTTCGGGCTCGACTTGTAATAAGGACCAATCAATAACATGTTTAGTATCGTATACATATTTCTTTAATAAGGAAGCATGAAAAACATTATGAACTTTTATGTGTGCTGGTAGGGCTAACTCATATGCTATTGGGCCCTTCTTACCCAGTATTTCAAAAGGTCCACAAAACCTTGGGGCTAGTTTACCGCAACATCCCAAACTTAACAAGCTTCATTTCGCTTTTATTCTTAGGAAGACATGTTCACCGATTTGGTAGTCCTTGTCCTTTCTTTTCTTGTCCGCGTAACTCTTTTGGAAATCTTGTGCTTCTTTTAAATTCAGTTGCACTTTGGAGACTAGTTGTTCCAAGTCTTTTAGTAAGCCCTAGCATAAGCCTATCCACCGGGATATCCCAGGTGACGGGGGTTCGACACTTTCGACCGTAGAGTACCTCAAAGGGACTCATTTTGGCCGAGGTTTGATACCCGTTGTTGTATGCAAACTCTGCGAGGTGTAAGTAGTCTTCCCACTTAGTGGGGTTGTTCATGACATACATTCTCAGCATGTCTTCTAAGATTTGGTTTACTCGTTTCGTCTGTCCGTCGGTTTGGGGGTGGTATGCGGTACTAAAATGTAGTTCTGTTTCTAATCCGGAGAACAATGCTCTCCAAAAGTTACTAGTGAACTTTGTGTCTCGATCCGAGATAATTGCTTTAGATATCCCGTGTAACCGGAAAATCTCCTTTAGGAAGATTTCCGCAATGTGAACTTCCTTGTAGGTAGATTTCACTGGTATAAAATGTGCAGCTTTTGATAGCTTGTCTACTACTACGAAGATGGAGTCATTTTGTTTCTTACTCTTGGGTAGACCCGTAATGAAGTCCATACTTATTACCTCCCACTTCCATTCCGGAATGGGTAACGGTTGAAGTAGACCGGAGGGATGTTGGTGTTTTTCTTTGACCAACTGGCATTCCTGACATTTCACGATGAACAATGCTATGTCATCTTTTATTTTAGGCCAAAAGTAGTGTTTCTTTACAGCTAAAATCATCTTTTGATATCCGAGGTGTCCCGAATAGGGACTTTGATGGAATTCGGTGAGTATGTTAGGTCTAATGTCTCCTCCCTTGGGGACGTAAAGTCTCTCTTTTGACCATAACAATCCTGATTCATGTATCTTGTATTCTTTCTGTTGCTGAAAAAACCTATCTTCCTGAATCTTTTTAAGGATCTCGACATAGAACCTATCATTTTGGCATGTCATTCTAATTCTGTCGTGTAAGTTGGATTCCATCCGAATTTTGGTTACCTCATATAACATATGAGCTCGTCGACTTAAGGCATCGGCGATCTTGTTTTCTTTCCCCTTGATGTGTTTTAGTTCAAAGTGATACTTGCTAAGAAAGGCTAACCACCTGGCCTGTCTAGCGTTCAGGTCTGGTTGGTCGAATAGATACTTTAGACTCATGTTATCCGTCTTTAGTAGGAATTTCTTACCCATGAGGTAATGTCTCCACATCTTTAGCGCGTGGATAATGGCGGCTAATTTGAGGTCATGACTAGGATAGTTTTTCTCATGTTCCTTTAACTTCCTTGACTCGTAGCAAATGGAAAAGTCATCCTGCATAAGGACTCCACCGAGTCCTTCCTTGCTTGCATTGGTGCAAACTACGAAGTCCCCATTGGGGTCGACAATTCTTAGTATCGGTGCGCTGATCAGAAGTTGTTTTAACTTCTGAAAACTTTCTTCACACTTGTCTGTCCAGATGAACTTACTAGTTTTCTTCTGTAAGGCAGTCATGGGGCAAGCGATCTGAGAGAAGTTCTCAATGAAGTTTCGATAATAACCGGCTAAACCTAGGAATGATCCTATGTCGAAAACACATGTGGGTGTGGGCCATTCTTCGATAGCTTTGACCTTTTCGGGATCAACTGCTATTCCCTTCTCGGAAATGATGTGCCCTAAGTACTGTATCTAAGGTTTATATAAATCACACTTGCTAAATTTTGCATACAGCTGATGTTCTCATAGTATCTGTAGGACTATTCGGAGGTGTTCCTCATGTTCTTCCTCATTCTTGGAGTAGATCAGGATATCATCTATGAAGACTAAAAAAAACTTGTCGAGGTATTTGCTGAAAACATTGTTCATCATGCACATGAAGTTTGCGGGTGCATTTGTCAGAACAAAAGGCATTGCTACAAACTTGTAGTGGCCATATCGAGTGCGAAATGCGGTCTTACTGATGTCCTTGTCACGGATTCTCACTTGGTGATATCCGGATCGTAGGTCAATCTTCGAGAAGATTTTTGCTCCTCCGACTTGGTCAAACAAGTCATCAATCCTAGGGAGTGGATAACGGTTCTTGATGGTTAACTTGTTGAGTTGGCGGTAATCGATGCACATACACATCGTGCCGTCCTTATTTTTAACAAAGAGGATTGGTGCTCTGCAGGGAGACACACTCGGTCGAATGTAACCATTGTCTATAAGTTCTTGTAATTGTATCTTGAGTTCTACCAGTTCAGGTGTGCTCATATGGTACGGGGTCCTAGAGATAGGTACTGATCCGGGGGTTAGTTCTATGGAAAAGTCTAAGTCCCGCTTGGGTGGTAGCCCGGGTATCTCCTCGAAAAACACGTCTCTGAATTCTACTAGTATCAGGAAATCCTCGATCTTTTGTTCCCTATCGGCTTCTATTGATTGAAGGTGGATTGCAAATAGTTTACAACCCTTTCTTAAGCATTTCTTTGCTTGCAATGATGATATCTACTGTACTGATATTTCCTTAGGTATACCCTAGATGGTTCTTTGGTTTCCTTGACTATTTGTGCATAGGATTGACTTATTTAAGCAATCTAACAAGGCATGATGTCCTTCCAACCAATCCATGCCTATTATTACGTCATAAGATCCGAGCGGTAAGATGTTCAAATCTAATTTAGTTAAAAAGCCATTCAAATCTATCTCACAACTCTTAACTAGTTTGAAGACCTTCCATTTGGTACCGGTGGCTAATTGTACCAGCCATGGTGCTTTGTGAATTTCTTGGTTTAATTTGAAAAACTCTACTATTCTAGGAGAGATGTAGCTCCGGCAAGCACCGAGGTCTATTGAAACTGAAATGATATGGTTAGATATATTACCCTCAATTTCTACCATGGTGGCTTAATGATCTGCCTATTGGCCATCAAGGGCGGCATAAATCCTAGGTGTCTTTGCCATGTCTCCCACTGTAGGCTCTGCCTGGATGTTGTGTAAAGTCCCATCTGTTTTGTTGGGGCAGTCTCTGTAGTAATGTGGTCCCTGGCATTTCCAACAAGAAACACTTGGTGGGACTATCTTTGCCCCTTTGTTGAAGGCGGGCCTGTTGGCTGGTGGTGGGGGTGAATTAGGTCAAGCTTGAGGTCAGTTGAAACCCCTGTTAGGTGGGAAACTATTATTATGTTTCCGAAAAGGTGGGGGTCTAAAACCCAGTCTACGGTTGTCTGAGAAAGTCCTAAATCTGTCTTTATTTTTGTTGATGTTGTCGTTCCTTGGTTGTCCGTGCTCATAGCACAGCCTGACCTTATGCAGGGTTATGTCAAGGGTTTTGGGCATGTCGAATTCTATCTTCTCTCTAAATTTTGGTGGCATCCCACCCAAGAACTGCTGGATTTTCACCTTCTCGTCCTTAATATAAGGCACATAGTGTAGCAAGTCTAAGAACCGATTTATGAAAGCTTCCAAGTCAGGGAACCCATTTTCAGCTCATGAAATTCATTTATCTTCTTGTCGAAGAATCTTTCAGACATATATTTGTCCTAAAATATTCTGCTAAAAGAGTCCCAGCCTATGTCTCGTAGCTCTTGTCCCTTAGTGTGTTTTAAGTCCCGCCACCATCTGGCAGCTTTTCCATTTAAGTTGTATATGGCTAGTCGGGCTTGCATCTCGCTGGAGTAATTATGAACCTTAAAGTATTTGTTCATCCCTAACAACGATTCTTCAGCCTTTTCTCCTGAGTTTACTTCCCCGTCATAAGTTGGGGCTCTTATCTTTTTGAACTCCCCTTGTAAGCTATGATTGTTCTTCCTATTTTTCTTGCAAGGAGGTGGAGAACCATTGTCATTGGAAGAGCTCTTACAGTCCTCCTCCAATGGTTCTGATTTATGTTTTGCTTGACCTTCTGTTTTGTCATTTACTGCTTTCTTGGTGTCAAGAGAGTTGACAGATAGAGTAGGATGTCCAGGGTGTTTTGCCCCTGTTAGGCTTTGGAGTAAGGCTTCATTTATAGCACGTTGTTCCCTTCTTTCTTGCATATTCTCATCCCTTCTGAAATCCTCATTTTCTGCTTCCCTCTCCATCAGAAAGTGTCCAAAACCTATTCAAACCCCAATTACCCATCCGAGTTTTTCCCAAATCCAAATTTCTCTTTACTAAATAAACCCTTGTTTGTGTTTTTCTATCCATTAAAAAAAAAAAAAAAATCCTGGTTATGGTTGTCACCTGCATAGGAGCAAAAACCATGGAGGAGGCACTTGCAGCCATCCAAACCAAACTCCAAGATCTGGATGAAAAATTTCTCATCCTACATCTTCATCATTCAGCCATGAGCAATAACTGACAACAAGAATCTTCTGCAGCCAATGGGTTCTCTTCTTCCAACAATTTCCGTGGTTCGAAGCTTGAATTTCTTTGCTTCAATGGTATTGATCCAACTGGATGGATCTATCGTGCAGAATAGTATTTCAGTCTACATAATACTTTTGATGTCCAAAAATTTCCACTTGCATCCTTTCATTTGGAACAGGAAGCCCTTCAATGGTACCATTGGTACATCAAGGCACATGATGAGCCAAAATGGATAGATTTCCGCCAACTCCTTTTGCAACGATTTGGTCCTAGTGCTTTTGATGACTTCATTGGATCACTCACTAAACTTCGTCAAAGTGGCACTGTGAGAGAGTATGAGACAAAATTTGAGAAACTAGCTAATCACACAGAAGGATTGTTTGATGAATTCTACAGGAGTTGTTTTATCAGTGGTCTTAAGGATGAAATCCGGTCAGAGGTTAAAATGTTCTGTCCCAACACAATGATGGAATTCCTAGGGTTGGCTAATTTGGCATAAGATAAGATTGTAGCCCAACAATGCTTCAAACCCACTTTTGTTCCCTTCCGAAATATGGGTTCTCAAGAACCTCCCATCCCGCCAGCTCCTCAACCAACTCCTATCAAGCATTTGTCTGAAACAGAGATGCAGGCATGCATGGAAAAAGCGCTTTGTTATAATTGTGATGAGAAATTCACTTAGGGACATAGATGTGTTCAACAAAATCTCTATCTCTTGGATATGGATTCTTTGCTTACCTCTAAAATTGGTGAAGAAGATCCAGATACAATGGATGATCATGTCGACATTCAAGAGCCACCTATTGAACCCCCATCTTAGGAAGAACAACCAGAGATATCTCTCCATCCTTTATCCGACATCACCACCCCCAAAAACAATGCGGGTTAGGGGTTACTTCAAGAAGCTTCTTCTTACAATACTCATTGATTCTGGTAGAACTCATAACTTCATTGACCCTCGGATCGCCAAACATGCTGATTGTTTTTTCCATCCTTGCTCCAACTTTGAAGTCATGGTTTGCAATGGGGGAACCTTACCTTGCAAGTGGAAGTGTCACAATGTGCGTCTCTCTCTAGAATATTATAACCTGTGCTCTGACATGTTTGCCTTGTCCCTAGGCAGATGTGATGTGGTTTTGGGCGTTCAATGGTTACGCACACTTGGCCCCATCTTATGGGATTTTGCTGAACTTTGGATGTAGTTTTCAGTCAATGGGAAACAACACAAATTTAATGGCTTACAACAAGGGTCTCTCCGCATCATCAATTCACATCGCTTGGAAAAGATCCTTAAGAAGAATTCACATGGTGTCATCGCTCAACTCCATTCCATTCAGATGCACTCATCAACGGTCTCCCCTACTTCCTTGGATAGATATGTAGGTGTCCTTGCTGAACCAGTGGGCTTGTCGCCTTCAAGAGACCTTTACGGTAAGAATTTAGCCGCATATACATCTCAGCAGGAAATGATGGCAATTTTGCATGCAGTACCAAAGTGGCTGCCATCTCTATTAGGAAATTATTTCTGCATGAAGACTGATCTCCAGAGTGCGGAACATTTTTTGGAACAACAAGTCCCCTCACCAGAACACCGTAAATGGGTTATCCAACTCATGGATTATGATTATGTGATCACTTTCAAGAAGGGTAAGGATAATATGGTGGCAGATGCTCCTTCTCGTCAATTTGATGACCCAGTTTCTCTTACAGCTATTTCTTTGCTTGTTCCAAATTGGTTGCAATCTGTTCAACAAGGCTATCTCTTCTATGAACTCCATGCTTCTTCATCGGCAAGGCACTCTGGGTTCCTCAAAACCTATGACCGGGAACAATGTAACTTCTTTTGGCAGGGACTGAAAATGAAAATTAACGAGATAGTGATTGAGTGTGATACTTTCTAGGTCAACAAGGGTGAAACGACACTCCTTTCGGGACTGCTCGAACCCTTTCCCATCCTTACACAGATGTGGATAGTTATTTCTATGGATTTCCTAGAAGTGTTCCAGTGGTACAATACCACATCTAAAAGGACACCATATGAAGCAGTTTATGGACAGGCACCGCCAGTTCTTCCTCAATACATGCTCAACAGCTCCCCAGTTCAGGTGATTGACTTGGTTCTTCAAAACCGTGATCAGATTCGTCTCATTCTGTATGACAATCTTCACATGGCAAGAATTCGACTGAAACAACAAGCCTATCAGCATCGTTTTGAGCGCACTTTTCACGCAGCTGATATGCCAGTCCTTCTTCGTCTTCATCCTTCTAAGCAATCCTCCCTAAAACTCAAAAGGTGTCAGTGGGCCGGAATGCAACACGAGGATACTATAGGGGACCCACTCCTTCAGATTCTGCATCCATTTCCACATCTAAAGCTTTGAGGACAAATCTTTTTCTATGGGAGAGGGGATGTTGGGTACCCATGTCAACCCTTCTATCTACTTTGTTAGTATATTGTTGTTGGACGCATATGCTTTGTAAGTCGTCCCGTAGAATTTGCTGATCCATAGTTTGTATTATTGTTGTTGGATGCATATGCTTTGTAAGTCATCCCGTAGTAATTGTTGATCCATATTTTGTATTGGCCCATGGTTTGTATCGACACATGGTATTGACCCATGGTATTGGCGCCTGGACTTAGTATATAAGTTTGTGTTGAGACTAATGAAGGCACAGTGAAGTTATTTGTATTGAGCTTGCCCCCTCGAACTGGCCTACGATCAATATAAAAGTGATTTTGAGTTCTGTTATTTCGGCTATATCGTGTGTTTTCATTAATTAATTATTGCAGGTTCTTCATGTCTAGTATCAAAGCACTTTCTTAGGCTCGTTGGGTGAAATTTATGCCTAATTTTTTTTCGCATCTGCTACAGCTTCTGATCTGGGAATAATCCCTATCCGCTTAACTGTGGGAAGTACTTGAGCATAAGCCCTAAAACTCATTGTGAGGAGTACCACAAGAACCCCGAAGTAGTTGTCCCATTGAGAGGACCTGCCAACGAAAAGGGCAACAACCCCTACCTGATTGACTAGTTCTGACCCATGAGGTAAACCAAGAGTTTTCGTTCGGGGCAAAGCGGTTATCAGTTTTACCTGAGCCATTGAGTGAGGGGTACTACCCCAATACGCAAGCCGTCAGACAACATTGGTGGCCGAGTGAAACCCCTGAACTATTAGGAAGCCACACATACTTGGGGTCCATATCTATTTTCAGCTGAACTATTTTCGATCACTTCTGCGCCATTTCAAATACAGTCGTTTCAGATCCATTCTGAAAGTCGTTCTAGATCTATTCTGAAAGTCGTTTCATATCCATCCATTGTCTATCCATTTAGCATTGTTTCAGATCCATTTGTTGCCAATCACTTTTGCATCATTGCAGATCCATCTGTTTCTATTCCCTTCTGTGTCGTAGCAGATCCATTATGGCCATATCTCCCTTGTTTTCACTCCATTTCCCTTGAAACTTCCATGACACCCCTGTAATCCCATTCTTCATATTTCATTCCTGAGGACGCTATCCCAAATTCCACTCCCCAAAGCCTGAAATCCCACATTTGTCTATTTTTAGGGTTTGCCATAACTTCTTCAGATTTCACCCAATCGCCTTCAAATTTTACCACAGAGTTCCTTTCCTAATTCTGCTTCGTTGTTCCTCTCTGGCAAATTTTCTCATTCTTTCACCCCGCTTCTGAAATCCACATTTTCTGCTTCCCTATCCATCAGAAAGTGTCCAAAACCTATTCAAACCCCAATTACCCATCCGATTTTTTCCCAAATCCAAATTTCTATTTACTAAATAAACCCTTGTTTGTGTTTTTCTATCCATTCCCCCCCCAAAAAAACTCCTGGTTATGGTTGTCACCCGCATAGGAGCAAAAACCATGGAGGAGGCACTTGCAGCCATCCAAACCAAACTCCAAGATCTGGATGAAACATTTCTCAGCCTCCATCTTCAACATTCAACCATGAGCAATAACCGACAGCAAGAATCTTCTGCAGCCAATGGGTTCTCTGCTTCCAGCAATTTCCATGGTCCGAATCTTGAATTTCTTTGCTTCAAGGGTGCAGATCCGACTGGATGGATCTATCATGCAGAACAGTATTTCAGATACTTTTGATGTCCAAAAATTTCCACTTGCATCATTTCATTTGGAACAGGAAGCCCTTCAATGGTGTCATTGGTACATTAAGGCGCATGATGAGCCAAAATGGACAGATTTTCGCCAACTCCTTTTGCAACGATTTGGTCCTAGTGCTTTTGATGACTTCACCGGAGCACTCACTAAACTTTGTCATAGTGGCACTGTGAGAGAGTATGAGACAGAATTTGAGAAACTAGCCAATCACATAGAAGCATTGTCTGATGAATTCTACAGGAGTTGTTTTATCAATGGTCTTAAGGATGAAATCTGGTCAGAGGTTAAAATGTTCTATCCCAACACAATGATGGAAGTCCTAGGGTTAGCTAAGTTGGAAGAAGAAAAGATTGCAACCCAACAATGCTTCAAACCCACTTTTCTTCCCTTTTAAAATATGGGTTCTCAACGACCTCCCATCCCGCCAGCTCCTCAACCAACTCCTATCAAGCATTTGTCTGAAACAGAGATGTAGGCACACAGGGAAAAAGGGATTTGTTATAATTGTGATGAGAAATTCACTCGGGGACATAGATGTGTTCATCAAAAGCTCTATCTCTTAGATATAGATTCTCCGCCTGCCTCTAAAATTGGTGAAGAATCTCCAGATACAATGGATGATCAGGTCGACATTCAGGAGCCGCCTAGTGACCCCCCATCTCAGCATGAACAACCAGAGATATCTCTCCATCCTTTATCCAGCGTCACCACCCCCCAAACAATGGGGGTTAAGGGTTACTTCAAGAAGCTTCCTCTTACAATACTCATTGATTATGGTAGTACTCATAACTTCATTGACCCTCATATTGCCAAACATGCTGATTGTTTTGTCCATCCTTGCTCCAACTTTGAAGTCATGGTTTCCAATGGGGGAACCTTACCTTGCAAGGGGAAGTGTCACAATGTGTGTCTCTCTCTAGAAGATTATAACCTGTGCTCTAACATGTTTTCCTTGTCCCTAGGTGGATGTGATGTGGTTTTGGGCGTTCAATGGTTACGCACACTTGGCCCCATCTTATGGGATTTTGCTGAACTTTGGATGCAGTTTTCAGTCAATGGGAAACAACACAAATTTAAGGGCTTACAACAAGGGTCTCTCCACATCATCAGTTCACATCGCTTGGAAAAGATCCTTAAGAAGAATTCATATGGTGTCATTGCTCAACTCCATTCCATTCAGATGCACCCATCAATAGTCTCCCCTAGTTCCTTGGATAAATATGCAGGTGTCCTTGTTGAACTAGTGGGCTTGTCGCCTTCAAGAGACCTTTCCGGTAAGAATTTAGCCGCATCTACATCTCAGCAGGAAATGATGGCTATTTTGCATGCAGTACCAAAGTGGCAGCCATCCCTATTAGGAAATTATTTCTGCATCAAGACGGATCTCCAGAGTCTGGAACATTTTTTGGAACAACAGGTCTCCTCACCAGCACACCAGAAATGGGTTATCCAACTCATGAGTTATGACTATGCGATCACTTTCAAGAAGGGTAAGGATAATATGGTCGCAGATGCTCCTTCTCGCCAATTTGATGACCCAGTTTCTCTTATAGCTATTTCTCTGCTTGTTCCAAATTGGTTGCAATCTATTCAACAAGGCTATCTCTTCAATGAACTCCATGCTTCTTCATCGGCAGGGCACTCTAGGTTCCTCAAAAACTATGACCAGGAACAATGTAAATTCTTTTGGTAGGAAATGAAAATGAAAAGTCACCAGATGGTGGTTGGGTGTGATACTTTCTAGGTCAACAAGGGTGAAACGACATTCCTTTCGGAACTGCTCGAACCCTTTCCCATCCCTACACAGATGTGGATAGCTATTTCTATGGATTTCCTAGAAGTGCTCCAGTTGTACAATACCACATCTAAAATGACACCATATGAAGCAGTTTATGGATAGGCACTGCTAGTTCTTCCTCCATACACGCTCAGCAGCTCCCCAGTTTAGGCAATTGAATCTGTTCTTGGAAACCGTGATCAGATTCTTCTCATTCTGCAGGACAATCTTCACATGGAAAGAATTTGACTGAAACAATAAGCCGATCAACACCGTTCTGAGTGCACTTTTCACGCAACTGATATGCCGGTCCTTCTTCATCTACAACCTTCCAAGCAATCCTCCCTGAAACTCAAAAGGTGTTAGTGGACTGGAATGCATCCTGAGGATGCTACAAGGGACCCACTCCTTCAAATTCTGCATTAATTACCACATCTAAAGCTTTGAGGACAAAGCTTTTTCTAAGGGAGAGGGGATGTTGGGAACCCATGTCAACCCTTCTATCTACTTTGTTAGTATATTGTTGTTGGACGCATATGCTTTGTAAGTCATCCCGTAGTATTTGCTGATCGATAGTTTGTATTATTTTTGTTGGACTTGTATGCTTTGTAAGTCGTCCCGTAGTAATTGTTGACCATATTTTGTATTGGCCCATGGTTGTTTTGACACATGGTAATTACCCATGGTATTGGCACCTAGACTTAGTATATAAGTTTGTGTTGAGACCAATGAAGCCACCGTGAATTTATTTGTATTGAGCTTTCTCAAAGGAGGTTTCCCCCTCGAAATGGCATGCGATCAATATAAAAGTGATTCTGAGTTCTGTTATTTCTGCTATATCGTGTGTTTTCATTAATTAATTATTGCAGGTTCTTCACAGTCTTTTATTATTTATGTGTGCGTTATACTTTTTGGTGGAGAATAATATTTACATGCTGGTATTACTTCTTCTTTAGGGCTTCCTGGAAAATATTATTTCACTCCATAGTAATTACTTCTTCTAGGCGACATTGAGGTTTTAATTCCTTTTTTTTGGCTGCGTTGGACATTGTTGATGTATATGTAACTTTGGAATGTATTTCACCTATGTATATTGTACTCCTATAGAGATGGTATTATTCCTCTATACAGAAGTGTCATCATTTTTATCGACAAGTGTCGCAAGTGTCGTAACTTGTTGTGATGGGTTATTAGACCACCAAGTGTGGGGTCATCCTTGATTAATGTAACCACGGGTTATTAGACTCTTCTAGAGAAGTCAACCCTGCTAGTTTATTAGGCAAGTCAGGATAAGTATAAATAGAGTGCGGGAGCACTTGATTTGATCATCTCATTATTCACTTCTACACTACTCGGAAAGTGGCGCACTAGTGAGGAAGGAGGAGTATCTACTAGGAGAATACTATCTCTTGTACTTGGGTTGTATCATTGCTCTTTCTATCTCTGAGGAAGTTGTGGGGTTTTTCACCTTTATGGTTTTCCCCAGTGAAACTTTGTGTGTCTATTGTCTCATGTGATTGCTTGGTGTGATTGATATGCATTGCTATACTCGATATGCTGTATATGTGATTCTCTCATTAAAGATCCTATAGTATATTGAATTAATGCTTAAAATCTAACATGGTATCAGAGCTAACCCGAGAAGAAGACACTGTGCAGTTCTGGAAACTAGGGTTTCTCTCCACAGATTTTGGAAAAGAAATATGATAGGTTGACTCTCCTTAGCAAGATGAATCTTTTTGTCCAATAATATCTCAATTCTGGGCACTTTTATTTTTGGCCCTAAAAATTAGGGTTTCCACAAAAATAGGAATTTCTAAAATCTGAGGACATAGCTGGAAGTTCCTTGGAAAAATAGAAGTTTAGAGATTTGGATCGAACTTTTCAGTTGGGTGAAGCTCCAGGAAACTCAAACCCTAATTCAGGGTCCTCCTGGGTAAATTCAGGAAGACTAAAAGACATTTCTGAAGGGTGAAACTTTGCAGTTTTCAAATTCTGAGTATACCAGGCTGATCAGCTCATCAAGGAACATATTTCTATCCTTTCAAAAGTTTTAAATTCAAAGTTTGAATTTTTAGGGTTTCTCTAACAAACCCTAATCCGGGACGCGATCCAGTTTTCAGCAAATCAAGTGGTAAGACCTAAATCTTTTCTATTTCCATTTGAAGTACTCTTTAAAGATGTATCACCACGCCAAGCTTGAGGATAAGCTTGAAGGGGTTGATAAATTCCGAGCATGGAAGTATAGGATTGGGTTAATCGTGGAAGAAAATGTGTTGGACACTTACATAAGTGAAGAGGTCCCTATCCCAGAGGAAGAAGAGGCTAAGGCCTTACACAAAAGGAATTTGGTCAAGGCTAAGAGGATCATTGCTGATTCTATCAAAGACCATCTCTTACCACATGTGTCATCTCTAAAGACACCAAAGGAGATGTTTGATTCCCTGACCAAGGTATTCGAAGGGAAGAACATAAATCGGAAGATGACCTTGATGAATCAATTGAAGAATGTCAAGATCCAGAATGCAGAGACTATGCAGTCTTATTTCTCAGGGGTCTCCTAGATAAAAGAACAACTTGAAGCTATGGGAGAAGATATAGAAAATGGAGAAGTGGTAATGAACACTCTTAAGGGCCTTCCTAGGTCATGGGATTCCTTCATCTAAGGAATTTGTGCTAGGAAGAAACTTATCACATTCAGTAGACTGTGGGAAGAATGCTCACAGGAAGAAGCTCAAATTGTAGCTCGAGAAGAGAAGACGAGGAATGAAGACCAAGCTCTCACAACACACTCCAAAATTCATGGTGACAAAAAGACTCACCATAATGGCAAGAAAGAAATACATCACCATTAGAATTAGAGGGGTAGTCCAAGACCTCGAAGAAACATGCCCTATGTCTGTTGCTATACATGTGATGAAAAGGGACATTATTCCAAATACTGTCCTAGAAATAAGAAAGATGGTTCTCACAAGAAGAAGAACATCAAAAGACATCATGCTCATGCTACAGAGGATGATGAACCTCCCAGGAAGAGAGCTAGAGAAGATACTGAAGATTCTTCAAGTGATGAAGAATATGTTTTGATTTCTACTCTCACTGGAACCATTACTCATGGAAGTAATGATTGGCTTATAGATAGTGGGGCTTCTAAACACATGATA
Source organism: Larix kaempferi (assembly GCA_027924585.1). Classification (NCBI taxonomy): domain Eukaryota; kingdom Viridiplantae; phylum Streptophyta; class Pinopsida; order Pinales; family Pinaceae; genus Larix; species Larix kaempferi. The sequence continues at coordinate 8,667,307 of BSBM01000748.1, forward strand.
GGATTCAAGGAATCCTTTATGAACCTATCTAAACATGAATCACCCCACAAGGTGAAACTTGGGGATGACTACCAATATCCAATAACAGGAAGTGGTGAAGCCTCCTATAAGATAGACTCTGGAAAGTCTATGAAGATGAAAGATGTACTATAGGTTTCAGGTCTTAAGAAGAATCTACTCTCCATATCTGCATTGGATGCAAAAGGCATGAGGGTTGCATTTATAGATGGCCAAGTCCTAATGTGGCCAAAGGGAAAGACTATAGCTGATGCAGTGGTGATTGGATAGCAAGAGAGAGGATTATACAAATTGAAGGGCCAACTAGAACAAGCCATGGTCCATGATTTAGTAGAGCCAAGTGAACTTTGGCATAGAAGGCTTGCACACATGCACGATAGGGCATTACCAATTGCAAGCAAAGCAATAGAAGGTCTTCCTGAAATCCAAACAAAGCATGAAGGCATATGCATAGGTTGTGCAAAGGGAAATAACACAAAGAAGACATTTCTGAGCAGTGAAAGCAAGGCAAAAAGAATCATGGAAATCATCCACTCTGATGTATGCGGTCCAATGTCATCTAGTTCTCTGAGTGGGTATGTATATTATGTTTCCTTCATTGATGATTTCTCTAGGAAGACTTGGTTTTACTTCTTGAAGAACAAAGATGAAGTGTTTGACAAGTTCAAGGAATTCAAAGGCTTGATAGAAAACCAAACTAACATGAAGATCAAGATCTTTAGATCCAACAATGGCAGAGAATTCACTTCAGAAGACTTCAAGAAGATATGTAGTGATTCAGGGATTAAGAGGGAGTTGACTACTCCTTACAATCTACAACATAATGGGGTTGCCGAAAGGAAGAATAGAACAATCATGGAAGCAGCTAGGGAAATGCTTCATGACCAAGATCTACCTATGCACTTATGGGCTGAAGTAGCCAGCATAGTTCTATATGTGCATAACAGAACACCTCATAAGATACTTGACAACAAAACACCAGAAGAAGTGTTCACTAGTAAGAAACCAGAAGTTAGCCATCTCAGAATATTTGGTTGTCTAGTATACACTCACATCCCAAAAGAAAAGAGGACAAAGTTAGATCCTTCAGGAAAGAAGGGCATATTCATGGGTTATAGTGGAAGCTCGAAGGTTTATAGAATCTACTTCCCAGGATTCAAGAAGATTGATATCATTAGGGATGTAACATTTGATGAAAGCTCAGCATACATCAAATCAAGGAAAACACCAGTTGAAGATAATGAAAAACCTAGAATATCCAAAACTCAAGACAACACCATGAGTGAAGCAATTCCTGAAGAAGATCGTGAAATGGAAGATCCACGACAACCTGTAGATCGACCCCATGAGAAGAACTCTCACAAGAGAAAACTAGCATGGGCTAGAGAGCTCATTCAATATGCAGAAAGGTCTGGCATTCAATAAGAGGAACACAGAGAAAGGAAAAGGACAAGATCACATACCAGCTATGTTTCTTTACTCTATGACATAATGAACAAAGAACCTTCCAGTTATGAAGAAGTAATAGAAAATAAAGAATGGAAGGATGCCATGGTCGAGGAATACCAGTCGATCATGAAGAATGATGTTTGGGATGTAGTCCCAAGACCAGATGGGAAGTCTGTGGATCTATAAGATCAAGCATACTGCAGATGGTAGCATAGAAAAGTATAAGGCAAGGTTTGTAGCTCATGGCTTCTCCTAGAAAGAAGGGATTGATTATGAAGAGACCTTTGCTCCTGTGGCCAGATACACTTCCATTACATCAATACTTTCTTTAGCTGTAGTGATGAAATGGAAGGTACACCAGATGGATGTCAAGACAACTTTCTTGAAAGGTGTAGCTGAAGAGGAAGTGTATGTGGAGCAGCCACTCGGGTTTGAGACACATGACCAAGAGTCACATGTGTGCAAACTCAAGAAAGCCCTGTATAGTTTGAAAGAGGAACCCAGGACTTGGTATGGTAGGATAGATGGCTTGCTATCCAGTTTGGGCTTTACTAAGAGTAAATCAGATTCCAACCTTTACTACAAGGTTGAGGAAGGCAATCCAGTGATACTACTATTATATTGGATGACCTGTTTGTAACAGGTGAGGATAGATTGATTGCCGACACGAAGAGGAAGCTTGATGCCGAGTTCGAGATGAAGGACTTGAGTATGATGCACTACTTTCTTGTTGATGTATATGTAACTTCGGAATGTATTTCATCTATGTATTTCATATATATTTATTGTACCCTTATTAGAGATGTGTTATTCCTCTATAAGGAAGTGTCATCATGTGGATTGACAAGTGTTGCAAGTGTGTGTACTTGTCGATGGGTTATTAGACCACCATGTGTGGGGCCGGCCCTGAAATATATATTATATTGTGGATGTACCTAGCTAAACAAGTCGGCCCCATAAGGTCACTGGGCAAACAGGTTAGTATAAATAGAGATCAAGAGATCTCTATTTAGATCATTCGGAAAGTCATCTCTCTCTCACTCAGAAAGTGGCGCACTAGTGAGGAGGAGGATCATCTACTTCTAGGAGACTATCTCAAGTGTATTTTGGTTGTACTTTGGTTGAGCCATTGCTCTCTCTATCTCAGAGGAAGTTGTGGGGTTTTTCACCTTAGGGTTTTCCCCACGGAAACTCTATGTCTCTTGTCTCTCATGCTTTTGTTTCTTGTGATGCTTGTGATGCTTATTGTGATTGTTATGCATTGATATACTGTATATGTTATTCTCCCAGTGAAGATCCTAAAGTATTTTGAGTTAATGCTCAAAATTTAACATGGTATCAGAGCTAACCTGAGAAGAAGACATTTTGCAGTGACGGAAACTTGAGTTTCTTGTTTATTAGGTTTCTCTCCACAGATTTTAGAAAAGTAGTATAGTATATTGACTCTACTCATCAAGGAGAATCTATCTGTCCAATCAGAATTCAATTCTGAGCATTTTCAGATTTGGCCCTAAAAATTAGGGTTTCCACAAAAATAGGAATTTCTGAAATCTGAAGACATAGCTAGAAGCTCCTTGCACAAATCTAAGTTTAGAGCTTTGGATCGATATTTTTGGCTGGGTAGATCTCCCGAACTCAAACCCTAATTCAGGACTCTCCTAGCTAACCCGGGAGGACAAAAAGGAAAATCTAAAGGGTAAAGCTTTGCTGATCTCAAATTCTAAATACACCAGGCTGATCAGCTCATCAAGGCACATCTTTCTATCCTTTCAGAAAATTGAAATTCACATTTTGAATTTTTAGGGTTTTTCCGACAAACCCTAATCCGGGACGAGATCCAGTTTTCAACATTACAAGTGGTAAGACCTAAATCTTTTCTATTTCTATTTCTATTTGAAGTACTCTTTAAGATGTCTCACCACACCAAGCTTGAGGATAAGCTTGAAGGAGCTGATAACTTTCGAGCTTGGAAGTATAGGATTGGGTAAATCCTGGAAGAGAATGAGTTGGACTCATATGTAAAAGAAGACATCCCTATCCCAGAGGATGAAGAGGCTAAAGTATTGCATAAGAATAACTTGGTCAAGGCAAAGCGAATCATTACTGATTCTATCAAAGAACATCTCATACCCCATGTGTCTTCTCTAAAGACACCCAAAGAGATGTTTGACTCTTTGACCAAGCTATTTGAAGGGAAGAACATAAATCGGAAGATGACCCCATGGAACCAATTGAAAGGAGTAAAGTTTCAGAATGGAGAAACCATTATATCTTATTTTTCAAGGGTCTCCCACATCAAGGATCAACTAGAAGCAGTGGATGAAATGGTGGAGAATGGTGAAGTTGTCATGACCACTCTGAATGGCTTACCTAGGTCATGGGACTCCTTCATTTAGGGAATCTATGCAAGAAAGAAGTTGATTTCCTTCAGTAGACTATAGGAAGAATGCTCACAAGAAGAAGCAAGGCTTGTGGCACGAGAAGAAAAGATGGGGAATGAAGATCAAGCTCTCACAGCTCACATCAAGAAAGGGAAGTCCAAGACAGAGCCATCTCACTCCAAGAGATCTTCACATCACTTCAAAGAAAGAAGAATATGCTTCACCTGTAATGAGAAAGGACATATTGCCATAAATTGTCCCAAGAATAAGAAGGACAACACCAACTTCAACAAGAAGAAGAAGGGCAGCAAAAGAAGCTTTCATGCTCATGCTACCGAGGATGATGAACCACCCAAGAAGAAGGCTAGGGCAGAAAGTGATGATAGTAATGATGACTCATCAAGTGAAGAAGAGTATGTTCTGATCTCTGCTCTCACAGGTACTATCTCCCATGGTTGTAATGATTGGTTAATTGATAGTGGGGTTTCCAAACACATGAATGGGTTTAAGGAATATTTTGTGAACCTATCTGAACATGAATCACCCCATAAGGTGAAACTTGGGGATGATTATCAATACCCAATCAAAGGAAGTAGTGAAGCCTCCTACAACCTAGATTCTAGAAAATCTTTGAAGATGAAAGAAGTCCTTTATGTACCTGGGCTCAAGAAGAACTTACTCTCCATCTCTGCATTGGATGCAAAAGGTATGAGGGTTGCATTTGTGGATGGCCAAGTTCTAATGTGGCCAAAGGGAAAGACCATAGATGATGCAGTAGTGATTGGAGAGCAAGAAGGAGGTTTGTATAAATTAAAGGGATAACCTGAACATCCTATGGTGCATGAATCCATGGAGCCAAGTGAACTTTGGCATAGACGACTTTCTCATATGCACTATAGGGCACTTCCAATTGCAAGCAAGGCTGTAGAGGGTCTTCCTGAAATCAAGACCAAACATGAAGGTGTTTGCAAAGGATGTGCAAAAGGTAAGAAAATTAAGAAGGCTTTCCCAAGCAGTGAAAGCAAGGCAAAGGATATCCTGGAAATCATCCACTCAGATGTATGTGGTCCTATGTCATTTAGTTCTCTAAGTGGGTATGTTTACTATGTCTCATTTATTGCTGACTTCTCTAGGAAGACTTGGGTATACTTCTTGAAGAACAAAGATGAGGTGTTTGATAAGTTTAAGGAATTCAAAACCTTGATGGAGAATCAAACTAACAAGAAGATCAAAACATTCAGATCTGACAATGGTGGAGAATTCACCTCGGGTGACTTCAAGAAGCTTTGTAGTGATTCAGGGATTAAGAGGGAGTTGACTGCTCCTTACAATCCACAACAAAATGGAGTTGCAGAAAGGAAGAACAGAACAATCATGGAGGAAACAAGAGCAATGATACATGATTAGGATCTACCTATGCATCTATGGGCAGAACCAGCTAGAACAGCTGTATATGTGTAGAACAGAACACCCCACAAGATATTGGACAACAGGACACCAGAAGAGGTCTTTTCTGGTAAGAAACCTGAAGTCAGCCATCTCAGAATATTGGGTTGTCCAGTATTCACTCATGTCCCAAAGGAAAAAAGGACCAAACTAGATCCTTCTGGAAAGAAGGGTATCTTTGTGGGTTACAGTGAAAGCTCGAAGGCTTACAGAATATACTTTCCAGGGTTCAAGAAGATTGATGTTAGCAAGGATGAATATAAGTTCAAGGACAGGTAATCCAGGAAGCAAAGATCAAGAGGGAGCACACTCCAGTAGCTCCTGCAAGGATGCATATTTTCAGAGGGAGTTGACCATCTTCCTACATTCCACAACAGAAAGGTGTAGAAGGAGCTACTTCAGTAGCTCCTGCCAGGAAGCAAAGACTCAGAGGGAGTCCACCCAACAAACAAACAAAGATAAGTATTTCAATTATCATTTCTTTCCTATTTTTGTTTAAATAATATTATGCTTAGGAGATGTATTGTGCATACTAAAATGATTGCATTAATGAATAGGATACTACTAATATGCATGTGATGGGTAAGTGGCCTATGGCACTATACAACATTCCAGTGCTACTTATGTAGAATGAAACCTCTTTGCTGACATGTTGGGAGTAGTGCAAACTCTTAACAATGTTCTGGTAGAGACTGGAAGGCATCTAGAAAGTTGTGGAACATGGATAAATGTCGTATTGAAGCATTGGCTAAGATAACTACATGGCTGCATGACATATTTCTTTATGTGTAAAGAATTTGTTTTGAAAATGATGAGATGCTTCTAATCATGCAATTTAACTTGTTTTGTAGGAAAGACCAGATATCTTCACCTACAAAAGAAGGACTACAACATTTGTTCCAACAACAAAGATATCTATTGAAGATATTGAAGTTCCCAGGATCTGGGATGAAGAAATGGAATGCCATGATCCATAGATCATGAAGATGATGTTTGGGATGCAGTCCCAAGACCTGACAGGGAGTCGCATGTGTGCAGATTAAAGAAAGCCTTGTATGGCTTGTAGCAAGCTCCTAAAACTTGGTGTGATACAAAGAGGAATCTTGCTGCTGAGTTCGATATGAAATATTTGGGAATGATGCATTATTTCCTAGGTATGGAGGTGTGGCAGAGTACAGGTGGGATCTTCCTTGGTCAAGGGAAGTACACAGTAGATATCCTAAAGAGATTCGGGATGATGGATTGCAAGGCCATGGACACACCTATGGAATCAAATCTGAAGCTTCTATATGATGCTTCATCTGAGCCAGTTGATGTCTCTATGTATCGTCAGATGATTGGGTCCTTGATATACCTGATGAACACGAGACCAGATATTTGCTTTACGGTGAACACATTGAGTAAGTTCTTGACAAATCCGAGGAGTGTTCATCTAGTTGCTGTAAAACATGTTCTGAGTTACCTAAAGGGTACAGTGGATTATGGGCTCAAGTATGAGGCGAATCAAAAGTTTAACCTGTAGGGTTATGTTGATTTAGATTGGGCTGGCAGTGCTAGAGATAGGAAGAGCACATCTGGGTGCTGCTTCAGTATGAGATCAGGTGTGATCTCTTGGTTTAGCAGGAAGCAGTCCTGTGTAGCACTGAGTATAGCTGAGGTAGAGTATGTTGCAGCTTGTTCAGCTAGTTGTGAGGCAGTATGGATATGGAAGCTACTGTCTGAATTATTTGATCTCCCGTTGGATGCTACTAGTATCTTCTGTGATAACCAGAGTTGTGTGAAGCTGTCCGAGAACCCAGTTTTTCATAACAGGTCGAAACACATAGAGATCAAATATCACTATATCAAGGATATGGTGCAGAGAGGAGTTGTGAAGCTCTTGTATCTTGTGACAGACGAGCATATTGCAGATGTGCTGATGAAGCCACTAGCCAGGGTGAAGTTTGAGTACTTCAGAGAGAGGCTTGGTGTTCTTCGGATTGATGACACTTCAAGGAAGAAGTGATGGACACATTTGCTGAAGCCATTCCAAGCACGTTGGAAGGAGGATCCTTCACATGGTTGTGGATGTAAGCGCTGGATGATGAGCATCAGGATGATGTTCTGGTTTCTGCTTTGTATGATCAGTTGGATAATTTTTATATGTATGTATGTATGCATCATGTTGGATGCTGGATATGATCAGTTGGATCATTTATATGCATATGTATGCATCATGTTGGATGATGGATATGATCAGTTGGATCATTTATATGTATGTACGCATCATGTTGGATGATGGATATGATCGGTTGGATCCTGTGTATGTATTTTGTATAAGCATCATGTTGGATGCTTGGACCATGTATCTGTATATGTATCAGGTGGATACATTGTATGATCAGGTAGATCATGTATGTTGATATGTACCATATATTTATTTCTGTATCAAGTGGATACACTGTGTGATCAGGTGGATCATGTAACTTCGGAATGTATTTCATCTATGTATTTCATATATATTTATTGTACGCTTATTAGAGATGTGTTATTCCTCAATAAGGAAGTGTCGTCATGTGGATTGACAAGTGTCGCAAGTGTGTGTACTTGCCGATGGGTTATTAGACCACCATGTGTGGGGTCGGCCCTGAAATATATATTATATTGTGGATGTACCTAGCTAGACAAGTCAGCCCCATAAGGTCACTGGGAAAACAGGTTAGTATAAATAGAGATCAGGAGATCTCTATTTAGATCATTCAGAAATTCATCTCTCTCTCACTCAGAAAGTGGTGCACTAGTGAGGAGGAGGATTATCTGCTTCAAGGTGACTATCTCAAGTGCATTTTGGTTGTACTTTGGTTGAGCCATTGCTCTCTCTATCTCTGAGGAAGTTGTGGGGATTTTCACCTTAGGGTTTCCCCCACGGAAACTCTGTGTCTCTTGTCTCTCATGCTTTTTATTCTTGTGATGCTTGTCATGCTTATTGTGATTGTTATGCATTGATATACTGTATATGTTATTCTCTCAGTGAAGATCCTAGAGTATTTTGAGTTAATGCTCAAAATTTAACATTTCTTGGTATGGAGGTGTGGCAGAGTGCAGATGGAATCTTCCTTGGACAAGGGATGTATGCAGTAGAGATCCTGAAGATGTTGGGGATGATGGAATGCAAGGCCATGGCCACACCTATGGCATCGAACTTGAAGCTTCTGTATGATGCTTCATTTGAGCCGGTTGATTCTACGATGTATTGTCAGATGATTGGGTCCTTGATGTACCTGGCGAATACAAGACCAAATATCTGCTTTGCGGTGAACACCTTGAGTGAGTACTTGACAGATCCGAGACATGTTCACCTGATAGCTGCAAAGCATATTTTGAGGTACCTGAAGGGTATAGTTGACTATGGGCTCAAGTATGAGGCGAATCAAAAGTTTAACCTAGAGGGTTATGTTGATTCAGATTGGGAAGGCAGTTCCATTGATCGAAAGAGCACTTCGGGGTGCTACTTCGGTATGGGATCCGATATGATCTCTTGGTTTAGTAGGAAGCAGTCCTGTGTGGCACCGATTACAGCAAAGCAGAGTATGTCGCAGCTTGTTCAGCTAGTTGTGAGGAAGTATGGCTTAGGAATCTACTATCCGATTTGTTTGATCTCCAACTAAGTGATACTTGTATATATTGCGACAACCAGAGTTATGTAGAGTTGTCGAATAACCCAGTGTTCCATGACAAGTCAAAGCACATTGAGATCAAGTATCACTATATCAGGGATATGGTGTAGAGAGGAGCAGTGAAGCTCCTGTATGTTGCGACAGACGAGCAGATAGTCGATGTGTTGACCAAGCCGCTGGCCAGAGTGAAGTTTGAATACTTCACAGGGAGACTTGGTGTACTTCGGATTGAGATACCTTCCAAGGGGAAGTGATGAATCCGAAGACACAGATGCACACGAGCCATTCTCAAATAATGGTAGGAAAGTCCTCCTATGGTGTAGATGTAAGGGCTGGAGCCATTCTCACATAGTGGTAGGAAAGTCCTCCTATGGTGTAGATGTAAGGGCTGAGGTCATTCTTACATGATGGTAGGAAAGTCCTCCCATGGTAAGATGTAAGTGTTGGGACCATTCTTACATGGTTCTAGGAAATTCCGCCCATGGTAAGATGTAAGGGTTGGGGCCATTCTTACATGGTGGTAGGAAAGTCCTCCCATGGTAATATGTATTTGCTGGGCGTGGCTTTTCTGAAATGGTCAGAGGAAAGTCCTTCCATGGTCGTGATGTAATTGTTGCAGCCATTCCGACAAGGTCAGAGGAAAGTCCTTCCATGGTCGTTGATGTAAGTGTTGTGAGCCTTTCCCAGATGGTCAGAGGAAAGTTCTTCCATGTTGGTGAGTGTAAGTGTTGAGCCTTTCCCGGATGGTTAGAGGAAATTCCTTCCATGCCGGTGAGTGTAAGTGTTGTGTGTGTGCATCTGGGTTATGCTTCATGGACAATGATGATGATCTGAAGACAATGATGTTACAGTATGGTACACAGGTTTTGCAGAGGCATATGATTACTCCTAAGATGCTCTTGCAAGTTTTGAGGAGGCAGTGCAATCAGTCATAGGAGATCTTGCAGGTTTTGCAGAGGCAGTATAATCAGTCTGAAGGTGTACCTACTTGATGGCTTGCTCGCAGAGATGTTGAAGACCTACATGGAGGCTAGGCCTACATCCAACATGAAAAAGGGCTGGCTCTGTAGATGACGAAGACCTGCAAGTGGTGGGCCTACATCCAATATGAAAAAAGATTGGCTCTGTAGAACTTCCTATGATGAGTAGATTGGAGATTGATTGAGATAGCCGCAGCAATGATAATGATGATGATTCGATTATGATGATTCAATGATGATGATCTGGTGACGATGATCTAGAGAAGAAGACTTGTGCTAGCAGATCTATGTCGAGAAATACCTTCCTAGTTAAGAGGGAGTGTTGATGTATATGTAACTTCGAAATATATTTCACCTATGTATATTGTACTCCTATAGAGATGGTATTATTCCTCTATGGTATTACATTCCATGTTAAAGATCTAGATTGAATAGCACAGAGATGTTTGGGAACTAATATGCCTTTTATTATATTATAAATGTTGAATGATTCAATTGCATATTAGTCTATGGTGGAGGCCTGGGAAAGATCCCAGTATGGTCTCTGGTAGAAATAATGTATGGATGGTGGATTTTATATATATATTTATACCCTTGTGATTTGATGCTCAAGGCTTGGGGAAAAATCCCCTATACACATTCATTGTTAGCTTGATATGTATGCTTATTTGGTTGACTAAGCCAATCTTACGACGAAGGATCCCTGACTATATTATAAATGTTGGTTATAGCATATTTCCCTGGTTGATTTTTTTATTGCTTCCGGGAAGGAAAAATCAGAGTGCTAACCCTGTGCAATTTATGATTGATATATATATATATATATATATATATATATATTATGTTGGATACTCGACGCTATGTTCACTCGGCATATGCTTGGGTGATTGACCCTTTCATACATTCCCTTGATAGATGGTTAATGGAATTTGTATGTTATTTGTATTTGCTTGTAGAGCGGAGATTGGGAAGTTAGGTGCCTCTCTATTTATTTCATATGATATGTTATTGGTTTGAATGCACTGATGCTTGGGGAAAAGCATACCCCTGTTTATATTTCATAAGATATATATTATATTAATGATGGATGCTGTGTATTATTGCGTGGATGCTTAGAGATTGATCAGTGTTGCATTTATTATAATGATGGATACTTCTTATAAAAGTATGGTGATGTAGGTGGGGTATGGAAAACCTATGTTGCACATAAATATAATAATTGGGGAATATGAATCTATGCTAGTACGGGTAGCGTAAGCCTTCTGCATAGGTCAAAGTTATATATCCCAATTTATGTATATTATCATGATCAGTGGTGATCATCCCGGGAGAGATTCTGTGTAATGCCTCTGAGATAGAGGGTTGGGTGTTTAGAAAAAAAGTGCTCTCTGTGAGAGGCTTGAGAAAGCAGGAAATATTGCGCACACCATGTCATGTAGAATGTACTCTATATTTTTATAAATAAATATGTGACAACTCTTTGTGGATGTAGCCCCAAGATATGGGGTGAACCACCTATATTGGTCTCTTTCTAATTGTGTACCTTATGTGTATTGTTCTATTGATATTTGTGATCCTAGATGGTAAATGTTATCACTAAAGAAAGCTAAATGTCTATTTCATAAGCTTACATGTAAAATGATACTTGTGGATGTTTGATGATGTGATGATCATGAGGATTATTTAGGGATTACACCTTTGTATTGGATGTGTACCATTATACAAATTATAAGAAGGAATAAGCCATAGATTGGTTTAGAAGTGATCTTTATACAAGAATGGCTAACCTTGTTTAATGTATAAGTTCTATGTAAACGCGTGGTGATTGAGCAAATGTTCTTATGCAATGCTACTTGCGATGGAAGTACATAAATGAGCGTATATATAATACAACTAATACCTTGATTGTTGATGTTGAGGAAAAAAAATTACACCTCGTTCCTTACAATGACAAAGTGGAGATTTGGGTACGTTACAAGGTGGTTGACTTTCTTAAGTGAATTTGATTTTGAAATTCGGCACATTAAGGGAAAAGAAAAGAAAATAGCTGATTCTCTTAGCAGGAGAATGCATATGTTAATGATGAATTATGTTAGTAGTTTTTAGTCTGATTTGGTAATAAAAATTTAGACAACAGCTGAAAAAGACCCAAAATACTTGAATTTAATGCATAAATGCCATGTAGAAAATTCAGAACAACAAACAACAGACTACAGTTTAACAAAAGAGGGATTGTTGTTATTTAAAACCAGATTATATATACCATATATGACAGATTTAAAGTAATTTATTTTAGATGAATTTCATAGGAGGCCATATTTAGACCATCCTAGTTATCAAAATATGATAACAACTGTCAAGAAACAATACTACTGACCTAGATTAAAGCCTGAAATTGTTGAGTATATAGAAAAATGTATGGAATGTCAAAGAGTGAAAGTAGAACATCAACACCTGTTTGGTTTCTTACAACCTATACCAGTACCAGAATGGAAATGGCAGACTATTTCCATGGATTTCATCACTGGTTTTCCTAAAAATAACAAACAAGATGATGTTATCATGGTCGAAGTAGAAAATTTAACTAAGGCAACTCATTTCATACCAGTTAAATACACATTCAAAGAAATACATATTCTAGATATATTCATGAAATAAGTCTTTAGACTTCATGGAATTCCGAAAGTAATTTTATCCAACAGGGATGTGAAGTTTACTTCACATTTTTGGAAGGAGTTATTTACAGGTTTGGGAACAAAATTAAATTTTAGTACAACCTACCATCCTCAAATAGATGGACAAACTGAGAGGGTGAATCAGATTTTGGAAGACATGCTTCGTTTGTATGTCATGAATAATCCAAAGAAATGGGAAGATTGCTTACACTAGGTTGAATTTTCTTACAATAATCGGTATCAAACCTCTGCAGGAATTAGCCCATTTGAAATGTTGTATTGCCAAAAATGAAAAGCTCCTATGACTTGGGATGATCCTTGGAATATGATTATGTTGGGTCCTAAATTATTGGAAGAACTAGAAAACATTGTGCAGAAAGTTATAACCAATTTAAAAACTGTCCAAGATAGACAAAATATTTATGCAGATCAGCATAGGGAACATAAAGAATTTGAAGTTGGGGATCATGTATTCCTAAGGGTAAAGGAAAAGAAAAGCTCTTTGAGTTTAGGCAAGGTTTCCAAATTGGCACCAAGATACTGTGGTCCTTTTCAAATACTTGCTAGAGTAGGACCTATTTCTTATCAATTAGCTCTGCCAGCAAATTTTCAAGTACATGATGTGTTTCATGTTTCATTATTAAAAAAATATGTATATGATCCTAAGCATATTGTAAATTGGCATGTGATTCAAGTGGAATTAGAAGGAGATTTCCATACAAATCCTACATGTATACTGGATCAGAAAGAGGTGGTACTTCGAAATCGAATCATAACCTAGGTAAAGGTGCAATGGGAGCACTATAAGCCTGAGGAGGCTACCTAGGAGATGGAAAGGGAAAGGCGAGCAACATACCCTTTTCTATTAGAAGAAGTGCATGACGCAGATTGAATTAAATTCTATGTTCGTTTTGTTGTTTTGAACCTTTTTAACACCGAGGACGGTGAAAACTTAAGGGGGGGGGGGAATGTAATACCCCAAATTTTGGATTTATAACCCATTTTTATTTTGGTTAAGTATAATTTCATTATACTTAGGTGACATTAGAAATATAGAGAAATTAATTTCTGATGACTATGCAGACCAGCACATTAAAGAGATGGGAGTCACAGTTCCTATGGGTTTGAAGGATACATACAAATAAAATAAATAATGAGAAAATTAATCTTGAGACAATTGTAAAAAACCTAAAAGAAGAGTTTTGGAGAATAATTGAATTAAAGAAAAAAAAAGAGAAGAAGAAATGAAGAAGGCATTGATTATTATCATCACAAATCAAGAGAGAAGTTTTACACATAATAGGAAAAAGAGACATAAGAGAACTGAATAACCAAAAATAATCAAGAAAGTGAAAGGGGGCAGTTTGGAGCACAGAATGAACTAGAAACAGTGACAACAAAAGCTGGGTATTAACTTGGAATACATGCAATATTCGGGTAGGAGCACTACCACAAGTTGTAGGAGCACTGCAAGTTCCCTGAAGAGGCTATGACTAGTTGTTTTCCTAAGTGCAGAGACTTAAAAGTCCGTGGAGCACCCTGGAGCTCAAGAGTACTGAATTGGATGTTGTGTTTTCTACTATAAATAAGACTTTTATAAATAACTTGGAGAACAAATTAAGAGAAATAAAAGAAACTCTGACTCAGAAGAACTATGAACTCATCTCGGGGGTGACCACGAGAGCAAGGAGGGACTTGTTGGTCTAAGGATGGGAGGTTTGTGACTGCATTCAGATAGTCATAAGAAATAACAAATAAGTATTGTTTAAATTATTGTTTGAAGTTAATGATATTATTTATTTTATGTATGATTCTGTCATTACAAAACTGGTTGTTTTGAGATAAATATTGGAGAATCTTGAATGCTAGAAAAATGAAAAGAATATTTGTATTTCTAACTGAGAACGTTGTGAAATGTTCGGTTATATATTCTTCATTTTATATACTTATTAATAACATAGAGAATGGATATAGGAATAGTTAAATATTCTTTTGTACATAAAGGAGTTTCTTGAATAGGAACCATGTATTTTTACAGAGAAAATAAATATAGAGAATAGAAAAATAATTGAAAGAAGTTGTTCATTTCTTTCCACATGTTTTCTATTTTGGAATAACTATAGAGCATGAAATTTATTTACACAGTAATCGCGTAATTGAAATAGAAATGCAGAGCTTAGGTCTTTGTTCTTGAATGCAAAAGTACCAATAAAAAATACAGAAATTATATTCATATAATATTTGAAAACACAGTATAGTTCAGAGTTGAGGTAGGGTGATGTTTACCTAGTCGAACACACACAAAGCATGTTATAATTTTAATGATAGTGTTGTATAATAAATAAAATTGGGTATATGATGTTATGAGAAACAAACCGTTGTATTGAACAGTTGAATTTTGAAATAAAATTGCAAGATAGAGGAAGGTGAACTCATTATCTAAGTCTCGACCTTATAGGTCAAGGTAACATAGTTACATTGCTCGATACAAACATAATATGAAAATGGATTAACGAAAATGATGAAATCGACTTTGAAAAGGCATGATACCCAAATAATATTATACAGAAGGGTAGTGAAGACCATAGTTTCGCATACACATAATACACAAATATCACATCTACAAGTCGTGAAGACCTTTCGAAAATTTTTAACACGGTCTAAATTAAAATCAAGGCCGACGGCCATCTGGTTCGACTTGCAGCAAGTAAGGAAAAACCCTAACTAAAATAAGAACTCTAACAAAGTTTGTCAACCATAACCCTAACCGACATAATAGGGTTTGCCCGAGTTTTTCAGTGTCCGTGCATTACCTGGCCAACACCAAGACCCTAAACTATTGCTTATTGGCAGTCGCTGAGGACTCATCCGTGACGTGTCTAACCTTTTCCTTGTAATCACTCACCTACATAGGAAACGAGCTAGAATTTAAACGACATAGAAGTGTGAATCAATTAATTTTGAAATGATGGAAGTTTAAATGTTGTAACTTGTAACATTTATGAAATATTACCTTACCCTTACGCGCGTCTAGACCAATCCATCAGATAGAAGTCAATATTGGAGCTTGCAATATTCCTTTAAGAGTGGTATGGTTCAAAAAGAAATCGAACCTTAGAAATTTACAGAGTGCAGGAACATTATGCACAGGGCACGAACACTCTGCGTAGAGAACGAGCCATGAGAATGGCAAGTCTTGGTTGTTGGTACACCTTTCCATACTGCACTTAACGGTCTGCACGGTAGAGAAAACCTCTGAACCCGGTGAATGTGTTGTTAATGCAAACTTAAGCGTGGCAGATGGGCGTGAAAGCCATCAACACCAAACACCAGAGATCTACGGTGGAGATATCTGATGAAATTCCATATTGGAGCGATGGATCATGATTGACGGTCGTATAAACTTAGGATTTAATTACTAGGTTATGGTACTTGGTACCCTTTGCAACACGGAGTTGTTTGCTTCAGCTCAACCGTAACCTGTACAACCTTCGCAGACTGTGTCGAATAGCTGGAATGAAACTAGAGTAGCGTGGTAAATGCTCTTAGGTCAACTGTGACTTAGGGTAACACCTTCGATCCAGATGGAAATATGCCAGGGTGGCATTGTAAATGCACTTGGTTAATATACATTAATACAATGTGATACATACCATATGATATATCAACGCAAGGACTTGTAAATTTTTGCATTGAAGTCCTACGGGACCTTGGTTAACAATTTGATTTTATTGATTAAACTTTCGTTTACATACTCCATGTTATTTGTATTTATAATTATACTATGTTAGTTTAGGGTAAGCATTTTGTATGCTTGGTCGCTTTTAATTTATGAAATCATTTATAACTTATAATTATAGGTTATATTTAAAATACAATTTGTATATTTCATTTTTAATAACTTATAAACCAAAATATTATAGTAGATTATAATGAATTATTATGATTGTGTAGTGTTTGTGAAATTATAAAAAAAAAGACGTTAGGAAGAGTGACGTTACAACTATCGGAGGTTCATTGAGGGGTTTTCCAAAATTTACTACGCAATAACTTCACTACAAAACACAGCCTAACAAAATTTGCATGGTCTAATAAATGTTAAGAAAGTTTTGAAAATTTTAAGCACTTCCTTACAATAGCACCTATTCTAAGAATAGTGGATCCATACAAGGACTTTGTCATATGTACGCATGCGTGCTTAGAGGGATTAGGTAGCGTATTACTGCAAGAGAATTATGTGATAAGTTGTGAATCAATAAAACTTAAAGAACATCAAAGGAATTATGCATCACATGACTTGGAATTAGTTGCTATAATACATGCTTTAAGAATGTGGAGACACTACTTAATTGGAAGAAAATTTTCCCTAATGTCCTATAACATAAGTTTAAAATAATTGTTTAACTAACAAAATCTAAATGCTCGCTAAGCAAGGTGGTTATCCATATTGAGTGAGTATGATTTTGAGATCAAACATATTAAAATCAAAGAAAATAAAGTGGTGGGTGCCTTGAGTAGGAATGCCATTCCAAATTGTTTAGTCACTTTTAGTGGTTATAAAACAAATCTCCAAGATTTAATCAAGGATGCATCTACGAATGATGAATAATATTTAAGAATTATGGAACAATTTTTTTTTATAGGTAAGAGAGTGATATTTCTATTAATAAAAAGGTACATAGAGTACAAAAGTGTTACAAAAGTCCATTAAGGACCAAAACTAGTTAGAGACCCATCCCAAAGGGGAGCATGGAGACAAACCAAGTTCTCCACATAATCGACAAGGCGAAATCAACAAAATAGGAATAAGCAAGGCATACCTCAAAACCTTGAGAGGTTGATCATCAACACAAAGCTAACCAAGATAACAAAAAGGACCTAGATACACAGACTTGAAACAGGCCCCTCTAAAGAGTCGAAGCAGAACTAACCAGCGAGCCACATTGGGCTGAAACAAAATACTAACATGACTTAGCAAAATAAAGAAAAACAAAACAGTCGATCCCGACCGACCTACTGCTTCGGGCTTGAAGTATCAGAGACTCCATGACTGGCTTCCTGCGGAGGATGGATGCCGAGGTCCTCCATCAATGCTTCCAGAACGCTAGTGTTCTCCATTTCAGTTTGTTGGTTCTCCTTCATACCTGCAATGACCTCTTGCATATTACGTGCAATGTTCTCCCTGATATGTAATTCACAGGCAAGAAGAATCCTGCAGTCCTAGAAGGGGCTAGCCAAAATCTGATAACCCAGCCGAGATTCAATCTCTTCCAGCAAAGCAATTTCCAGGTATGCTATCTGGTTACCAATGGCTGTTGGTGTTTCCTCCAGATAGAAATGAGCCCAGTCGAAACGATGCGGGTTGGCATGCTCTTGAGGATGGGATTGAGAGGAAGAACCTTCACCAATATGTCTACCCCTACCACCAGTATTTCTACCAGACCTAGGGTGACTTCTCATCTTGATACAAGGATGCATAATGTGCAGGAAAATGGATCCTTATGTCGTCGAGAGACCACCGTTAATATTAAGCCAATTAATCCACAAGTTAAAATCAAAATGCATATAAGGAGGCAAGGATAAGCAATGGATTTGTGAATTGCAACTCTTGATCCTATTGTCCTCCGTCATTAATTTATAATCCTCGTTCCTACAATGAGAGCTAGGGAAAGTACCCTTCCATAAATTCTCATGAGTGCTCGAGTTAACCATTCTGTACTGATCCATGATCTCACCTGCTCAAAATATGATAAGCCTGCAGCAATGACTACTTCCATTCCCTTCATCATAGCTGGGGTCATACATGCCATTGTCGTGGTACACACCATTACCAATACTCATGATGGTATAATTACTCATATTTTCGGATGCTTGGGTGAAATATCATGAAAAGACTTGATAAGCCTGTCATATAAAACCCAACGATCAACCATCTTAACTTCCTTAAGGTGAAAGGACAACAACTAGATACGTTGCATCATGAGGGATAATCAGACTTGACACGGGTCAGGTTACCTGCAGCATGTGTCCTTTCGGGATGGATGCAATGTGATTCGCGATGCTCCGGGGAGGTGGTGTTCGAATTAGCGCTAAGATCAATGGCTGCGATCAATTCACATCGGTGACTGGCCACATGATCGTTAAGTTTGTTCAAGGTGCCGGCTTTGAATGCTACACTTGCCTTAACCCCGATATTGGGCAATTCATCAGCAAAACTTGTTTCCTTTTCTTCGAACATGAATGAAGTTGATGGCTGGAGAGGTGCTAAGAATTTTCTAAAGCTGCATAAGCCTGCCTTCCCATCTCCAATTCACAGAGACCTTTGGAACCACCGCGCCACTTTGAATACGATGCGTAATGGAGATCAGGATGTTAGAGTCCCCCTGAATAATTAGAGGTACCCAGTTTTTTCCCAGTGCCCAATTGATGCCATTAACCATTCCTTCCAGTTTTGCAATGTTATTCGTAGCTTCCCCCAAGTTACCCCAGAAAACTCCTACTACCAGGCCATGGGAATTTATGATGGCTCCTCCAAATCTTGCAGGCCCTAGGTTACCTTTTGATGCACCGTCAAAATTGAGCTTCCTAGTATCATCTGGAGGACGTTGCCAAAAATCGAGACTAGTGGAGATTGCTCTTCACTGCAGCACTTCAGTATTGCCATTCGATGAGTTATAAATACCCCAGTCATTCAATATTATTCGTTCTGTAGGATCTGCATTACCATTTTCCGTGGATGGAATTTTGGAGTATAATGTTTCCTTGATATGATTTTCCATAACCTCCCAGATTGTCTCTGTGTTTCTTTGTTTCTCCTAAAAAATTCACTGGTTTCTCTCCTTCCATATTTCCCAAACCACGAAACCCGGAAACAATTCCTAGATTCTGTTAAGAAGTTCATTTTTAAAGGGTTTAGTCTGCCAATTGGCCAGCATCAGGTCTAGTTGGCCCAAAACTCTAGTCATTTTTCTGAATCTTTCTTCCCCACTGTTATAGAAGAAGGAGGCCAAAGTGCACTCATCAAGAAGGTGATTAATGGTTTCGCTCACATTAGTGCACATACTGCAATGGGAAGGTCCAAAGAAACCCCTCTTAAAAAAGTTTTCCCAAGTCAAAATTCGCCGATGAATTAGCAGCCAGCTGAAAGTAGCAATTTTGGGCCACTGGTTCGATTCCCATACTTTTTTCCATTTGTCATCCCTGGGTATCCTGTCATGGCCATTCAAGCAACCTACCGCTTTTGCAATGTTGAAGTTCCGCATGTTAGAATAACCCCAACGGATTTTTTCCGACCCAGAGGCCCAGGGTATTTTCTGTTTGGTGATTTCACCATAAAAATTGTCTATATTTTCTTCGGGGGTTAAGGTCTTCCACCATTGAATTGATTTCCACTATCTAAACCGTAGTTCCTCAGGCCCTGTTTCCCAAAAGTCCTTGAATTTCTCCCATGGGATACTTTACAAATATAAAAACAGCTCCTGATTGTCCTGCCCATCAGAGAATCTTGGGAGTTGCTGCCAAGCATCATGCAAAAAAGAGGTAGAGTTACCATCTCTTACCTCCTAGAAGCTGTGATGTTTAACTAAATCACGATTGTCTTGGGCAAGCTTCCAAATACTGGATCCTTGTTGTTCTTCGCCAAATCTGATAAGGTCCTATTTGGGCCATCTTGGGGTGTATTTCTAGTGCCAAAGACATGCCCATGGTTCATCTTTGTGGGTGACCCATCTCCACCATATTTTAGCTCCTAACACTTTGTTAATACACACCGGGTGACGCAGACCCAGGCCCCCCAATCTTTCAAGGGTGCATAGAGTGTTCCAATTCACCAAGGCCCATTTCCTCTTTGCATAGATTTTCAACTTTGCATGCCACTTCCATACCTTCTAGATCCAGATCTTCCAGTTCCATTTCATCTCTGCCTTCCTTTTGCGAGGATCCTGCATAGCCTTGAGCATCAGCCTCAGTTGTAAGAGTAATGTGGTCTTCTTATTGTTCTTTATTTGTTGCTTCGATCTTGCCCTATGTAGAAATAAATTCCTCTTCTTTTTCTTCCTCTCCTGATTGCAGGACCTCATGCCTATTGTGGATCATGGTCTTCTTGTGTATTTCATGGCCTCCAACCTTCCTGGCTTGCCTTTTCTTGCTAGTAACTTTCTTAAATCCTTCTTGGTCTTTTCCTTCAGAGTCGTTTTTTCCTGCTAGCTGTTTGTTAAGTGGATAGTCCCTAAATAGATGCCCATGTTCATGGCATCACCTGCATTGAAACGGGATCTATTCATAATCAATAGCCTAGAACCAATCTTCATCCTCCCAGGTAAGGTCTATTCCTACCGGTAGGTCTTGGGAGATATCCAAATAGAGGCATATACAAGCATAAGAAGTATACTGCATCTTCTTGGTTTGTTCTGAGACTTTTAAAAATATCCCCAACTCATTACCAATCTCTATAAGTATTTCTTCCTTCCAGTATTCAGAAGGCAAGGAGTAGAGTCTTATCCAGATCGGGGCGATGGTTAAATTTTCTTTGTCTGGGTTGAACCTTTCTTTCCAGGGGCGAATATATAGTCCTGCCGAATTAAAAAAGTATGGTCCATTGTCAAAAATCCTTGTACGGTCTTCTTCATTGAAGAAGATCACGGTAAAGAAACCTTTAGCTCCCAATTGGAGATCATAATGTTCCTGAGGCTTCCAGGTGGTGTTGATCCACCACACCAGTGCTTTCTCAGCTGGTCAGATCCCAACAAATTTGTCGATGAGGGCATGTTCTTTCATGTGCTGAATATCAGTTCACATCCTCTCTGATTTTATCAAGAGGTTAGGAATTCTGAGCGCCTTGGGAAGACATTGCCCAGGTTTTCTGGATTCTATCGTTGTTTGCGCCGGGGTGACCACACCACTGGTTCCTTCCTCAATGATCCCAGGCTCGTTTCCAGGGGCAGGATCTTTATTTTTCTGTTTTCCTTTTTCCCTGTTCCCAATAGAGGCCAAGGCCACACTGTCAGTGGCAGTACCCATGTCCTTCCCAGCCCACGTACCAAGGAGGCCCCAACAGAGACCCCACACCGTTACCAAAAACAGAGAAACTTCAAATCACCGAAAAACCTTCCGCCTACTCTGCAGCAAAATCCTCCTATATCATAAGAATTAAGGAACAATTGGATAAAGACATAAATGGATATTAACCCACAGCTTGTTCTATAATCTCAAAGCACTAGCTAACCTATAAAAATCGATTATATATACCTAATTATGAAGAAGTTAAAAACTTAATATTAAATTAATTACATAAGAACCGTATTATGGACATCTAGGATTTCAAAAGATTATAACCATGTTAAAAAAAATTATTATTGGCCTAATGTGAAGAATGATGTTACTAATTATCTAGCTAGATGTATTGAATGTCAACAAGTTAAAACTAAATATCAACATCCAGTCGGGTTACTTCAACCCTTACCTATTCCATAATGGAAATGGGAAGTAAAAAGCATCGATTTGATAACTTGATTACCTAAAACTATTAAACAACATGATTCAATTATGGTAGTTATTGTTAAATTGTGTAAAGCTACATATTTTATGCCGATAAAATATACTTTTAAAGCAATAAATATAGCTGATATTTTTATGAAAGAGATTTTTCGTTTGCATGGTATTCCTAGAGTTGTGATATCTAACACGGATGCAAAGTTTACATGTAATTTTTGGACCTTTTGAAGTGTTAGCCAAGATAGGGATGGTAGCCTATCAACTTGCACTTCCCCCTTCTATAAAAGTACACAATGTTTTTCATTTTTATTTATTAAAATGATATGTACTATGATGCTACTCATATCATTGATTAGGGTTTGATTCAGGTAGAACCCGAGGGCAAGTTCTAGATAGAGCCTTTGCGCATCCTAGACACAAAGGAATGTATGCTGCAGAATCAAGCCATCGCTCAAATAAAAGTGCAATGGAAGCACTTCATCCATGAGGAGGCGACATGGGAAATGGAGGATCGAATGCAAGAGGCAAATCCTTCCATGTTCTGGGATGAGCAAGAAAGCTCTAAATAAAGAACACCAAGGACCATGTTAAAAATAATGGGGGTAGAAATGTAATACCCCCAAGACACTTTTATTTATTTTTTATTAAGTATTATTTCAAAAAAAATTATTATTTTTAAAAGTGTTTTAAAACTCAAAATATTCACGTGTGCTATGAGTGGATATTTTGCATAACAATTATTATTTTTACTGTTAATAAAAAGGAAAAAAATTGCAGCAATCAGTTGAAAGATGGGACACCAGCATGAGACAAATAACAAGTGTATAAACATACATAGCATTTATGTCAATCAAATCCAATATAAAAAATAAACCACCAGACAAGATTGAAAATTATAGGGATCAAGAGATTGATTGAGATGGAACAAGACCTAGGAAAAAACTATAAATTGGTGCACTGTGTTGTGTTGTGCATGGAGAGATTTTGCTATGAGGGCATATTGTTGAGTATTACTCCTTTTGATTGTAAGTCCATCATTGGGTTTGTTACAAACTCTCAAAGAGAGTGTTGCATTCAAACCTTGCTTGCTACTTCGATTGTCCATGGTGGTGGTCCAGCTCATGGGTGGAGTTGGGTTAGTGGTTTTGCTACCCTCTTTTATGGTTGGGAGGAACTCATTCTCCAAGTATTCTTTCCCCATTATTTCAAGTAAGTATAATATTTTTGTTGGGATTAATAGATTCATGGTGAGAAAAAAAATTATTGTTTCCTTTTCTTTCTTGAGATATATGATTGAGCCATGGTTGCAATGTTCAGGTTTTTATATCATTGATAAAAAAGTGGCAAATATCGGTTTTAAAGAGAGGTTAAGGGTTTGCCTCTTAAAGAGGAATCCTAGTTAAGTCGCAACGTCTAAGCGTAAGTTCAACTCTGTTTTAGTTTAAAGGATATATATATATATATATATACACACGTAAACAGAAAATTGGGCTATATATTTATATGTGATTATGCATAAGTAAATTAAGAAGGGCGCAGCCCGACAATCTTGTTTAATTGACCAAATGCATAAATTGCTTACACTGGGAACAAATTACTTAAGGAAGGGTATAGTTTCAATAACTTGGTAAACAAATAACAATCTTATATGTACTTATGTAAAGTGCAAGTTTGTTTAAGGGATAGCTCAACCTTTTGTGTTAACTAGCTAAGAGAGGGTGGATTCTCAATAAAGCAAAACACCTATCTAGTGGATTTGTCGCAATTACTTGGCAACCTCTTGGCAGAAAAAACATACATCAGGTAGCGGATTTAATGGATGGTGGAACTTCATACACTAAGTAGAGGATCGAATGGATGGGTGGAACTTTGCAATCAAGCTCTCTGTGACACCAGTCTAAATAAGTATTTTCATTTATTGTATTATTACCCATAAAATGTAAAGAGCTTTTCATATGTAAAAGAATGAAATGTATTTCAAATATGGATACAGATACTTTTATGTTGCGATCTCCTCAATTATTACTAACTCACTACAAACGATGTTTTGTTAACATGTTGAATTATTAGCTAGGCACGAGTTTTGATAAGGTTATATTGGTTTAATAATTAAGGATGTACATAGCTATGATCATTAATACTTTGAGAGTTAAATTTTCTTGATATCTGATACAGACCTGCAAAAGATAACATTTGAGAACATCTCTCTTGAAATGGTAAATTATTCCTATCCGTGAGGCTAACAATTTGTTGTAGGCAATAACCGCCAAGGTGACTTCTTTACCCAAAAAAAAAAGAGTAGCTACGAATTATCTGGCTCATTTTCGGGCTCTTAATCCACTCAAATAAATGCGACTGGTTCCATCGCTACCTATAAATAAAACGTGAATTGTTAACTCTGCCCAATAATTTAGATTTAAGTTATGGGCATTTGAACCATATGAACGTGATAATATTTATAAACCTAAAATACATATATATAATTATGTGTTCATAAGTTTATGTAGACACAGAATTAGATAGCGATATTGTAAAGAATTAGGACTATATTTGTTAAGAGTTGTAATCTCATGTGTCAAGTTGGTTAGTTAGTTGAGTCAAAGGTCCTAAGTTAGTAGAGTTAGTTGTTGACTAATACATTAGTTGACCCATGGTATTCACTAGCCCGTTGTATTAGCCAGTAGTTTTGAGTCTTATAAGAAACTATAAATATGTGTGTTTAATAATGAGAAGGCAATCAATATGCCTTTTGTGTTTCTGCTCTATGTTCTGTGTATTGCAAAATTTATCATGGTATTAGAGCTGATGACCTGATCCTTAGATCATGTTTTTGGGTAATCCTTTTCAGAAACTGGAGAGCACACACACTCGACCAAAAGTTGCAGCACGGGATGGAGATGGAACACTTGGGATGCAACATTTTTTTTTATTACCGACGATCCGGTGAAGTCGCACCACGATCTGGAAAAGTCGCACCCTGATCCGGCGAAGGGTACCTCAAAAAACCCACAGAAAAGAGGCTATAGCACCCTGCCTCAAGAGAAACTGCGACAACCATAGCACCCTTCTTGAAGACAAACTGCTATGTTGTCGCACCTTGCCTCAAGACAACCTGCGACGACCGTCCCTACATGAAGAGAAACTACGACAACCGCAACACCCTTCCTGAATACAAACTGCTACGCTGTCTCACCTTTCCTGAAGACAACCTGTCACAACCGTCTCACCTTGCTAGAAGGAAAATTGTGGCGGTAAGCCTTCACTTATAGAATTTTGTCCACTGCACCCTGACAACGCATTGTGTCAGTTAGAAGCTTGCGACGATCTGTTTAACAGCTATCATAATCCATGGCAAGCTTGAACATGAAGCCAGGTCCAATGTTGAATGGCAAGAATTATGAATTATAAAAGTTGCATTGATCAGTTTAAGAGTTGTCATAAGCCATGGCAAGTATGAGCATTATTCGGATCTAGTCTTGAAGAGAAGGTATTACTAATGTTGAGCCAAAATATTGGACAACGTTCCAGCATTGATTGAAGAAGATCGAGTCTTGCATAGATCGATCCAAGAAAAACCTGTGTAGAAAAAGGTGGAGAAAATATGGAGTTTCTATCCAGTTTTCGAGAAGACCTAAAGTCTGAAAGACCACTGATATCGAAGAAAACCAAGAAGATCGAAGATGGTGCTAGAAGAGCTACCAAAAGAAATTGAAGAGGTAAGAAATCTGTGAATTTCAATAGGTTCATGGAAAACCTTTGATGGGGACAATTATGAATTATGGTCAGTAAAAATTAGGGATCCATTAAGGTCACAAGATCTATGGCATTTTGTGGTTGAAGTGGATCCTAGTGATCTAGAAGAATTTGAAAATTTGACAGAGTATCAAAAAGAAAGAAGGAAATTTGTTGCCTTAAGTATCATGCAAAATGGTATAGATTATTCCATCTTTTATAACATTTCATATGTTTATACTCCCAAAGAAGCATGTGATATATTGAAAGCAGAGTTTAGTGAAGAGGAACTTGAAATAGAAGAAGATGAAGCAGAGTTCAGTAAAGAGGAACTTGATGTAGAAGAAGATGAAGCAGAGTTCATTGAAGAGGAACCTGGTGTAGAAGAAGATGAAGCAGAGTTCAGTAAAGATGAACCACTTGATTTTGCAAGCCGTGCAAAGCACCAAGAATTCTACAGTTAAGTGGAAGACAACCAAGAAGACTGTGTTTATGATGCATCCAATGATCAAGTAAGCTTGACAAAGCTTATTGATTTAGAGTTGTTTGCTGATGACATTGAAAGCAAACCTATAAATATTGAATTCCCTAGTGACTTGAGTGATAGCCTCTTAGAAAAAGAGACAATTGATAGCAGCAGTGATAGTCTCTCAGAAAAAGAGACAGTTGATAGCAACAGTGACAATCTCTTAGAAAAAGAGACAGTTGATAGAACCATAGAAGTTGCAGCAGTCAGTTCATCACAGAACCAGAAGTTTGAGGTAGTTGTATGAGCAGACTCCCATTATTGATGAGCAGTATGAGTATGCTCTATTTCCTTGTCAGCCCATAGTTTTTGAGGAAGTAGTGAGGGATGCACATTGTGTACAAGCTGCAACAGTTAATGAGAATGATGATGTAGCTACCATTGAAACAACAGAAGATGAAGATGAGGAAGATGTGGAACACAAAGATGAGGAAGACGAAGAAGTGATTGCTCTCCAAGAAGATGTGAAACTCAGTGAAATAAGAGAAGAGGAAGATGTGAATTCTCTCTAAGAAGAGATGAAATATATTCATCTTTTTTCTGACAAAATTTTTGAGTGTGCGGGTAAAATGGACAACAACATACAATATGTTGAAACAGAAGAAGAAGAAGACTTGCACTATGATTTAGGACCAATGAAAAGCAATAACACTATTTATTGTGCAGAAAACAAAGAAGATGTTGAAGAACACCTACTTAGCATCGAGTTCAAGAAGACAAAGAAGAAGCAGTCCAAGTACACATCAAGAAAGAAAGTAAACCTTAAGTTTTCTTTGAATGCAATGTATTCCTAGTTGAGACATAGACCAGTAGGCACAATGCCTAAGTGTTGATGCATTGATAGTGCTGACCACACCATCCCACTTTAGATTAAGGGGGTGTGTTAAGAGTTGTAACCTCATGTGTCAAGTTGGTTAGTTAGTTGAGTCAAAGGTCCTAAGTTAGTTGAGTTAGTTGTTGACTAATACATTAGTTGAACCATGGTATTCACAGGCCCATTGTATTAGCCGGTGGTTTTGAGTCTTATGAGAAACTATATATGTGTGTGTTTAATAATGAGAAGGAAACCAATATGCCCTTTGTGTTTTTTCTCTATGTTCTGTGTATTGCAAACTTTATCAATATTTACTCATATGCACAGCAACTGTGACCTCTTAGTGCTTATCTTTCAGATTAAATGCCCTTTATCTTTATGTGTGAGTCAGAATACTTAATAAAAGGGTAAAGGAACGATAATAGTCTATAAGCATAAGTATTGGTTAGTAAGTTTCAAGTAAATACTCATTGGTGTTATATCTATTGTCTCTTATATGATAATTAGATATTATATAAGGGTTTCTAACTCTTTACTAGATGCACTCTTTGAAATGATAAGATATGAATAATTTATATAACTCAAGAGGTATTAGAGTAAAGTCATGTTCTCGTAAAAGCATAACATTAGCTAATATGTTTAACTAATTAATTTAGTTAAGAGATAATGCATCATTCGATGATGGATTCCAAAATACCAAATACTTTGATGTTAATGAGTTTCCATGAGTAATGATGACTTTATTTAAAGTACCTTTAGAACGAAACATTGTATAAGAAGGTTCCTCACGATAGTAAACTTTATTCAATAGGCTGGAAAAACCTATTTAGGTTTTAGGGTTTCATAAAGCATAAATAGGTGTTTCCAACCTATTGAATAACTGTTCATTTTGAAAAAATGGATTCGTTTTTTCAGTAAAAGTTATGTTTAAATTCCTCATATAAAGGTAGATGTGCTCACACTCTAAAGTAAAATACAAGCTTATATGTAATCGAGTTTGTATATAGACATTTATATTTTGACAAGATCTCCTAGCAAAGGTTGAATTAAAATCTGTTATAAATCTACTTAAATTCTGGTTAAGATCATGTTGGATGTACAGAACTATGATATAAGTGTCGTGTAAAATAATTGTTGGTAATATCTTTATGAAGTAACTAAAAACTCCCTTTGCTTCAATGACCATTGATAGATAGTAAATTATCATCACATTAGTTAGTTATAATTAGGAAAGGGGATCTAATGACTAAACCTTATATTTGCTGTTAAAATTCAAAGTGGGTGTTCTTGATGGTCAAGTATTGAACAATTATATGCTAAAATTTAGATGAATTAGAAAATGCCCTTAAAGAATTCACTCGATATGAAAGTATTTGGTTTATATGGATTTCGACAAATAATGGAACTAGCATAATTGATGCTTTGATGAGTATTAACAAAAAAAAAATTGCACCCCATATTCCAACTGTCTATTGTGGGTATTGGGTTGTTACAAGAAATCATTAAAGAGATCCTATTGGCAAGTCTACAATAAAGAAGAGTACACGCAGAAAAACAACCCTAGGTTCTAGTTTCTTAGTGAGCTTGGTTTGGCTTAGGGGTGATTATATGCTCAAGTTGAGAGTTTATGAACAACAGCAGTAATCTATGGCCGTTGACCGAATCGCGACCTCATAGTCTACAGGGGTCCACCAACTGTCGACCCATACTGTAGTTTCCCTGGGCACCGGCCCGGACAGGTTTGAGCCCACCCAACAAGACTTGCAGAGTGGATGAGGTCTCACCCGAGGCGACCAGGAAGAGCAAACGAAACCATGTTTCCGCCGAGGAAGGAGGCAAGTTGCGGTACTATGATACCAACATTAATTCCAAACATTCACCATGAAGTTCTAGCACATCGCAGCATTTAACATTACCAGAAACAGTGATTGCATCTTAATTCAATCGCAACATAGACAGATAACACATTATTGCAGCATTTATATTATAGCAACAGGAAACAGATAAATGCATTAAAAATAGCGAATAACATTACACATAGATTGCACCAAATCATCATCATCTTCGTATTACTGTGGCAAACCAAATACATAAACCTCTAGGAAACATCCGTATTATCTTTGTCAATCTCCGCATATAGCAATTATCTCCATCTACTACCTCCTTGCTTCTATCTTCTCCTCTAACACTTACAATTCTCCTCAATTTATAGGCTTCCACCAATTACAATACTTGTCCACTTTCCTAACCGACACTATGGACAATATACTAACTGACTTGGCCTAATGACCCAAAAGCCCGCATACCGCGGTACAACGACTCGATATTACAAAATACATGACCAAAAGTCCGCATACCGCGGTACAATGACTCGATATTACAAAATACATGACCAAAATCCCACCAACTGCGGTTTACTTGACTCAATATTACAAAATATGTGGTCCAAGTGACCCAAAACCTGCCCAATGCGGTATCCTTTGGTCCAAGGTGCTCCTTTTGCACCTTCATCCAACGTGTCGTGGCATCGGAGATACCGTGACACATCCTCATCAAACCGCCTTCCAATAGGCCCCCAACACAATCTTATGGCTTGCCCTCGAGCCATGCCAACTACATCTGTTCTTGCTGTTTGGATCACATAATGTTGTCTCCTTCGCTCGGCTGTACAGATCTTTGGCTACCAATTCTATAATACCTCCTTGAGAATAGGCAACCCCCGAGTTGCTGTTAGGTACATTGCGAATACATCCTCCAGTTGCATTGAATAGTGCAGACTGAAAAGAAAAGAGGATGAACAGTACCAATGGGTGAGATCGGTGGACGACTCTAGCACATCTATTTCGTGCCGTCGCCTGTCGTCTACCGAGGTCAGGGAGTTACTTCCCCAACTAGCGTTCTAATAAAAAATGGCACAATCCTTCGAACAACTACTGCATACTGAATCATGCGGGACCACCCAGGGGTTCATATCACTGTCGACGTGTACCGCAGTTGCCTTAGCACTGGCCCAAGTGTAGACAGCGTAAGTGCACCCGCTATATCAAGACACTCAGGGACACTCGTCGTTCGGGCTCGTAGTGCTCCTGGGGTGCTACCATGGGAAACAAAGCGAAGCATTTCCATAGCCTCCTTGGAATTCCTCACGACTCAACTCGCACAGGGAGCAAACAACATAACTATTCGAGGTCGGAACACTTCCGTATAGAGAACTACCAATAGCCTTGGTTACTTATAGCTGGGCTCTCCTCTATCGTGATAGGGGGAATGATGCCCCGGTACCTCTCATCTGTGTGTATGAGCCGACTGACTGTCACAGTGGAGAGGGCGACCATGCTGCCAACAAAGATCCCACGTGCCACCACATGAACAACCCCACTGTTCATCCCAGCCCCAGCGTGCTTCCTACCGTCGTCATGTGTGAACCCAACCAACTCAGTTAGGGCAATCATGTATAGAGGGGGTGGTCGATAATCACACCATTTCGCCGTACTCTCCCAAATCCATCATACAAAGTCCATTATCAAGCCTGAGCACAACACTATCAGGAGCTCTGACTATACTGACGGCACAAGCCTCATCCAGTTGTACATACCCACTTCCGTTGGTGCGCCATCTGCCACCAAGCAAACTGCAACAAGCATCATCGGCAATGCATCATTCATTTTTATTATTATTATTATTATTTTGAACCCAATGCGACTCAAACATCGCACTGCACCATGCCCGCATGATAGGACTTCAATCTGTGACCATTTACCAACTTGGGGAGCATCCCCCCATCCAATCACTGCAACTGAATCGCTTTTCCTGAAGTAATACTACTGATGCAGTAAGGGCCTAGCCAATGCATCTGCAACTTGCCTGGATGTTTCATAAACTTACTATCATACAATAGCACCAATTCGCCTTGCTGAAACTGCTTGTTTTTTATGTGGCAATCATGCCATGCCTTATGTCTATTCTTCTCCACCCCTTGATGAAAGCCAACAATAAATCGATCTTCTTCCAACTATACTAATTGCGCTAGATGACCCTCTAATGCTACAACATCATCCATGCTCGTAACCGCCACGATGCGTAGACTTGGGACAATATACTCCATCGGCATAATTGCTTCCTTCCCATATACCAACTTGAAATGCGTCTGACCAGTCAGTCATTTACATGTAGTGCGATAGGCCCATAATACTGCGGAACTTTCAAATCCTAGTCGTCTCGACTCATATTGCACACCTATGTCAATGCATGCTCCAATACCTTGTTAAACGCTTCCACCGTTCCATTCTCCTGCGAGTGATAAGGTGCACTCTTCTTATGCTGTATCTGCAATTCCTCCGTCAATGCGCTGATAGTGAGATTAAGAAAGTGGCTGCCTTGATAATTTAGCAATATCTTGGGGCAGCCGAATCGAGTGATAATGTGATCAAACAAAAATCAAGCGACTATTGCGGTGGAGCAATCAACTACAGGCGCTACCTCCACCCTTCAGGTCAAATATTTTGTCGCTGTAATGATGTATCGCACACCCGTACATTTCCCTAGTGGATTGATCAGCCCCACAAAATCCACAGCCCATTTCTCAAATGGTTGGAATGTTACCTGAGGTAGCAGCAGCATCTTGTCTTGTCTAGATGGCTTTCCAGTTCGTTGACAAACATCACAAGATCACGCATAGTCTATCACATTGTTATGTAATGTAGGCCACCAAAGACCTGCGCATAGTATTTTCCTGGCAATCGCCCGACCACCATAATGTCCTCCCGAAACTCCACCATGTGCCTCAGCCAATATCTGTGCCTGCTCGTGCAGCAAGACACATTTGCGCAATATCTCATTGGCACCTAATTTATACAACTCTCCTGCGATGAGTTGAAAGTCGGCAGCCTTGATGACCAATTGTTTCTTCTGGGTAGTGGTAAAGTTGTCAGCTGCGGTGCCAGTCAGCAAAAACTAAAGGATGTTATCAAAATATTGATCAGTAGTGGCAACATGAAACAGCTAGCCATCCGGCAACCTATCTTCAATATTAGTCGGTTCCTCCCCTGTATCAATCCGTGACGAATGATCTGGTCCAGCATTCAACCATCTCGGTTTCACAATGACTTCGAAATCAAACTCCTGAAACAATAGTAGCCATTGACAGATCTTCGCCCCCAACACAGGCTTATTGACCAAGTATTTTAATGCAGAATGATTAGTGAACATTTTAAAATGGCCACCCAACAAATAATGCCTGAATTTCTGCAGTGCGTAAACCATGGCCAGCCCTTCGCGTTCTGTGGTAGTGTAGATGTGTTCTGCAGACGACAGCTTCCAACTGGAAAAAGCAATGGGATGATCAATGTCGCCTTCGCCTAGTTGAACCAATACAACCCCTAATGCAACCAATGAAGCATCAACATGGACGTGGAATTCCTTACTCTAGTTTGGAAAGACCAAGATCGATGCCGATGCCATTTTCGCCTTGAGCGTTTCAAAACTATCCTGGCATTTCGGGTTCCACTGGAATGCTGCATCCTTCTTCAAAAACTTCTCCATAGGGGCCGTAATCACAACATACCCCCTAATGAACTTGCGATAATATCCTATGTGACCCAAGGTCGCACACAACTGCTTAATAGTGGTCGGCGGTTGCAACCCCAAAATAAGCACAATCTTGGCTGGATCAACCAACAATCCCTGCTTACACACGATATGACCCAACAATATTCCAAAGGGAGCACAAAAAATACATTTCTTCAAGTTCAGCGATATCTGGTGCTGTCGGCATCGCTCAAGCATCAACCGCAGATTGGCCAAGTGATCGCAGATCAATCCATAAACAGTCCAATCATCCATATATACCTACAAAAACTTTTGAATAAAATCTTTGAATGCGGCAACAACGACCCAGGAAAATATTGCAGGTGCATTCTTCAACCCAAACGGCATGACTGTGTACTGAAAACAACCCCACTCAGTAACAAAAGTTGTCTTGTGGTGATCTTCCTTGGCAATGCAAATTTGATGGTAGCTAGAGAATCCATCAATGAAAGAGTACATCTCCTGGCCACCCGCTCCTTCAAGTACTTCATCAGTAAACGGAGTCGGAAAGGGTCATGCAAGTAGGCATCATTCAACTTCCGCAAATCAACACAAATACGCACTTCGCCTGTTTTCTTGTCCTTCACTACCATAGGACTGATCCATTCTGACTCTTCCACAGGTTCAATAATACCAACATCCAACCTCTGATCAAGTTCTACCTTGACCTTTTCTTTGTGTCGTGGATTTAGCCGATAAGGTCGCTGTCAGACTGGCTTAGCATTTGGTTTCAATGGAATCCTCATCTCTCCTAAATCACCCAAGATTCCCTTCATTTCAAAAAAAATTGTGGGAAACACGTCCTGAAACTCATGCAATAACTCGGTAACCTTACTCATCATCTCATCATCCCAATAATCCTCGACATTAGCAAACTTGGGAGTAGCTTCCGTGCTGATATTTGTCTTGCGAAGCTGCAATGGCTGATTGAACGAGTTACTTGGTGCAACAGGTGGTACTATATCATGACTTCCTTCAAATTCGGGAATGATGATATTCTGGGGATCATCATTGTCCTATGGCCCTCCACTGACGTTGAAGCACTCCATGAGAGAATGCATATGACTGTGGGTGTGTGGGTCAACAGGGCAAGTCACTGAAACAACTTGAAATATCACATCGTGGATGAGCTACAGGGTGTTATGGACATCAAGGTTGGCATCTGCAAATGTGAAGGTATGAGTGAAACAGATCGTCAACTCCCCCCATGTGGTAATGTCATGGCGCAACTCGGCTGCAGTATACCACGAGCACGGTATTTCCTCCAAAGTATGAACAAAAGCATGAACCCACTCATCTCTAGGTCTCATTACCCACAAGCGTTGGCACTTCATCACATGATCACCGGGATCAGTTCAACCATCATACTTGTCAGTGTGATAAACCTCAGTATTGCCAAATCGAACCATCATCAACCTTTGACATTGCGACCAATCTTTAATAAATTTCTTATGTGTCACCCACTAGCGTGCTGGAGCAGCCTTCATTGCTTCCTCCAAGGCTAGCAGTTGCTGTGGTTCTGGAATGCGGTCTTCAAATTCTGCTAGAAAGGTTTCTAACCCAGGCAGCCTTTCATAGACAGGTAGTGTGATCGTTTCTATAACAACATGACATAAATATTGCATAACTAAGCCACACTTCTGGATTGATATTTCATGAATGCGATTCTGCCAATGTTCTAATGCATCATCAGAATCAGAAGACGCAGAACTCTCGCTGCGCCACTCCAACTCACCATGGATAGTGGGATGAATGTAATCCTCAGAAATATTGGATGCATGATCCCAACCAGTGTGATCGTCGTCTTTGACGGGCTTAACATATCGGCGTCTTTCAACTGGATCCAATGGAGCGATAACTTGGAAATCGCGGTTCTCAAAAGTCATCATGCGCTTCTTGAAATTGATTACAGCTCCACTATCATTATCCCATCCTATACCCAATAGCGCGGGATAGGAGCTTCCTCCATCAGCTACCTTAATGACGTCGAAGTCGGCATAAGTCTTCATGCCCTCAATATCAATTATGAGCCACGGAACTCGCCCAATGGGTGTAACCATCACATGGTTATCCAACCGGAGTTGCACAGGAGACTAGCTCAATGGGGGACTCCCCATTTTCTGCCATGCCTATTTGCTTAAGATGTTAACATCCGAACCAAGATCAAGTATCACAGAATCAATATCATAATCCCTGATTTGAATATTCATTCGCATTTCCTTGCCAGTCTTCCTTTGCTGTAAGGAGTTTACTGTCAACTCCTGCCATCCTTTCGGGAGTCGCTGCAACCATCCATCAATCTCAACCAAGGCAACCGGATCTCGTTCCAAGGACAGACAGCTTTCAAGGAACTTCTGCAATATTCCTGGTGATGGTCGATCGACATCGGATGTAGCATCAAAGATAGGAAGCATATCACAAACAACAGCCTTACTGTGATCTTTCTCCAAAGTGTGACATGCCTCCATAAACGTCTCTCGCTCTGCATCAATGTCGAAATTTACCATTTTTTGAACAGCCAAGCGAATGAGCAGTCGCGAACTATCGTCCCCACTTGTTTTACCTCCATGAGTGACAACAGCTACTGAAGCATCTTGCGGTCACGGTTCTACTGAAATAGTCGCAATATTGGCACCTTATGTCTGATTCTGCAGCAGATTCCCTGGTTGATTTTCATTCGGATTAGCGTTCGGCGGTTGTCGTAGGGGCTAGTTCTGAACTGGTTGCTGCACTGGGTTCTACACTAGTTGTTGTACTGGTTTCTATAGCTGTGGAGTGTTTCCATCCTGCCATTTGACAATCAACTGCAGACAATTCTTGACTGTATGATCATTTCCAGAACAAAACGTACATTGATTCTACAGTAGTGGGCAGTCACGTTGATAATGCCCCCATACCACACAGCGGTAACATTCAACAGGTCCTCGACCACCTCGGCCTCCTCCTCCACGACCAAATCCACCACCGTGTCCGCCCCTGTAGCCTCCCCGATAGCTGCCCTGCTGTTGATACTGAGGTTGGTTAAATGGTGCTGGTGGCATCCCTTACCCTTGTGGTACATACGATGGTTGTTGCACGTACTGAGGCTGTGGGGGATTCACCGGTGTATATTGCGGTACAAACTGCTACGGTTGCTGCTGCTGCGGTATAAACTGCATCTGTGGTTGCGGATGAGCTGCCTGTGGTTGTAGCGGTGCAGTATGCTGATCATCTTTGACATAGAATGCGTCACACATCCTTTCCTGTAGCAACCCATATGCACGACAATCCTTGTCATCATGTCCTATTGACTTATAGAATGTGCAATATCGATTTTGCGGGGTTGTGACCATTTTCTGCATATATAGAAAATTATCGTGACTATGCCCAAACACCGAACAAACATGACACCATGGCATACTACCTCCATTCAATGGGTTTGGTGCACATGACACCAAATAATTATGGAAATCCGGACAACCATCTTTCGTATGCCCTTCTCTCCGGCAGCACATACACCATACTTCATCATGTGGTTCCTTGTTCTTCTTTAAATCTTGCAACTGTATAGTTAAGTTAGCGATTTGTGTCTATATCTGCGACATCCCAGCTACATTATTGCCAATCGGGGATGCTTCCAATCACATTGCGATCTCTAGGGCTTTGCTAGGCATCGATATGTTTTGTTGCATTGGCGACAGCTGAATGTGGGGTAGTAGTGCTACAATGAACCATTGTTTATGTTGGACAGCGCTCATATCAAAACCAACCTTTGCCATCAACGTCTTGAATCGCTGGTCAAAATCCCATACCGTCTCATTAGGATACTGCTTAATTTCCTTTAGTTCAGTAATATACTGGGCCTCCAACTTAGGCCGTCTAAATTCAGAAATCATCCCATCCCGAATCTCATTTAATGACTTATTTGGGGCCCTTGTAGGGACTAAGACAAATTTCATGAACCAATCTAACGCACGACCTCACAGCGTCATGGCCAACTGTCCTTTCTTAACGTCGTCATCAGTGATCTATTTCACAGTCCAGACCGCTTCACACAAAAACCAATATTGCTCAGGGTTGTTTGTCACACTGCCATGGAACAATGGTAGCTTAGCATTATCACCCGCCATCTTGGGCTTCCTTCCTCCTGTAGCTATGCTACTACTACCAATTAACTTTTGCAGTGTTGATGTACTCAGTGGTGTTGAAGTAGTGTTTGTTGCTGGTTGAGAAATAGTGAGTGGAGGTGTGGGTACGTTGGTGCTGGGGTTCGGTCCTGCCTCTATCCTGGGCGTAGCCTGGCCATTCCTGTCAGGACTGTGAGGTCGCTTCGTCTCATGTGGCCTTCCTTCACGGTCTTGCAGTCCGATTGTAGTAGGATCTTCTCTTATCCTCTCCCTCTTTTCCTGTCGGAACCTTGCTCCTCCCCTCGTAAGGCCACTTTCTTCCTTGGCTTCACTCACAGTATCCTCATGGTCTGCACCCATCTACCCCTTTACCATTTCATGCACCATTCCCCAACAGTCACGGTACCCACGGCCTCCACCCACCAGGCTGTTTACTGATCAAGGTGCATCTTTAATATACCTTTCTCGCAAATTAGCATCTTAATTGACAGTTGGAGTGATAACAGAAACCTTCCCCTCGGTCCGTCAAAGAAGTATCTTTCAGCTTCACTATAGGATTTCTTCGTATCGACCGCAAATTCCGTGATGTATCCTTCCAAGATGATGTTAAGCCAAACCCCGACATCCCACTATGCCTTATTATCGACTTTCTGCAATTGCTGAATCAATTCCAGGGTCCAAGTGGTTGGCTCAGCACCCTGGAAGTTCTTCTTCTGGAATGTCAGTTTTGACAACCATTCATACAAAATGACTGGGAATTCACAAAAAAAACCATTCATGCGGGCCGTCGTGAATATATCTTCCTACCCAGTGATCTACCATTAGTCGCGTGCTCCGACTTTCTTCTTCACTAAACTCCTGCAACCTCTGATTGAACCATTTTTCTATCTTTGGCTTCGTCGGGTGCCACAACATGGCCTCTTCCTACTCTACACACGGTCCCGGAAATGAAACCATTTGTTGATCAAATCACGACCTCACAGTCGACAGGGGTCCATCGACTGTCGACCCATACCGTAGTCTCCCTCGGCACCAACACGGGCAGGTTTGAGCCCACCCAACAACACCCGCAGAGTGGATGAGGTCTCACCCGAGGCGACCAGGAAGAGTAGACGAAACCATGTTTCTGCAGAGGGAGGAGGCAAGTTGCGGCACTATGATACCAACATTAATTCCAAACATTCACCCTGAAATTCTAGCACATCGCAGCTTTTAACATTACTAGAAACAGAGATCGCATCTTAATTCAATCGCAACATAGACAGATAACACATTATTGCAGCATTTATATTATAGCAACAGGAAATAGATAACTACATTAAAAACAACGAATAACATTACACATAGATTGCACCAAATCATCATCATCTTCGTATTACTGTGGCAAACCAAATACATTAACCTCTAGGAAACATCCGTATTATCTATGTCAATCTGTGCATATAACAATTAGCTCCATCTACTACTTCCTTGCTTCTATATTCTCCTCTAACACTTACAATTCTCCTCTATTTATAGGCTTTCGCCGATTACAATACTTGTCCTCTTTCCTAATCGACACTATGGACAATCTACTAATTGGCTTGGCCTAATGACCAAAAAACCCGCATACTGCGGTACAATGACTCGATATTACAAAATACATGACCAAAAACCTGCCAACTGCGGTATACTTGACTCAATATTACAAAATATGTGGTCCAAGTGACCCAAAAACTGCCCAGTGCGGTATCCTTTGGCCCAAGATGCTCCTTTCGTGCCTTCATCTAATGTGTCGCAGTGTCGGCAGTACCACGACACATCCTCATCAAACCACCTGCCAACGATGGCACCGACGAACATGGAGGTTCCATAGCAAGTTGGTGGAAGCACAAGTTTCAAATAAGTTGTTAAGATATTTTTTTTATGTTTATTTACTTCAGTATTAATCATTTAATGGATGGTTGTGCTAAGGGTTCAAAATAATGAATTATATTCTTTATAATCATTTAATGGATGGTTCTGATAAGGGTTCAAAATAATGAATTATATTCTTTACTTTAGGTTAATAATTGTTTTCAAGGAAATTGTTTAGGGCATGTGTATTTCTCTTTGTTTATTAGAAGTTATTAAGTCTTCTTTCATAGGTTTACATTAATATGATTTTCTTAGAAAATCTCAAAGAATATCAACAATATCAGGTAATTATTTTATCTTGAATTCTATTGTATATTAATGATGTGTTTTTATTAAGTTTTATGATTAAATAGTGATGAAAATTCTAGAATTAAATGGTTAATTCTACTCACCAAATTTTGGATTTATAACCCTTGTTTATTTTGGTTAAGTATTATTTCATTATAATTATGTGATATTAGAAATATAGAGAAATTAATTTCTGATGACTATGGGGATGAGCACATTAAAGAGATATGAGTCATAGTTCCTATGGGTTAGGAGGATAAATACAAAATAAAATAAATAATTAGAAAAATATTATTTAGACAATTGTGAAAACCCTAAAGAAGAGTTTTGGAGAATATTTGAATTAAAGAAATAAAAATAAAAAGAAACACAAAAAGAGAACAAGAAAGGAAGAGGGAATTCATTTTTATGATCACAAATCAAGAGAAATTTTTTACACGGAATAGGAAAAAGAGACACAAGGGAACTGAATAACCAGAAATAATCAAGAAAGTGAAAGGGGGCAGTTTGGAGCACAGACTGAACCAGAAAAAGGAACAACAACAGCTGGGTATTAACTTGCCACACAAGGAGTCTTCATGTAGGAGCACTACCTGAAGACGCTGTGACTGGTTGTTTTCCAAAGTGTAGAGGCTTAAAAGTCCCTCGAGCTTAGGAGTACTAGGTTGGATGTTAGGTTGTCTACTATAAATAATACTTTTATAAATAATTTGGAGAACAAGTTAAGATAAATAAAAGAAACTCCGACTAAGAGGAACTGTGAACTAAGCTTGGGGGTGACCACGAGAGCAAGGATGGACTTGCTGGTTTAAGGCTGGGAGGTTTGTGACTGTGTTCCACTAGTCATCCAAAAATATAGATAAGTGTTATGTTATTTGTATTTAAATAATTTTATTATTGATTTTTTACAAAAGGGTTTTGTTTATATTTACGCTTATGAAAAGATTTGTAATAATAAATCTAAACAGTAATGGTTTTATAATACCAGAACCTTGTAGATGTATTCTATATGGATTATTTTATTTCATAAATGTCTTGAGAGCAGAGTAGGGTTCCATGAGAAATATTTAAAGAAAGATTTGCATGGAATGTATGTGCAGTATACAGATAAAATGCATGGAAAATATTTGTATAAATTTCTGAGACTAGAACTCGAAATGAAATCTATTCATTCTTTCTTTCTATTATTACACAATATAAAACAAACAAAGTATTTTATAAATGAATATAAATTGCTTCCAATGCTCGACGAAGTTTATACATTCTATTTAGTCTTTATGTATATGCCATTAATTTTCGGCATAGGATCATGAACTCCACGGTCAAAGCTTCGACCAACATTTTGAAATGAATACATTATATAAATGACAAAACAAGTATTAATGTGGTTGTCATTAAACAAATTATGCATATGATATAGGCTAGGGTTTTCAATACATGTTTACAAATACATAGGTATTATGTATAAAAACAAAATTGCGAACCAAAAACAATTTCGATTTCATCAAAAGATTGAAACCCTGTACATTAACCTCGGATAGAAACGTTTGAGACATAGTTCAAATAACAAGCGTAATGCAAACGCTATAGTGAAGCTATATTCTATATGTTTATCACATTATACCATTACTTACAATCCAAACTGCGTTTAAACAGAGCATGAAAACAACTACCAAACGATACAAGTCTTGCAAGTGATTTTATATTGAAAAATAATTACATCCACAGGCCGTGAAGACCTTTCGAAAGAGTTTAACACAGTCTAAATGGAAATCAAGGCGGATGGCCATATGGTCTGGCTTGCAGCCAGTAAGGAAAAACCCTAACGAAATGAAGAACCCAAACTAAGTTCGTAACCATAACTCTAACCGACAGAGCCCGAGTCTTTCAGTGTCGGTGCATTACCTGGACATTACGAATACCCGAACTCTAACTTGTTGGAAGTCGCTGCGGACCCAGTCGTGATTCGTTTAACCTCTTCTTCGTAATAACTTCACCTACACATGAAATGAGCTAGAAATTAAATATCGCCGAAGGGTTAAAGAAACGAATTGAAATGATGAAAGTTTAAATGTTGTAAAATTTACGAAAACTTAACTTACCAATGTGCGCGTCTGGACAAGACCATCAGTTAGAATTTTTTTGTTGGATCTTGTATTCTTCCATTACAAATGTTATCGCTCAGAAAAGAAACCAACTTTATATCTTTGTGCAGAGCAGGAACATTCTACTTGGAGCAGGAACACTTTGCGTAAAGCTCGAGCCATGAAAATGGTATGTCGCGTTGAGTGGTACGCATTTCCATACTGCACTCATCGGTTCAAGCCATAGAGCCAACCTCTGAACCCGATTATTGTGATGTTAATGCAAAATTAAGCATGGTAGATGGGTGTGAAATCAATCAACACCAAACACCGGTGATCAACGTCGGAGATAACTCACAACTTACCATAAACAAGCCATGGATCGTGATCGACGGTAGCTTAAACTTGTAATTTAATTATTAGGTTGTGGTACTTAGTACCCTTCGCAATGTGGTGTTGTTTGCTTCAGTTCGGCCGTGTTATCCCTAAAGTTTGCATCCTGACTGCTTGGGTCAAAGCTTAGGGAAATTTTGAATGTAGATATCAGACATCTACTTAGTAATTCTATCAATTTTGGTAACAGATGAGTATATAATAGAGATCAAGCAACTCAATAATCAGGTAGCAAGGAGTACATTGGTTTTAGTATTTAAACATGGATAGAAAATGATTGTGAGAATGACTTTATGAATGTAAAAGCTCAGGTTCTATCTTAGAATAACAGCATAGTTATATGCTAATCAAAAGAATCACGGCATGAAATGTTAAGACCATGCATAGATAGAATATTGACAGCATACACTTCATTAATTAAAATAGAAAAGATTCAAAGATCATAATCCATTGCAAAAACCAGTCATCTCTGATCAATATGAAAATAAAGACCACATACAGAATTGCAAATATCTATATCAAACTATACTGACCCTTACCTCAGCCCTCTCGGCTGGAACTCTTCCCCCTTTACATTCAATACTAAAAGTTTAAATAGAAAACACAATCCTGTGTTTGTTACAAATTTTGAGGGATCAAAAAGATGTAAATCAGTCTTGAATCAATGCAAATATGGGAATGATGAGGCTGCTTGACACCTCTACCACCATCTACTGCTGCCAAGCATAATGTTCTCAAACTGAATCTGTCTTGATGTGCTGGAAATCACTCGGTTAGCTGTTGTTCCTTCAATCTCGAACAAATTTGGATACTTTTACATCTTCCCATGTTGCCTGCTAAGAATACTTCAAGAAATTTGAAACTAAATTCTTGAAGAATTTAATATAATCCTTCATCTCTTAATACTCTGCCACATAAACTGGAATTGCCTCTTTAACTGCTTAACTATCTGCCAGATGCCCTGTTTCCCTGCTAATCCAATGCTTGGAATATAGAGAACGAATGTGGACTTAGGAAAGTAGATCAGTCCATTATTATCACTCAGTAACTGATTTGAGAAAATTACCCCTCAAATATGGTTTTTCAAATATTTGTTAACTTGTACATTTGGGGATAGGTGGTTTGACATTTTGAACTTTTTGAACATTGCTATATCACATGACAGCTGGGCGTTCTCCTTACCGTGTTTGAAATGTAAACTTGGGCAAGCAACACAACCTCTTGCATTTGAAGTATCACGAGTGCTTTATTGGCATCATTCGA
Source organism: Larix kaempferi (assembly GCA_027924585.1). Lineage (NCBI taxonomy): Eukaryota > Viridiplantae > Streptophyta > Pinopsida > Pinales > Pinaceae > Larix > Larix kaempferi. The sequence goes on from BSBM01000748.1 coordinate 8,710,092, forward strand.
TATGGTGCTTTTGGTAAACTTCTGCTCCTTTCCAAAAGTCGGGTTTGTAATTCTGTCTCAGAACCAATCTTTGATGTTGATTAAATTTGAGAAGCCCCAAGTGTCCGACCTCTCCCTGGAAAACGAGGATTTTGCAAAAACTGAAGATAAAACCACATCAAAGCTTATATGACATTGGGAATTTTGTGAATCTGGCGAAATCTCTCAAATCCTTCATGATTTGGTAATAGTAGTGAGCCCTGTGCTAATCTCTGCCTCTGAGCAAATCTAGTGTTCTCTGCACCAGCATTCTTCATCGTGAGTGTTTACATATTGTATGACTTGGTATTTGACTTGGGAATGGCGCATGATGAACAAGTAATTGAATCCAGAAAACCTCCTTTATCGATGTGAACAGAGTTTTCCTTCTTTTAAATCTCCTCAAGACATATGTTTTGCATAGCAATAGGAAATGAAATACTTGTTGTTTATATATATAGGTGTATCTGCTACTTCCATCTGATTTTTCATGAGACTTAAAATGGTACTTGGAATTTTTCCCTCTGCATATGTGTATTCCCATTTGACAATCGGAATTAGTTGACAGAAATTGATGTTGTTGTGAAGCAATTAACACTTGTTCATCAAACACTCGAGCTCTTTGTGGCATTGAATGATAACTTTTATATAATATTCTGTCTGTGTTCTCCGTGTGGACGCTGCCTCAATACCTGAGTTATTCATGTGATGCGTGGAGACAAAACGTGGTGGTGGATAAGGGTAGCAAATTGTGATTATAGCGAACCAAAACATATTTTGAATGGAAGTATTAATGATATGTAGATTTCATAACCAATACGATCAATCCCAATCCACTCTAACATGCCATATGGAAAACATAATATATAAATGACTAATTTGTTTAATGATGCTTATTTGCTTGGCATGAATGGATCCAATTTGCTTGGAGTTGGGAGACTAGTGTCCCTTGTGGGGTCTCTTGGTGCGCTGTATGAACTTCAAACCAAGTGGGAGATACTAACTTTCCTTGTAGTGAAAAATGCTGAGACTTAACCTTTTTACATCCATGCTGCCAGCATTTAAAACTTTTTGATAGGACAAATCTAGTGACAACAGACCGTATCTTGTATAGCCTTCGTAGTTGTAGTCGACTAGATGGGATAAAGCCAGAGTGGAAGGGTAAATGCACTTAGGTTAAAACCTTCGATCTAGCTGGAAACTTGTCAGTTTGGCGTTATAACCACATTTGATTAATAAATATTAAAACAAAGTAATTTATTCCACATAATATATGAATGCAAGGACTTGTAATGTTTTGCATGGAAGTCCTTCGGGACTTTAGTTAACACTTTGATTTTGTTGGTTAAACCTTGATTTATATGCTCTACGTTATTTTTATATAATCATAGTAGGTTAGGCTATGGTAAGCATTTTAATGCTTGGCCCCTTTTATTCTATGAATCCATTAATAACTTTTAATTATAAGTTATTATAAATCAAATTTACTAATTGTATTTTATTGTTCAAATCAAAATATTATAGCATACCATAATAAATTATTATGATTGTGTATGTTTGTTTTATTTTATAAGAAACAAATGAGAGAAAGAGAGACGTTAAATAGTTATTTTTCGCAGTTTTATTCCATGACCAACTAGTTATTTTTCAGAACGTAGTTGTTATATATAATATATATATATATGATAAGCATATCATAGAACATAAATAACAAATATAGAGTCATTATACTCCTTAATGGAGTGAATGATTTATTGATATCGAAAACGAGACGTATCGTAAAGAAAGTATATATATATATCTTATAAGAGTAAAGCCATGAATGAGAAAATAAAACCCTTATCTTGGTGAGTCGTGTTAACTACATTATTAATAATATAAACAGATTCATGTATATGTTAATACAAAGCACAATAAAAGAGATATCATATGCATCATGAGCATGAAGAGTCTTAACATTAAAATGATTCATAATAATAAGCTATACATAAACCCAAGGAGTCGCTACAGGATAGCGAGCTCTTTATACTAAGAGACACTAGTACAAAATGAGGAAATAATTACTAAAAAGATGACTAAAATTCGGCTATAAACGAGTATTTTTGAGTCAACGACTAATAGTAGCTAATTTCCACTATCTTATAGCTTGTCGTATTTCACCTAGTCATTAATTGGTTGACTTATTAGTCATTGATTTAGTCATTGATAATCACTGATTTAGTCACTGATTTAGTCATTGATAGTCACTGATTTAGTCATTGATAGTCACTGATTTAGTCGTTGATAGTCATTGATTTAGTCATTGATTGCCACAATTAATGACCAAATATATGACTAAATAAACTACTAGATGATAACATGTTAATGACTATGTTAAATACAACTAAACATTAGTTACGCTATAAGATACTTGAAATTAGCTACTAATAGTCGTATATATGTGAATTTAGTCGTTTTCTTAGTCACTAATTTATGATAGGGTACGGAGGAATCGAACCACCAATCTCATGCCTATAATTAGGCAGGTGCTCTACCATTTAGCTAGAACCTTTTGAGAAGTTGTTATTAATTGAAAAAGATGATATTCAAACAAATTTGGTTGTATTAAGTGTCATATAAGCCTCAACTAGAAAATATGGTTGTATTAAGTGTCATAATTGTAGGTTTCATGCCAAATAAGTGGACTTTGGCACTTGAGTTTAGAATAATTATGAAAGGGGAAATATGGCTGAGCAAAAAGTTTAATACAAACAAATAGTTGCACTTATAGAAAAGAAAGTTCTCAAAATAAATTAGGATAACACATATTCAACTTCAGCTGGCATAAGGTCTTAGCACATACAAAGAATTTCCACCAGCATTGGAAATAATATCAAATAAATTATGTGTGTTCAAACCCAAACGAGCTCCAATGCCATTGCTTCAACAACAGATGCAATGTGAACCCCAACAAGAAGTTGATTTACCATTTTCACAGAACTAGCAAAACCAACAAACTTGTAAAGGTGAAATTAAATTGCCTTTGAAGAATAAGTATTTGTACAATCTGCACAACCCAAGTTAGACATTAAGCACTCTAACATTCCTACTTGAGAAATGCATTCACAATCTCAAGAAAGCATACTACTAACCTACAAATGCTTGCTGAAAAAGATTAATTTCTTTCACTACCTGAAAAATACTTGAGAGAATGATACTTTTCAGTGATATATGAGAATGATACTCTGAATCTATGATTTGAGACATGAGATTTTTCATTCTTTGAAAATTCAACACTACAAAGATGAAGAGACAAGGTATCAGTTAATATTGAATTAAAGAATGTTGCAAAACACCTAGGAACTTAATATTCTTCTCAGTCTAGCATAATTGAATATAATGGATACTTGGTATTGCTTTTAGTCTAAAACCCTGAAATATAAAATTAAAATATAAGAAATTTCCAACTTTTTCATATACATTTTAATTCAATACACATAACCAACTTGAAATTTGAATAGTGCCTTCAAAAATTCCAGATGCTACATGAAGGTTACAGCGGAAAGTTTATGCATGTTCAAAAAAGGAAGAGTGAAATGCTACATTCAAATTCTTTGCATTGTTTCCTGAGATACCAAAATATACTCATCCCTTTGCTACTATGAGGAATGGATTTGTCAGGTGGTGGGCGCCCTGTTCTGAATCTGACGGGTGGTGGGTGCCCTGTTCTGAATCTGTCTAAAGTTGATCCCTCTGCTACTATGAGGAATGTATCCCTGACTTCACGTCATTCAGAAGCGCAATACATTGGGATGACTCTAATAATCCTTGCTTCTTTTAGAGTTCACCAAATGAAGATTTTAAAAACCTTCCTATGGATTCACATGATTGATGAGAAAAAAGAGTAAAATCGATTATTTGATATGTCAAGGTTAATATTACTAGCCCAGGATCTAATGATAATTCTACTACTATATTGTATGGGAGACCGAGAATCACTTCATTATTTCTTCAACTTTGCTTCCTTCAATATAACAACTTAAAGAAGTCAATGGAAGCCACTTTGAAGAAGAAAATGCGTAAGATGGTGAAGAACATGGATGTCAGTTTGAAGAAGCATATCTAGAAGTTTCAATGAGTCTGAATATGTGTGTCCAAGGATACATCATGCATGATCATTTTGAACAAGCATCTAAGGAAGTTGTTGCCTCCTAGAATCACACCAAGGAAAACGCGACAAAAATATTCAAGCCACTGGTATGGACTTGGGGGCAAGCTAGAGTCAAGTGCTATCACCTGAAACTCGACTTCTACATCTAGGCTTACTTCTAGCGAAGCCAAGTGGGGTGGACCCTAAAAAGTAGAAATAAAACGAAGGTGTTTAATCTAAGAAAGACAAAACAACTAATCTAGGAGTTAGAAAAAATTACACAAGATAAATGCACTATATATAAGAAAATATCATTCATTGTTCAACATCATCATTCTAATTTTGAAAATATAAACATCCATCATCATAAAAATGTAAATAACAAGACCAGTGCTGATAAATGCAGTCGGAAATAAAGTGCCTCAAAAATAACAATGTTGTGCAATTGTTCTTGGTAAATTTTATTCTTAATGTAGTAATGAGTCTTTTTATTATGGATGGGGGATTCCCAATATATTGCAAGGTACTGGTAATGTGTCCAGAATTTAATAGGGTGGCTTCTCACTTGGACATGTGGGCTAGATCGGAGTCTCTGGGAGGTGTTCAACACTATACCAAATGAGGGTATAGTCTAATGGTATCCCAAGGTCGCTACCCAGTGAGTCCTGCTTCCTTTGATAAATTTTCCCATCGAAGTCAAATATTCGTTTATGTCGTATTTTTGTAAAAAGGTGGTTTATTTGGGAATGTTAATCCTATTACTAGTCACTATGTCCCTTTTTGGTGTGATCAACATGTTCAGACTGAGCTGCAGTGATCTCGAAGAATATGGGGACAAAGCCTTGTTAAATTTTAAGTATTTTGAGCAAATATTTTACTTTTTTTATGCCCCAAGAGTCTCTTTCAGGATAGTACTCGGGAAATCTCTTATCCTGAAACCTTACTTTGGGAAATCAAGGGGGTGTTTTGGATTGTAGTAAAAAAAAGTGAAAAATTGTAAAAAAGAAGAAAACTAGGTCCTCAGTGAACTCGTGGCCCACCAATGGAATGAACCAACGAGGTTAATTTTAGCCCTAGTTGATTTTATTAAAGTACTAAAAAGAAATAATAAGCTAAAAAAATGCATGCAATGAAAATGAGTCGACACAGTTCCCCCCTAGGGGGATGGAGTGTGGGCACTGGTTAGCCCAGTTTCTCTTGTTTAATTAAAAGTTCCGAATTCTTGTAAAATGACTCAATGGCTTACAACAATAGAGGTATAATGTTTTCAGTTTAAGAAAATATGGTTTTGGGTCCTCCAGATGGCCTGATCTATCAAAATTTGGCCAAGATCTCCTCCTATATGTTCATTAAATGCTGTAATCTAGCAAGCTAAATTAAGTAAAATATTCCCAAAAACACTTTAGGAGTGTGTTTGGTTCATCCCAAAAATACCCAGAAAAAATCCAAGTAAAAAAACTAAGTAAAAACTGCTAAAAATGAACTAAGCAACCAAGGAAAGCAAGTTTTCATTGGGATCTTGGTCCGCTTGTTTAAGGAATCCAATGTAATGCACTTAAACTTTCAAGATAAACCTTTGAAAGAAAAAAAATAGTTTCCTATTGTTGATGTATTTGTAACTTCGGAAGATATTCTTCTATGTATTACATTTGTACTTTATTGTATCCACAACGGGGATGTATTATTCCTCCGATTGAAAGTGTCATTAGTTGTACTTGCAAGTGTCGCAAGTTATATTGTAAGTGTCATAACTTATACTTGATGGGTTATTAGACCACCTTGATGGGGTCGGCTCTGTATGAGTCTTGTGGGTTAAAGGGTTATTAGACCACCCTAGTGGGGTCGGCCCAGTTAGTATTATGTTAAGTGGTTATGTTGGGGTCAACCTCGTTAGAGTTAAAAGGCAAGTCAAGTTAGTGTATAAATAGAGAGTGCGTCTCTCTCATTTTACACATTCTCTTATTCACTCACTTCGCATTAGTGAGAGAAGAGGAGGGTGCACACAAGTGGAGGAGGAGAATACTGCTGAATATATCTATCTCTTGGTTTTGATCATGGTGATTCTTGTATTGATGCTTATTCTATCTCTGAGGACGTTGCGGGGTTTTTCACCTTCTTGGTTTTCCCTGGTGAAATGTTTTGTGTCTCTTGTGTCTTGTCTCTTATGCTTGATATGTTGTACATGTTGTTCTTTAAGTCAAGATCCTAGATCTATTGAATTAAATGTTGAAAATATAACATGGTATTAGAGCTAGTCTGAAGGAAGGCATGGTATGGCATTTATGAGACTTGTTGCACTTGCGACAAATTGCAAGCTAGGGATTGATATAGCAAATACTAGTCATCGTAGAACTTTCGCTATAAATACATTTTGGTGAAGGTTCGGGATCTAAAACTTTTACAGGTCGTAGATAACATCCCCATGTACATTGTGTCCAAAGCATAGCATCTAATTCGCTGTACTTTCTATTGTATGATCAGTACAATCTAAGGTTTCTGCCTCTTCCAGATCTTGGTCATAAACAGGTGACCTAGGAAAAAAGGTCACAACTTGGGATAGGAAGCTCCAAATGAAATTATGTGAAAGTGGTAGTAAGAGCATAGACTGTAGTGTCTAAGGGAAGTTGTTCAGAGGTCGAAGTGGAACCAGTGATATGTGGAATGTTGTACAAGTTCGCTCTCTTGTTTTATCCCATAAACAAGTCACGTTGCAACACTTGGCATAACTCTCTACAAGAGAATCCAATTGAGGTTAGACCTATGGGGTTGGAAATATGAAAAGTCAGCCTACCACAGGACTAAGTTTCAGACCCTTTGGATTCTTAATTTCAGAGATGCACCAGAAACAATCAGGTGCATATTTCTATCAAAATAGAATTGGATTTTGAGCACCTTCATTCTTGGCTTGTCACTATTGCGAGAATTTATGGCTTCAGAGAAAGTTGGAAATTTTGGAGTTGGAGTCCACGGCTGAATGCTCCTCATCAAAATCAAAATTTAGAGACCAAGATTGAATTTTTTGGTTTGGTAGAAGGTCAGGCTTGATCAAACCCTAGTTTAGGATTTTGATCAAAAAGGTGGAAACTTAGGGCTTCTACAAAAGTTGGAATTTTTGAAATCTGTGACCATGGATGGAAGCTCCTCAGAAAAATCGAAGTTTAGAACACAAGATCAAACCTTTCGGATGGGCAGAAGACGGGGCTTTATCAAACCCTAGTTCGAGATCATGTCTAGAAGATCCAGAAGTTTCAAAGGAAATTTTGAAGGGTCAAATTTTGGAGATTTCAAAATTGAAGTATGCCAGCTTGATCAGCTCAGCAAGGGGGACCTTTTCATCCAATCAGAATTTTTGAAATTCAAAGTTTGATTTTTTAGGCTTTCTCTGACATACCCTTATCCGGCTCGAGATCCAGTTTCAACAAATCAAAGTGGATTGGGTTAATCCTAGAAGAGTATGAATTGGACACCTACATAAGTGAAGAGATTCTAGTTCCAGAAGGAGATGAGGCTAAGGCCTTACACAAGAAGTCTAGAAGCAATCCCGAGAGGTATGAATTGAGGAGATATAGGTATGTTTTGAAATCTATTCATGATTAATTTTATGATATGTTTGTCTTCATATTATTGAGGTTAGTACAAACTTGATTAATTTTAGACTTGTCTTATCACCCTAGTAAAAGTATGAATGCATGATAGAAGACATTCACTGATTAGGGTTATGACACTTATGATTGTACTAATGCACTGTGGTGTTGTATGAGGTTGATGTTGTCCGCTACCATGAAAGGTACATCAAGAAAGTTCTAGTTCAAGAACATATGCCCATGGTGACATGAATACAAAGACTCATCCATAGTCATGGATCGCATAGAATCTCTACTTACAAGGTATGTATAATTTGGTTCTACATTGCTTAACTTATGAGTTATACAGGTTACTAAGCACAAGTCATTGAAGAGAACAAGAAAACATTGTTTGGGTATGTTAGACATAGCTAGCTAACATGATATTCCAGGTATGTTTTTCCTATATCAAGTTAGAATCCTACCTTGTGTTAGGATCTTATACTTTTATATGATTATTCTTGAAGTTAGAAGTTTAAGTAATCAAGGGTTTATGCATATTATGTTTCTTACTTTGATTGATGATTTGACTAACCAGAAGAGTCCTATGGTCAAATAAGAATATGCATGACTAAAAGAAGTCTTCCCTGAAACCTTGAATACTAACTCTTATTACCTATGTATGAAATGATCATAACCATACATAATATTATTTAGAATCATAATGTTTTGATAGTATTGAGATTATACTAATGTATGTATGGTTATGTATGAGATATTGAGTATAACGGTACATAATATTATGGTTATGTATTGAGTATGACCATACATAATATTATTTAGAATCATAATGTTTTGATAGTATTGCGATTATACTAATGTATGTATGGTTATGTATGAGATATTGAGTATAACACAATGATGACACTAGTGCACACGTAAGCATGCATAGTGGTCCAGGATGGATATAAGTTGAAGGACAGATAATCCAGGAAGCAAAGATCAAGAGGGAGCAAACTCCAGTAGCTCCTACAAGGAATCAAAGATTGAGAGGGAGTCCACCCAACAAGCAAACAAAGATAAGTATTTGAATTATCATTTCTTATTACTTAAATGTTGTTGTACTTATGTTTCTATATTTAGGATGTATATTAAGCATCTTAGAAAAGTTGCATTAATGAACAAGATACTACTAATATAGTGATGGGTAAGTGGCCTATGGTACTGTACAACACTCCATTGCTACTTATCTAGAATGAAACATCTTTGCTAACATGTTGGGAGTTGTGCACACTCTTAACAATGTTCTGGTACAGATGGAAGGCATCTAGAAAGCTATGAGATATGGATACATGTTGTATTGAAGCATTGGCTAAGATAATTGCATGACTGTATGACATATGTCTTTATGAGTAAGAATTTGTTCTGAAATGTATAAGACGTTTCTAATCATGCAATTGAACTTGTCCTATAGGAAAGACCGTGTATCATCACATACAAAAGAAGGACTACAACATTCGTTCCAGCAACGAAGCTATCTATTGAAGATATTAAAGAATCTGAAGTTCCCAAGATTAGGGATACAGTAATGGAAGGAAGCCATGATTGAGGAATACCAGTCAATCACTGAAGAATTATGTTTGGGATATGGTCCCAAGACCAAAAGGGAAGTCTATTGTGACTTCCAAGTGGATCTATAATATCAAGCATGTTGCAGATGGTAGCATAGAGGAATACAAGGTGAGGTTTGTAGCTCATGGATTCTACCGGAAAGAGGGGATAGACTATGAAGAGACTTTTGCACCTGTAGCCAGATACACTTCCCTCAAAACAGTACTTGCTCTGGCTGCAATGATGAAGTGGACGATATAGCAAATGGATGTCAAGACAGCTTTCTTAAATTGTGTTGTCGAAGAGGAAGTGTATGTGGAGCAGCCACTCGGTTTTGAGACACATGATAGGGAGTCATATGTGTGTAGATTTAAGAAAGACTTGTATGGCTTGAAGCAAGCACCTAGGACTTGGTATGGTCGGATAGAAATATTTCTATCCAGTTTGGGCTTTACCAAGAGTAAAGCAGAGTCCAACCTTTACTACAAGGTTGAGGAAGGCAATCCAGTGATACAACTACTGTATGTGGATGACCTGTTTGTTACAGGTGACGATATATTGATTGCTGATATGAAGAGGAAGCTTGATTCCAAGTTCGAGATGAAGGACATGGGGATGATGCATTACTTTCTAGGCATGGAGGTGTGGTAGAGTGCAGATGGGATCTTCCTTGGACAAGGGAAGTATGCAGTAGAGATCCTGAAGAGGTTCGGGATGATGGATTGTAAGGCCATGGCCACACCTATGGAATTGAACCTGAAGCTTCTATGTGATGCTTCATCTGAGCCAGTTGATGTCACTATGTATCGTCAGATGATTGGTTCCTCTATGTACCTGACGAACACGAGACCAGATATTTGCTTTGCGGTGAACACATTGAGCCAGTTCCTGATGGATCCCAAAGGTGTTCACCTGGTTGCTGTAAAGCATATTCTGAGGTACCTGAAGGGTACGGTTGATTATGGGCTCAAGTATGATGCGAAACAAAATTTTAACCTTGAGGGTTATGTTGATTTAGATTGGGCTGCCAGTGTTACAGATAGGAAGAGCACTTCGGCGTGTTGCTTCAGTATGGGATCAGGTGTGATCTCTTGGTTTAGTAGGAAGCAGTCCTGCGTAGAATTGAGTACAACCGAAGCAGAGTATGTCGCAGCTTGTTTAGCTATTTGTGAGTCAGTATGGTTTAGGAGGCTAGTATCTAAGTTATTTGATCTCCCGTTGGATGCTACTTGTATCTATTGTGACAACCAGAGTTGTGTGAAGTTGTCAGAGAACCCGGTGTTCCATGATAGGTCTAAGTACATCGAGATAAAATATCACTATATCAGGGATATGGTACAGAGAGGAGCAGTGAAGCTCCTTTATGTTGCGACGGATGAGAAAGTTGTAGATGTGTTGATGAAACCACTAGCCAGAGTGATGTTTGAGTACTTCAAAGAGAGGCTTGGTGTTCTTCAAATTGAAGATACTTTGAGGAAGAAGTGATGGGACACATTTGCAAGAGCCATTTCAAGCATGGTGATAGGAGGATCCTTCCCTTGGTTGTGGATGTAAGCGTTGTGTGATGAGCATCAAGATGATGCTCCAGTTACTGCTTTGGATATGCATCAGTGGGATGCTTTGTATGATCAGTTGGATCATGTATGATGATATGCATCAGGACGATGCTGTGACGATGATCAGGATGATCATGCGATGATGATATGCATCAAGACGATGCTATGATGATGATCAGGATGATCATGCAATGACGATATGCATCAAGATGATGCTGTGACGATGATCAGGATGATCATGCGATGATGATGACCATCAAGATGATGATTTGTGCGAGGATGATCAAGTTGATCTTGAGTATCAGGATGGTACTCTATGGCTGTGGATAGGTTGTGCAAGGTGATGAGTCCCCATTTTAGGTATCTGATAGTTTTTTTTCCCACTAGAAAACACAAGAGAGGTTGAAAAGATGCACTCGTTAGTGGGAAAATGATTTACCTTAATAATTTAATGAAGTGTTTAAAAGATTATTTCTGTTATGTTTTGAAAAGCATTGCTATGAGCTAATTGCATGTAAAATGAGGTTGGATGAGTAGGTGTAGGTGTACTCAACGATAAATGTGTGGATCAAGTGCAGAACGAGAAGGACATCACCAAACTCAGCGCCTTTTTCCTGAATTGTAGAGAACGAACTCCTGTTCAAAAGTGAATCGGCAGTTAGACATTTTTGTTAGGTTAAGCATTAGGATTTTATAAATATGGACCTCTTAGGTGGCAAGAGGCCTCTGCTACTATTTTGAAGAATTATTGTTTACGTTTCAGACTATCAAGACAGTTGTGTTACAGACCTGGTTTTTAACAGATGAAGTTTCTATTTTAATAAAAGACTTGATGTTATTTACGATTGAACGTTTATAATTTCTTTTCACTCCTGAGTATGGGTTGGAGAGGGCCCCTCCAACACGTATGTCAGAAGATCTTGCAGTATAGGTATTTCTTATTATGTGTTGTGCATTGATTGAATTTATATTGTAGATGAGAGTATTCTAAATAGCGTCTAAATAACACAATTTAAATTTTGTAGTGGTTGATCACTTTTGATTTCGTAGTTCATTACAACGCATTCTATGTATGATAATGCTATGTCTGTAGTCCTGTAGAAGCATTCCGTTGAGGCATAATTAAACACCCATTTCGCTATATACTTGCATTTATTTCTGAAGTAGCAATCTAAATCTTCAGTTTATGTATTCGTTTCATTATTAGAACTACTTATAGAGATTGATTTCTTTCAATATTTATTGGTTACATGATTTGATTAATGATTGCAGCATTAGATAATGGCATTCTGAATTTAGCTTTAGCCTTAGATTATGTTAGATCAGACTGTGAGTTTTATGCATTCAATTTACAGTAAGATTAAAGTTCAAGCTTTCATTTCTTTAGAATAGGTCTGTTATAATTCCAACATTCAATTACATAGAATAATTTTTATTGTTTTCAGCAAATTAATTCTTAAAATTAGATTGACTATTTCCTGCATTCAAATTATTATCCATAGATTTCCTGCTTTCAGTATTTGATTTCTTAGCATAGGAATTTCTTTTCCATATATTCAAAATCATGTTTACAGTTGATACAAATACCTAACTTCGATAGAGACTTGCCACTCACAATGAACCCTGTGGTGGACACTATGCTGCAAAAAGGACAGCCTACAAAATCTTGCAAACACGGTATTATTGGCCAATGCTCCACAAAGATGCTTATAAGTATGTGTCTCATTGTGATGGCTATTAAAGAATGGGGAAGCCTACACAAAAAGAATAAATGCCTCTTCATCCACAAATCTCCTTATAAGCATTCGAGAAATGGGGATTTGACTTCCTCAGTCCAATCAACCCACCATCAAATCAAAAGAACTACATTCTAGTATGTACAGATTACCTTAAAAAATGGATTGAGGTAGCAGCACTTGCTACAGCAAATGAGAACAATGTAGCAAGATTTTTCACTAAGCAAATCTTCCATAGGTTTGGTGTTCCAAGGGAACTAGTTTCTGATCAAGGACCACAATTTACATCCAACTTAATAGAGGATCTACTGAAAAAGAATAAGGTTAAATTGTTGATGTATATGTAACTTTGGAATGTATCTCACATATATGTATATTGTATTCCTATAGAGATGTTATTATTCCTCTATACGGAAGTGTCGTCATTTATATTGTAAGTGTCGTAACTTATACTTGATGGGTTATTAGACCAACTTGTTGGGGTCGGCCCTGTATAAGTCATGTGGGTCAAAGGGTTATTAGACCACCCTATTGGGGGTCAGCCATGTGCATCAAAGGGTTATTAGACCACTCGAGTGGGGGTCAGCCTAGTCAGCATTATGTTAAGTGGTTAAGTTGAGGCCGACCTAGTTGAGTAAAGGTCAAGTCAAGTTAGTGTATAAGTGTCTCTCTCATTTTACACATTCTATTCTCTCACTCACACTTGGGAGAGTGGCGCACTTGTGGAGGAGGAGGCTCTGCTGCTAGGAGAAGACTATGTCTTGTATTCTAGTTGTATCATTGCTCTATCTATCTCTGAGGAAGTTATTGGGGTTTTTCACCTTTATGGTTTTCCCCAAGTAAATTCTGTGTCTCTTGTGTGCTTGCATTATTGTGTCCATGATTGATATGCTGTAGATTTGCTGTACATGTTGTTCTCTCAGTTAAGATCCTAGATTAGATTGAATTAAATTATGAAAATTTAACATGGCATCAAAGCTAGTCTGAAAGAAGGCATGATATGGCATGTATGACATTTGTTGCACTTATGATGCTAGGGCTTGATATAGCAAAACCCAGTCATCATATAAATTTCACTATAAATCCGTTTTTGCGAAGTATTTGGATCTGAAACTTTTACAGGTTGAATATGAGATCTCCATGTACCTTTTGTCCAAAGGAAAACCTCTAATTCGTTGTAATTTGTGATTTATGATCTGTACAATATAGGGTTTCTGCCTCTTCCACATCTGAGTCAAAATCACGTGACCTTGGGAAACAGGTCATAACTTGGGCTAGGAAGCTCCAAATGAAATCTTGTAAAAATTGATAGGTAGTACACAGACTGTACTATTTGAGGAAAATTTTTTAGAAGCCGAAGTTGAACCAGTGACACATGGCACGCCGTACAATTTTTCTCTCCTATATTATCCCATAAACAGGTCACGTTGCGACACTAGGCATAACTCTCTCTCATATAATTAAATTGAGGTCAGACCTATCGGGATAGAAAGATAATAGGTCGGGCTATCTCAAGAAAACTGTTCAGAGGATGAAGTTGAACTAGTGACACGTGGCACGCCGTACAAGTTCACTCTCCTATATTATCCCATAAACAGGTCACGTTGCGACAATTGGCATAAATCTCTCTAAGAGAATACAATTGAGCCCAGACCTGTCAGGATGGAAATATAACAGGTCGGGCTATCTCAGGAAAAATTTTCAGACCCTATGGATCGAAAAGTTCAGAGTTACACTAGAAACAATCAGGTACATATTTATGTCAAAACAGAATTATTTTTGAGCACCTTCATTCATGGCTTCTGGAATTTAGGGCTTCGGAGAAAGTCGGAATTTTTGTAATCGGAGACCACGGCTGGATGATACTCATTAAAATCAAAATTTATAGACCAAGATCAGACTTTTTGGTTGGGCAGAAGGCCGGGCTTGATCAAACCCCAATTCGGTCCTTTGATTGGAAAGATGGAAAATTAGGGCTTCTGCAAAACTTGGAATTTTGGAAATCTGTGACCACAGCTGGAAGCTCCGCAGAAAAATCAAAGCTTACAGCTTTGAATCAAATATTTTGGTTGGGTGAAGCTCTGGGAAACCCATACCCTATTTCAGGGTCATCCCTAGTGAATTCGGAAATCTAAAAGGCAATTTAGAGGGGTGAATCTTTGCAGTTTTCAAATTCTGAATATACCAACTTGATCAGGTCATCAAGGTGCATATTTATCTCCTTTCGGAAGTTCGAAATTCAAAGTTTGAATTGTTGGGGTTTCTTTGACAAACCATAATCCAGCTCCAGGTCCAGTTCTTTCAAATCAAGTGGATTGGGTTAATCCTAGAAGAAGATGCATTGGTCACCTACATAAGTGAAGAAGTTCCTGTTTCAGAGGGAGATGAGGCTAAGGCCTTTCATAAGAAGATTACAAGCAATATTGACAGGTATGGCTTACAGGTATGTTTCGTGGTTAAGTTTATCATATGTTTGTCTTCATATCATTACAGTACAATCTTGATTAATTACTAGACTTGTCGTATCACCTTAATAGAAGATATTCATTGATTAAGGTTTTGACACTTATGAATGTACAAATGCATTGCGATGTTGTATGAGGTTTATGTTGTTCGCTAACATAAAAGGTACACCAAGAAAGACAAATCATGTTCTAAATCATGTTCTATTTCAAGAACATATGATCATGGTGACATGAAGACAAAGATTCATTCATTGTCATGGATCTCATATAAGATTACTTTCGAGGTATGTATAACTTGGTCCTACAATGTTTAACCTATGAGACATGCAGGTTACTAGCACAAGTCACTGAAAAGAACTAGAAGACATTATGTGGGTATGTTAGACATAACTAGCTAGCATGCTAATCCAGGTATGTTTTTCCTATATCAAGCTAGAATCCTACCTTGTGTTAGGATCTTATATTGTTGTGTTGTTGATAATGATTATTCATGAAGTCATAGGTTTGAATAGTCATGGTTGTATGCATATTATGTTTCTTACCATAATTGATGATATGACTAACCAGAAGAATCATGAAGGTATAGGTTTGAGTAATCACAGGTTTATGCATTGATGATTTAACTAATCAGAAGAGTCCTAAGATCAAATAAGAATATGCATGAGTAAAAGAAGACTTCCTTGAAACCTTGAATACTAATGCTTATTATCTGTGAATGATAATGACTATACATGTTTAAGATTATTGTGTTTTGATAGTATTAAGATTATAATAATAAATGTGTGATTATGTATGAGACCTCAATGATAACATAATGATGATACTAATAAGCATGTTGTTATAGAATTTTCTCCCTACGGATAGGTAGAAATTCTCTTAGATTAAAGTAGACTTTAACTGACTCTAAACTAAGACAAAACTTAACAAATGCTACCTTGAATTCCTAGATCTAAACAGGCATTTAAAGATTAAATTGCTGGAAAAAACAGAAGAGATCTAACTGACCTTCAATCCAATTGCTTGTCTTAATGGTTGCTCCGATTTCCAAGTCCTCGCGAATGAACCTGTCAAAATGAAGCTAAGATACAAGCATATACGATTCTCTAGCAACTTGAAATATGAGTTAGGATCTAAATCTACAATAGATACAAATCATATCATTGAAAAAAAATCAACACATGTGATTTGGGAAACAAGACAAGTTATATTCTATTACCAACTTGAAGTAATTTACAATGGTTGCTTGATATCCAAGCCAACTCCCAGCTCCAAGTGCTTCCTCCTCTAGCTATCTCCACAAAGATTCAAGATCATAAGTTTGATGTCTCCAAGAGTCCTCCCCTTTTGATCATGGAATGTCTCTCTCTTATAGTGTGTAGTAGGGTTAACCAACAAGAGAGAAGCGTGGATCTTGGGAGAGTTTAGTGGATCAGGCCTACTAATCACAGAAAGTGAGTTAGGATTGAATCAGGGACACCAATTCTCAAAAATCTCTCGAAAATCAAGATCCCACAAGCCATGGAAAAAAGGCTAAAAAGGGTGTACTGCACCTCTCAAACAGAGCATAACGCGGTAGTACCGCGTGGTAGAGAAAGAGCATAGCACGGTAGTGTGGACTACCGCGCACCTAAGCTGGAGCAAGGCATGGTAGTGTAGGTATATGAAGTCTTAACTGGTTTGATTCTTGACAGAATGGGTTTGTCTTCAAGGACCACTCACCATTTTTCTCTTCTGGGTGTTTTAAGCAATACGGGAAGTGTCGTCAACTCTTTTTGTGGTGAAGATGTGACATCGTGAAATATGGAGGTATAACAGATGCCCCCTAAAGTGTGAGATCAGAAGGGACTAATGGCTGAAAGACTTCACAAATACTGTGTAGAGAAAGCATCGAGGAGAGCAACAAGGAGCTGAAACAGAAACAAAATGTTAGATATACCATCGAGGCAGGCATCCCCATGCTCGGAAACAATTGACTCAAAGCATGGCTGCCGACCAATACATTGTAGATCCATGAGTACTGAGATGATATAAACTGTAGGCAAATCATGGCTACTATGAACAAGCGTAGATCCATGAGATTGTAATGACATAGCCACGACCAGTACAAAAAGTGGATCTGTGTGACAATACAAAGGACATCTCCACTGCAACCTGGATGCAATTAAGATATAAAGATGCGCCCAGGGTCTTCTACCCAATCGCAACTGATACGAATCTAGCCATGTGATTACAAAGTGTTGAAGTCGAACATGGTAGAAACCATTTGATTACCGGTCAATGATGTGAGTCGTTAACAAATGCGAGGGAAATCACCAATGCTGATGATGATCCCCAAGATATCTGTAGTACATCTTAATGAAATGCGAATGAATGAGTTGATGTCGAGCATTCAATAGATTGTTCGATCAGAGGTCAATGATGTAAACCTACTGTCAAACACGAGGAAACCTGCCATTGAGGCATGTAGGTACCAAGGTACTAATGCTTGATCCCTAAGTCCAATTTCCGGATAGTGATTTGGCGTCGACGAGAATAGACTCGTCGAAGGTAGGACATAATGATTCGCACATCATCAACACGAAATCGGAACGAAAGATAGTATAGGATGATGAAACAATGGAGTATGTACTAAAATAGCAGAGGTCTGACACAATGAATGACTCTGAACAATGCAACCCTTTGAACATGTAATGGCATGTAACAGGACTTGGCAGCAGGGATTATTGATAGCAGAGGATAGACACCGAATGAGTAGGCTCGTGGCCAAAGAGATGACTCATGATGATGACCATAACTCAGCAAAAGTAGATACCCAAAATAGACAAGGGACAGACGCATGCCATGTTCAAAGGTGATGACTGACAAGCTGCCAAAATAAACTTGACATGTTTCCCATATTCCCCCAACATGATAGACGAGTACCTCTTTGCTATTTTTTGAGCTTGAAGAGGATAACAGATGCTTGGTATAGCTGATCTCATGGATGAGTCCAATCTCACATGTTTTACGAACTTGAGAAAGGAGGGGTTCGTCCCAAAGTGGGTCCTTCAATGTCAAATTTTAACGAGTCCAAGGAAGGAAAACTCGGTATTTTTTCACATTTGGAGAGCCTGAAAAACTTAAAGGAGGCTCCAAAGTGTACTTTTTCATAAATTTAGTCCCTCGGTCCCGAAAAAGTGTAAAACAATTCCCGAGAGAACTCTCCTAGTCGAAAATTGACCGAGGTATACCTTTCTCGTAAATAGTCTAGACGGGCCGAAAAAGGGATAGCCTATCACCAAATAGACGACCTTTCAAATACTTTTACAAGTGTGAAAGAGTCAAGATCACTTGGCAATCTTTTCAATTTTAGGGAGTCTGAAAAGACCTTAACTATGGACTCCAATGGTCTTTTTCATAATTTTTGATTATTCTGGTCCGAAAAAAGAATAAAATACAACCAGGATAATACTTTCCTCATCGTTTAATGAGCATGAGTAAAACGGACTAAGCTCGACACCATTTACTTAAGTTTGACAAGCACGACACGGGTGTAAAAGCGCTTGGAATCTTTTTCAAGTTTTAATACAGAGCACGAAAAAGATAAAGTAGGCTCAAAATGAAGGTCAAACAATAAATGAACGCCAATGTGAATATT
Organism: Larix kaempferi; assembly: GCA_027924585.1. Lineage (NCBI taxonomy): Eukaryota > Viridiplantae > Streptophyta > Pinopsida > Pinales > Pinaceae > Larix > Larix kaempferi. Next base: position 8,728,807 of record BSBM01000748.1, read on the forward strand.
TTTTAAAGGAGACCCTATCAACAAATGCTCATGAACCCAGATATTAGTAATGTGAAATGGGTTTTAATTTAACTAGATAAGATAATGAGTAAAAATAAGTGAAAAAGCTATATAAAGGATGGGTAAATATGGAAAGTTACCATTTCACTTGTGCATTTGCCAAAAGAGGATATTTTACCCATTGAGGAGAAAAAAATTCAAGAGCTCATATCTGGAGATCCGGAGCACCATTTCAATAGCCATCTGCGCTAGGTAAGAGCTTGCAAGCCCCTCTTTCATTTCATGTATGAATAACTTTGTTTCAGTAGGAAAAAACAATTTTTTGGGCGAGCCCTACTGGGCAATTTTCGCTTCCCACAGTACCGTGCGGGCTCTATATCAAGAAATGCGGTACTGTGCAACAGTACCGCGCTGTAAGATTAAACCTGTGCACGGTACTGTTCAGTACCGCATAGTAAAATTTCCCCTAGGCGCGATAGTGGCGAATTTCAAGATGAAAAAATCATTTTTTCTCAAATTTTTAGCTGAGATCAAGTTGTTAAATGATTACTGAATGTTTTCTATGACCTTTTGTAGGTGTTTGTAACTTGTTTGGAGCAAAATGGTCCATTGGAAAGAAAGAGAGCATGAAGCGGATGATTTGTTGGCCGAAAATGTCCAAAGGACTATGATTGCACTACAGGAATGTGGTTTGTTGAAATTCTTCAAGACCAAAGGTATTCGTAAGCAGGCAAAACTTCTCACCTACATTATTCAAATGTGGGACCCCGACATTCAGGCTTTCCGAGTGGGAGAACACACCCTCAAGATTGAAATTGAGGACATTTATTTCCTGATGCGCCTCTCAAAAAGAGGAGCCTGAGTGAGTTTTACTGGGTTCACAGCTTCAGAGGCAAGCACGGATGCTTTAATTATTCGTTATTGCTATCAAGGTTCGGGGAAGAAAAGCGGCAAGGTGGTCATCAAAGACATTGTAGAAATTCCTTTAAAAACCGTGTTGTTCACCATCACACATGCAGCAGGGAATACGGGTCCCCATCAGGCGTCCCGTACACAGATGAATCTTGCAGTGGATTGCATGGCAGGAACAGTATTCAACTGGTGTGAGGCAGTATTGACCAACCTCAAGGAGCAAGTGAACAAGTGTAGGCTTGGAGAGAATTCTCAATTTGGGTATGGGAGCATCTTAGTCACCTTCTTCTTGGTGAGGGTGCCGTTGTTGCGCCCACAGCTGACCATCCCTCCCTGTCCACCCACCGAGCCATGGATGGCTCAATGGAGTGACTACGCAGGACAACTTGGAGGGCCGCAGCATTTGGCTTTCGATGAGGATTTCTTCTCATGGCTAGAGGAACAGATTGTGATGATTGATGCCTACCCCTATGCAGGGGTGGACTTCCGCGAGGACATAGAACTTGCACTGCTAGAAGATGACGATTGGGACAATTCAGGTATGACCCTCATAAATGTTTTTTTTTTTTTGGAATATATAATTTTTTTTTTTTTTAGAATGTGTTAAAGACTTTAATATATGTACGTGTGCATGTCACAGATCGTGGACCATAGAGACCGGCAGGGTACTCGCCATTACGCGGAGGTGGTGTTGATCACCAAGCCGCTTCGGACAAGGAAGAAGATGAGGATGAGGTGAGAGGGGTCCAGGAGATAGAGAGTAACCTATAGGGTTTAACCCACGGTATCCCCGCTATGAGGGTGCACGACATCCCTTTGCATCTCTAGCGGCATACCGTAGGTGTGCCTAGGTGTATTGGCCGACTCCTTCGTAGGGTGCTTCATGCTATAGTGTGCTATCACCAGCAGCATGAGGAATCTAATGAGGAACATGATAGATCGCCCATATCTCCTTCGATGGAATCTTTTATCTTCTTGCGGCATGTATACGATATGTAGGCTTTGAGAGCCAAATTTTTGTATGGGATTAGGTCCCAAATTTTGTCTTTAAAACACAGACTTTATGTATTTGAAAAAAAAACACTTTTATATACAATGATATATATATGGACCTACTTTTATGACCTATTTATTTACAATGACTTGTGTGTTTATTTTGTGATGTGTTTTTATGTATGGGCTAGATGCCAATCCAAAATGTAATTAGCTAATGAATTAGCTATACAATTGAATTCCCTTGGTACGTGTTGATATGAAATGAAATTAAAAGATCGTTCCAAGAGGCGTACCCTCCGAAATAAACGAAGTAGGATAGGATCGTGAACTGTGTAAACACGATTCAGATGAGAAACCATGAGTTGGGAGTCTAAAAAGACTGATAGGGAGTCAATTCCAAGGGAATCAACCTCCGTCAAGAGTCCGATGACTGCATGGTACTCTGCGATGTTATTGGTTGCAAGACCCAAACAATTGGCTCCTGAAGATAGCAACTCACCAGTGGGAGAATAGATTACCCATGCTGCGGAAGCAAGGTTCCAAGTATGTCAGCTTGCACCGTCGGTGAATCCGAAGTAAGCAGACATTTGCGCATAAAATCACAAGTCAACGTAAGAATGGATACATGAGGTCCGTATGTGCACACCAAAAAGATGAGTGAAAACAAGCTAAGTACATTATGTACAAAAAGTATCTCGCACAAGATAACCTTACGCGTAGAAGCGTTTAATGTACAGCCCATTGCGGGGCCATGCCAATGGTGTGCCATCACAATCGACGAGTTCATAGGCTCCTTTCTCCAAGACACGTTTTACAACAAAGGGGTCGTACCACATAGATTCCAGTTTTCCTTTTCCGAGTTTATCGTGCATTTGATCATATGTGAGTATGAGATCACCTTCATTGAAAACCTGAGGTTGAACAGATTTATCATACTATGCTTTGACGCATCTTTTATGAGCTTCGTTGGCTAAAGCAGCGTCACACCGGGTTTCATCTAGCTGGGCTAGGTATAGAAACCGTTCCTCTTCGGAAGTGGTTGGGGGAAGCAGCTCTATGGCTATCTTAAGTGATGGGATTTCAAATTCAATCGGTAAAATGGATTCCAGGCCATACAGCAGTTGAAATGGTATAAACCTAGTAGCACTTTTTACTGAGGTTCGGTATGTCCATAGTGCTGAAAATAGAGCTGAGTGCCAGTTGGATTTATGAGTACCCACAATATGCTGAAAACCCAACTTGGCAGTTAGTTCCTCAATCATATGGTTCCTGAAGTGGGAGCCATGATCGGTCACAATGGATTGTGGGACACCAAATCTAGCTATAATATGATTGAATATGAATTGTGCTGTTGTTTTACCATCCTCAGCATAAGTAGGCATCGCTTCAGCCCATTTTGTGAAATAGTCAACAACTACTATGACATAGCTATGCCCCCCGGCTGAAGTGGGCTTACAGTGCATGAAATCTATGCCCCATTTGGAGAAGGGGCCGACGACAATAACAGGATGGAATGGAGTAGGGTGCGAGCGTGTTTTACTATGAAAGAATTGACATGGTGGACATTTCTTGACCATTTCAATACAGTCTTTGAAAATCGAGGGCCAGAAATATCCTACTCGCAGTATTTTCTAGGCCGTAGCCATCCTAGATAGATGACCACCACATGCTCCAGTGTGGCAGTCATTAATAATGCATTCCGCTTCATCTAGGGTCAAACAGCATCGAAGAACAGTGTCGACACCACGTCGATAAAGAGTATCGTTGACTATGAAGTAGTACTTGGTGTGATGTCAAATACGTCGACGTTCATCGTGAGTGAGGTCAGGGCGGAAACATTGGGTTTGGAGATATAATAAAATATCCCCATACCATGGATCAGACGTGCTAATGAGGAACAACGATTCATCAGGAAGAGAACCGATGGGCTCGGAATGCTCGGTAGCACGGGGTAAGTTACAAATCAACTCAGCAAAGACCAAAGACTTCTTGGACTTGGCTTTGACAAATTCCAAGTCAAAATCTTGTAGGATGATGATCCAACGAGAATATTTGCCCCCAAGAACTTGACGTGTGAGGATGTAATACATTGGATTGAAATCAGCTATAACAGTGGTCCGACGGAGTAGAATTTAATGACGGAACCTCTAGACAGCGAAAACTGTTGCCAGAGCCAGTTTTTCAACATGTGAATAACGAGTTTCAGAGTTGAGAAGACTCTTACTAAGATAGTATACCACATGTTCTATGCCGTTATGGTCTTCCTGGAATAGCACCATACCGATGGTGGAAGTCGAAGCTGCAAGATAAAGAATGTAATCCCGTGTGTAATCGGGGGGTTGGATCAAAGGATCTTTAGTTAAGGCTGCCTTTAGATTATCAAAGGAACGTTGGGCTTCGTCATCCCAAATGAAGGGAGTATTCTTCTTGAGAAGCCTCATATAGCCTTTTGTTATCTCGGAAACATTACAAATGAAACAACGTAGAAATTTTGCATGCCCTTGCAAACTTTGAAGTTCTGGAATGTTTGTAGGGGAAGGCAGGGCTAAGATAGCTTCTACCTTCGCAGGATCTAAGCATATCCTGCTTTTGGAGATTATGAATCCCAAAAGTTTTCCAACTTCCACGCAAAAGACACACTTATGAGGATTCAAACAGATATTGTAGCGACGACACCTTTCGAAAATGGCACCTAAGTGATCAGGATGGTCATCCCGGGTCTGAGAATGAGTGGGAAGATCATCAAGATATGGTTCTACAATATGTTTGATATCGTGGAATGCGTACGACATCACCCGTTGGAAAGTTTCCCTGGCATTTTTAAGGCCAAAAGGTAACTTTTGATATGCGAAAATCCCCTAAGGGCAGATGAAGGTTGTTTTATGTTGGTCGACTGGGAGGATATCGATCTGATTATAGTTAGAAAAGCCATCCATAAATGAAAAGATGACACTCCCGTCATAGTTATCGATGATCTAGTCGATGAACGGAGTTGGGTAGTTGTCCTTTAGGCAAGCTTTGTTCAAGTCATAGTAATCGACACAAACTCTAATCGTTCCCTGTTTCTTGGCTACGGAAAAGATGTTAGATACCCATTCTGTCAATGGGACAGGATAGATAAAACCAGCACGCAAAATTTTTTCAACTTCTGCTTTAATAACAGCTGCCTTACGAGGATGGATGGGTCGAAGTTTCTGCCGAACAGGTCGGGTGCTAGGGAAGGTTGGAATTTCATGGACTACAATTGAGGGATCTATTCCTGGCATTTCTTCATAACTCCAAGCAAAAACATCATGGAAGTTTTTGAAGTAGGCAGTGTAGAACTCCATTTCGAGGGGAGTACATGTTTTGCCAATGTGTGTGTTTTCCACGATACCAGGCTTCACTGAAATATCTATGGGAGTGGTTGCCATAAGGTTAGCCATGTTTCCTTCGGGAAATACTTCATTGAGGGAAGTGGGAAACTTGGTTTGAACCATTCCAACTGAAGTACTGGGTTTTGTATCGGGCTCAAGTATCTGAATGGTGGGGAATGAAGATCGATGATGAAAATCTCCCCATGGTGGCTCATCACTGCACATAACCTCCATAATGGATTCATCAGTGGGAAAAATCAAATGGAGAGGATCGATAAGTGGGGGGGATGAATGAGTCTCAGACGAGAGCTATGCCATAGTGTGATGGGTAGGACAGTCAATCCAATCGGTGGATGATTGGATCGCTTCGTACACTGCGAGGTTTCTATTTAAAGGCATGGAGCTGCCATAGTTTTCAATCTCAGCGGGACTCAGAATCACCCATGAATCGTTGGAAGGGGTTACATTTGATGAAATCATGTTGATTGGTTGAACATGGGGTCCCAGCTCTGGAAAAACTCCAATAAGGGAAGAATCTTTCATAAGACCAATGCCAATGTCTTGGAACCGGTATCGAGGCTGATCCAATAACGAGACGGTGTTGGTGGAGTTCAGATGAGAGTCTGGGATACAGTAATCAAGTTGATCTATAGTGACGATTTTCCCTTCATGAGGAAATTGCACAATCCGGAAGACAGTAGATGCTATGGCGGTCATGGCGTAAAACCAGTTCCAACCAAGTAGAAGATTGTAATCTAATGGTGCATCCATGACTTCAATGTGTATGGATATTGTTTTGCCCCCCAATTCAACACCAATTGAGGGCATGAGTCCATAAGGTTGAAAACCGTGTCCATCAAATGCCCTAAGAGTAGTGGGAGATGTTGTAACTTCGGGTGAGCCTAAGGCTCTCCAACAATTCAAAGACATGATTGACGTGGAGGCACCTTCATCTAAAATAGTGCGATGGATGCTATTTCCATAGATTTTTGTATGAACCTGGAAGGCTAACTGGTGAGAAAGCTGAGGTTTGGCATGCTCCAAGTTAAACACAATAGTGTTTGAAGTATCTGGGTCCATTGCCCCCAGTGCTGAAAGTATGGTTCTACGCTGTGTAGGGCAGTGTTAAAGAACCTCGAGAGTCGACATGGCACAAGGTGCTTGAGCTAAATCCTCAACTACGTTGTAGTTTTGAGTAGCTCGTGCATTGGGATTAAATGTTTCCTTTCATATGGTGCCCTTGGGAGGGCATAGCACTGTGTCCGTAAGCGGTCTCTTGATATGGAGATTGTCGGTAGGGGGAGGGGTAGGAGTCGGATCTTCAATAGGAGATTTTCCTTTGGCTATCTCCAACTGTTTGTTTGAACTTGGAGGGTTCTCATATGTCTTTGAACGAGTGGTTATATGAATCTCCTCATTACTCATCATTAGGATTTCGTGATTTGTGGACGTCTCTCCGTGAGTTGGGTTGCTCGAGTTGCCCCCTTGTGGGGTTTCTTGGGCAACAATCTGCTGTTGCTGCTGAGGAAAAGGGTCAATTAACGCTGCCGGGTGAGAGGATCCTTTAACAAACTTGTTGACTTCGTCCTTGTAGGGACAGTCACGCATGTAGTGATCGTCTTGACAAATTAGGTAGGGAAACTTATCCTTTCGACGTGGTTTCTGGTCGTTGTGGGTGGTTTGTGGCTTGGGATTCTCCTACTGGTTCTTCTTGGATTTACCACGATTGTTCTTCTTCTTCCCTTCGGATGGTTGTGATGTAGATTGAACTGCGTTCACTTCAGAGGAGATAGCAGGAGAAGTAGTAGCTTTTGGATTAGCCTGAGGTAGGGCGGGGGAAGCAGAAGCTTGTTGCCCCGTCGAGTTGGTAGTAGGTCGGGCCTTGACTGAACCAACAATACCATAAATGGGGGGTTCAATGGCAGGTTTCGTTGGATCAGTGGTAATGCGGACAGCATGGGGATGAAGTTCGTGTAAAGTGCCGGATTGGGTGTATACCAAATCCATGTACTGAGCTACCGAGATGGCTTGTTCTTCTGTGAGCAGCCCGCGCATAGCGATATCCCTAGCTATGGGAGGAAAGAATGACTTTGTGAACCAATCAGCGAGTAGCTGATCCGGAGTGGGTGCCTTGATTAGCCTACGACGTCGACGCCACTCATGGATGTGATCTGAAATGTGCATAGAAGTGGTTTGACGTAGTGAGGTTAATAGTTCTATTCCAGTCTCATACCAGATGGGGAGCTGGAAATGGGTGAGAAACTGCATAGCTAAGGTGTTGAAATCAAGGAAAGAGTGTTGTGGCAGCTCGATGTACCATTTTGCTTCCGTGCCGGTAAGCGTACGCTGGAAGAGCCGTAGTCGAATGGAATCGTCCATCAAGGAGTTGGATGAACACCAAATATGGAAGGTCATTACGTGGTTTTTGGGGTCTTCCCTAGGCTTAGCATCGAACTTAGGAATGTCCGATGGAAGTTTGGCTGGAATGGGTGGCCAGTGAGGTTCATGCCATATGGGATTGTTAATGAGCCTCGACAAATCAGGTAAGTCTAGCGTGGCCAAAAAGGAAATTTGACGATTAGTCTGCGAGTATGACTAATAATCGTATGGTGCAAAGAAACCTGGGGGGCCTTGCATAGTATACTGCTGCGTGTTATACCCATATGTGTTTCCCGCGGGGTACTGCTGGAAGTTCTGTGGGTAGTAGGCCATCTGGTTAACCAGTTGAGTGTTGGTAACCGGTTGGTGGATGTTCTGTTGAGTGGGGATGGTAGGTATGGTACCTTGGGGTTGCTGTAACCCAGGAATGGTTGCTACTCCTGATTGGGGAAAAGTTCCCTAGAGTTTTGTGTTCCAGGAATGTTACCACTATATTGAGTAAGTGGAGGGTTTCCCATAGCAGAGTTAGGGGGTGGTTGTGACAATGGTGTCCATGGAATGTCCGTTCCACCTTGAGGAATGTGTGGAAATTGAAGAGATGGGTTCCATGGAGTTGTAGCAGCCGAAGGATAGGGGAAGCCGAAGTTCAAGTTGGGGGGAATCTGAGATTTCCCACTAGTTGGGTTCCAGTTTCCAAATAATGAGTACCCCCCACTTTGTGAGATTTGAGGTTGCCAAGAAGGAAGCATACCTGACGAGGGATGTTGAAGATGGGGCCTGGTTGGAAAACCGGTATAAGGTTGTCCACTGCTAGGTGTGTTGTACATACCATATTGAGCAGATGCTGCTGGTTGGGAGGGTTGTTGGATAGTGCCAATGGGTTTCCCTCCAGTAGATGGGTTGGATGGCCCTATAGGATGAGGTTGTTGACTAGGAACGGGGTTCCCAACTACAGATTGTCCTCCAGTAGGTTGGGTTGATGGCCTGATAGGAGGAATTTGGTTGTTGGAGTTGGGGATCATGGCAGTCGACTGTCCACCTCCTGAGATAGTGTAGATAGTGGCCGAAGGTGAACCTCCGGTCAAAATGGATGATCCAGTAGTATGACTTGGTGTTCTTTGGCATTAGCCAAATATGATAGTGTTGATTGGCCAACGGCGCCAAAAGTGCCGATTTGTGGAGGGGGTCTTCCATATCTGACAGGCGAGGACGGGGAAAAAACTGGGTTATCCCTCATAGAATGTGCGCCAAACATGGGTGATGGCAGCAAATGTGGGGAATTTAGCTGAGGGGTATCGGGGGTATCGTCCATAGCATGTTCAACGATAGGAGGACCATCGACGACTGAGTGCAGGATCATGTCCTGAAAAAGGTTTTTGGGTTCCGGCGGGAACATAGGTATAGTAATGTCTGAAGGTCCGGAGCCTTCTGCATAGGAGTGATGAAACTCTATGCTAGACCGGATGTTGGGATCCCAATAGTCAGGGGGCCAGGTAACAGGGGGATATCTCGCAGCCGTCGATAGCATTTGCTCTATGTCGCGTTTAAACTATGCCGACGCTAACGAGGAATTTGCTAGACTAACCATACTAGACTGAATGGAGGCCATGATCTCATGTCCCGGAGGGAGTTTGGGGAGAGATATGGTACGAGGTACGTTGCTGGAAGAACTGGTTTCCTGTGGATGAATGCTGGAAGGCGTGGTAATAACAGGCGGAAGCTCCGCCTGGGAAGTGATAAAGCCATAGTCAGGTTCAAAAGGTGTATCAGGAAGTTGAGTGTCTTCAATAATTTCGATGTACCCACCTAGGACTGAAATCAAGCCAGATATATCCTAGTCGGATCCTTCAGTGGTGCCAACAGATCCGTCTGTGTCATCGTGGAAAGTTTATGGTGGAAGGGAGGTGTTGACATTAGGTAGGAGGATGTTCTCTGGTCTAGTATTTTGGGCTGTACTAAATTCAGCCGCTGTAATGTTGTCCACTGTGGCAGATAGATCTAGAATAACAGTGGGTGAAGTGATAGTGGGAATCTCAGATATACTAGTGGTTGCAGAAACTGCAAGAGATTCTGAGACTATGCTATGAGTAACTGATACAGACGGAACTGGAGATGTAGTGCATATCGACGGTGGAATGTTCCCTCAACCAGCACCGCGGCCGGGAGGAGCGGGAATACGTGATGCAGGTGGACCGTAGGTCCGTGGCGGTGGTGGTGGTGGAGGGATTTTTCCCTGTACTCTTCGTGATCTCCGTGGTGGTTCTAACATGATGGCAGGAATATGAAATTTAGGGGCAGTATCGTAACAAAGAACTCAAAAACTCTAATGCAGCCTAGTGTGCAAAAGAGGAGCTAGAAAAAGCAAGGCTCGTAGGCCAAAAAAGAAAGCTCTAAAATCTATACTAAGACCGGTGTCTCAGTAAGCGAGCTAATAAAAATAATGGCCAGAATGCCAACAAGTAGTCACTAAAAAGAAAAATGACCCTCTATAAAGATGAGATAACAAGCAAACTCCTAACTAAGAGCTCGCGACCTCAACAAGTTGTATCCTTCACAAGGTGATGAAATCCAAGTCGAACAATACAACGTGAGAGACCAATATGAGAAGGATATCCCTCTACCAAAAGGGATCCTAGGTAAAAGAGCCCTAGTAGGAAAGTCACTAAGCTACCTTGTTCATGACATGTTGGAAAAGGTTTTCGGTGCTTCTGCCTTATCACCCTTGCATTACTATGAATTACAAGGAAGACAATGATCGATGTTTCCTTAGGGCTAAGTGGAGTGCGGCATTCCACAGAGTCCGTCTGGTTCTCAATCTCGTGGTGGTTTAACCCCTGAAAGTTAAAAATAGTCAGGAGGCCCCTCCATAAACTAGCTGTCACCGTGTCAATAAATACTAGAGGATTTTAGTTCCCTAGAGGACAACAACTATGTCTCAGATGAAAATGACAAGGGGGAATTATTTTGATGCCTATCCTCGGTGTCCTACCTAACTACCAAATTCTTTTGATTTCCTCAAGTGAGGTTAATGTTGGTTTAGTTAGGGAGATTAATTTTATTGGTTGTATTACTCAATCGGGTAAATGGACATGAAACTTGGTGGTGTTGTGACAACCCAAACCATGCAAGTGAGAATGAATCGAAATAAGCCTTGTATTCGATGAAAACTAGCTATGGAAGAGAGAGAGTTCTTCAATCATAAATGCATGAAACATTCATAAGCAATTAAAAATCACTTCAAAACAAAAACAAAATTTTTTGTTTTCTTTTTGTAAGTACAGCCAAACTGAAATAAACACTTCTTTCCAATTCACTGATCTTGCAACTAGGATGCTTCAAAAAATGAGAATTTATGTGGCAAATTTAAGTGGTTCACTTTCTAATGCACAATAATACTGCTAGACCATTTCAACCCAAACAACACAAATGTCCTCCAATGATAATTTTCAATGTAGATTTTAATGATAATAATGGAAACAATGTGATTATGAAAGATACACAATCTAGTAAAAAGAACAGTAGTAAGGGTTTGGTTGTGATGATAAGGTCAAGCTAATGCAATCAAACTGAAGGGGTGACCCAATGTGCAAATAATGCCACTAATTCATAAAATAATCAAGCTCACAAAAGAAATAAACACACCACAAAGACTGTGTAATGAACAGGATAGTAATAGGCAACAGAAAACACCAAACTAGAGCAGAGAAAATAAAAAATGACCCAGGAAACCAAGCAGGGAAGGAAAAATTGAAAATATGTAGACACTACCGCATGGAAGGAATAGGCTAGAGTGTGGTACTGGTACACTACCGCTCTGGTCAAAGTGCTGTGTACACGGTAATACCACGCTGTAGATAGTGCTGGGGGAGCGGTACTGTTGCAAAGTATGGAAAAAATGCAACTTTTGAAAAGAAAATTGAACTCTTCAGGGTTGCTGCAGACCCATAGGACTCACTGATCACAAAGGGAGGAAAGATGTAAATAGGAGGGAAGAATAAAGGTCAAGGAGACCAACATTCAATACTGGTTTGAAGAGAAAGAAGAATCACAATAAAAAATGACTAAAAGTGAGATCAATCGATCAAATGGGATTCAAACCAGCAGAGTCACCATTCTTGTTGTAGAATTTTCTCCCTACGGATAGGTAGAAATTCTCTTAGATTAAAGTAGACTTTAAATAACTCTAAACTAAGACAAAACTTAATAAATTCTACCTTGAATTCCTAGATCTAAATAGGCATTTCAAGATTAAACTGCTGGAAAAAACAGAAGAGATCTAACTGACCTTCAATCCAATTGCTTGTCTTAATGGTTGCTCCGATTTCCAAGTCCTTGCAAATGAACCTATCAAAATGAAGCCAAGATACAAGCATATGCGATTCTATAGCAACTTGAAATATGAGTTAGGATCTAAATCTACAATAGATACAAATCATATCATTGAAACAAAATCAACACATGTGATTTGGGAAACAAGACAAGTTATATTGTATTACCAACTTGAAGTAATTTACAATGGTTGCTTGATATCCAAGCCAACTCCCAGCTCCAAGTGCTTCCTCCTATAGCTATCTCCACAAACATTCAATATCATAAGTTTGATGTCTCCAAGAGTCCTCACCTTTTGCTCATGGAATGTCTCTCTCTTATAGTGTATAGTAGGGTTAACCAACAAGAGAGAAGGGTGGATCTTGAGAGAGTTTAGTGGATCAGGCCTACTAATCACAGAAAGTGAGTTAGGATTGAATCAGGGACACTAATCCTCAAAAATCTCTCGAAAATCAAGATCCCACAAGCCATGGAAAAAAGGCTAAAAAAGGTGTGCCGCTCCTCTCAAACAGAGCATAACGCGGTAGTACCGCATGGCAGAGAAAGAGCATAGCATGGTAGTGTGGACTACCATGCACCTAAGCTGGAGCAAGGCTTGGTAGTGTAGGTACATGAAGTCTTAACTGGGTTGATTCTTGACAAAATGGGTTTGTCTTCAAGGATCACTCATCATTTATCTCTTCTGGGTGTTTTAAGCAGTAGGGGAAGTGTTGTCAACTCTTTTTGTGGTGAAGATGTGACACCATGAAATATGGAGGTATAACACATGCATAGTGATTAAGGATGGATTTAGGTTCAAGGACAGGTAATCCAGGAAGCAAAGATCAAGAGGGAGCACACTCCAGTTGTTCCTAGAAGAAAGCAAAGGAGCATACTCCAGTAGTTTCTGCAAGGATGCAGATATCTAGAGGGAGTTGACCATCATTCTGCATTCCACAATAGAAAGGTGTAGAAGAAGCTACTTCAGCTACTCCTACAAGGAAGCAAAGACTCAGAGGGAGTCCACCCAACAAACAAACAAAGATAAGTATTTTAATTACCATTCCTTACATACTTGTTTGTTTAAATAATATTATTCAATGATGTATATGCTTATGTTCCTAGATTTAGGATGTGTATTATGCATATTAGAATGATTGCATTAATGAACAACTTACTACTAATATGCATTTGATGGGTAAGTGGCCTATGGCACTGTACAACATTCCATTGCTACTTATCTAGAATGAAACCTTTTTGCTGACATGTTGGGAGCAGTGCACACTCTTAACAATTTTCTGGTAGAGACTGGAAGGCATCTAGAAAGTTGTGGAACACAAATAAATGTTGTATTGAAGCATTGGCTAAGATAATTGCATGACTATATGACATATTTCTTTAGGTGTAAGAATTTGTCTGAAAATTATTAGATGTTTCTAATCATGCAATTTAACTTCTTTTGTAGAAAAGACCGTATACCTTCACCTACAAAAGAAGGACTACAACATTTGTTCAAGCAACAAAATTATCTATTAAAGATATTGAAGTTCCCAAGATACGAGAAGAATGCCATGATCCGTCGATCATGAAGATGTTTGGGATGCAGTACCAAAGGGTAGTCTATAGTGAATTCCAAGAGGATCTAAAAGATCAAGCATGCTGCAGGTGGTAGCATAGAGACTTTTTCTCCTGTATTCAGATTCAGTTCCATTAGATCCATACTTGCTCTAGCTGCATTGATGAAAGGGAAGATACATCAGATAAATTTCAAGACAGCTTTTTTGAATGGTGTAGTTGAAGAGGAAGTGTATGTGGAGTAGCCACTTGGTTCTGAGACACATGACAAGGAGTCATATATGTGCAGAACTTGGGGATGATGCACTACTTGTTTTTGGCATGGAGGTGTGACAGAGTGTAGATGGAATCTCCCTTGGACAAGGGAAGTATGCAGTAGAAATCCTGAAGAGGTTCGGGATGATGGACTGCAAGGATATGGCCACACCTATGGCATTGAACCTGAAGCTTCTATGTGATGCTTCATCTGATCCGGTTGATGTCACGATGTATCGTCAGATGATTGGGTCCTCTATGTACCTGACGAACATGAGACCAGATATTTGTGTTGCGGTGAACACATATTTGAGCTAGTTCCTGACGGATCCAAGAGATGTTCACTTGGTTGCTATTAAGCATATTCTGAGGTACCTGAAGGGTACATTTGATTATGGGCTCAAGTATGATGCAAATCAAAAGTTTAGTTTGCAAGGTTATGTTGATTCAGATTGGGCAGGCAATGCTGTAGATAAGGATCACGTGTGATCTCTTGGTTTAGCAGGAAGTAGTCCTGTGTAACACTAAGTATAGCCGAAGCAGAGTATGTTGCGATGGATCAGCAGGTTGCAGATGTATTGACCAAGCCGTTGGCCAGAGTGTGGTTTGAGTACTTCAGAGAGAGGCTTGGTGCACTTCAGATCAAGGTTCCTTCCAAAGGGAAGTGATGAGTTTGGAAGATGCAGATGCACATGAGCTTTTCTGACATGGTTTATTTGTTCTCCCTTGGTCATGATGTAATTGCTGAGCCATTTTTCACATGGTGGTAGATGTGTTCTCCCATGGTGAAAAAGTAAGGGATGGAGCCTTCCTCGAATGATGGTAGATGTGTTCTCCCATGTCGGTGGTGTAAGTGATGGATGATGTGCATCTGGGCTGTGCTTCGTGGACGATGAGATGATCTGAAGAGGATGATGCTATGATGATCAGGAGGATCATGGATGATGAGCATCAGGACGATGCTCCAGTTACTACTCTATATATGTATATGCATCATGTTGGATGCTTGTTATGATCAGTTGGATCATTGCATCATGTTGGAAGCTTGTTATGATCAGTTGGATCATTTATGTATGTATGCATCCTGTTGGATGTTGGATATGATCAGTTGGATCATTTGTATGTATTTTGTATATGCATCATGTTGGATGCTTGGACCATGTATCTATATATGTATCAGGTGGATACTGAGATCATGTATGTTGATATGTATCAGGTGGATACATTGTGTGGATCATGTATCTATGTATGTATCAGGTGGATACATTGTATGATCAGGTAGATCATGTATGATGATATGTATCAGGTAGATACTTGGTATGCATCAGGTCGATGCAGTGTATGATCAGGATGGTCATAGATGACGAGCTTCAGGATGTTGCTCCAGATGACACGCAGTAGGATGTTACAGTGATGATGATCAGAATGATCATGTGTACATCAAGATGATGTATGATGAATATCAGGATGATACTTTGTGACCATGGATCAGGTTGTGCAGATGAGCATGTCTGGGAGATCCTATAGGTTGGAGTTGTGTACCCGTAACAACCTGGGATGCTCTTTCAAGACATTGCTCTAGGAGGACATGTAATTTGTGCCCTAGGAGATCTTTAGGTCAGAGTTGTGTACCCATAACACCCTGAGATGCTCTTGCAAGGTTTTGTCCTATGGCATGTAATTTGCTCCTAGGAGATCTGGACAGGATGAAAAAGGCCTCAGATGCTTCAACCAGGCTTTGCGATGATCACATGTAATTTGCTCCTGGGAGATCTAGATAGGATGAAAAAGGCCTCAGATGCTTCAGCCAGGTTTTGTGGTAGACCACATGTAATGTGCTCCTAGGAGATCCAACAGGTAGAGCTATGTGCTCTAACAGCCTGGGATGCTTCAGCTAGGTTTTGTGGTGAGATCACATGTAATGTGCTCCTGGGAGATCCGAAAGGTACAGCTGTGTGCTCGTAACAGCCTGGGATGCTTTAGCTAGGTTTTGTGATGGGTGACATGTAATGTCCTCCTGGGAGATCTGACAGGTAGAGCTGTGTACTCGTAATAGCCTGGGATGCTGCAGCTAGGTTTTGTGATGCATGTAATAAGTCCTGAGGATTCCACAGTATGGCTAGTGATGACGAAGACCTGCAGGTGGTGGGCCTACATCCAATATGAAAAAGGACTGGCTCTGTAGAACTTCCTATGACGAGTAGATTCAGAGATTGATTGAAATAGTAGTAGCAGTGACGATGATGATGACTCGGTGACGATTATCCAGTGACGATGATCCAGAGAAGATGACTTGTGCTAGAAGACCTGTGTCGAGAAATACCTTCCTAGTTAAGAGGGACTGTTGATGTATATGTAACTTCGGAATGTATTTCACATATATGTATATTGTATTCCTATAGAGATGTTATTATTCCTCTATACGGAAGTGTCATCATTTATATTGTAAGTGTCGTAACTTATACTTGATGGGTTATTACACCACCTTACTGGGGGTCAGCCATGTGGGTCAAAGGGTTATTAGACCACCCTAGTGGGGGTCGGCCCAGTCAGCATTATGTTAAGTGGTTAAGTTAAGGCCGACCTAGTTGAGTAAAGGTCAAGTCAAGTTAGTGTATAAATAGAGAGTGTGTCTCTCTCACTTTACACATTCTATTCTCTCACTCACACTTGGGAGAGTGGCGCACTTGTGGAGGAGGAGGCTCTGCTGCTAGGAGAAGACTATCTCGTGTATTCTAGTTGTATCATTGCTTTATCTATCTCTGAGGAAGTTATTGGGGTTTTTCACATTTATGGTTTTCCCCAAGTAAACTCTATGTCTCGTGTGTGCTTGCATTATTGTGTCCATGATTGATATGCTGTAGATTTGCTGTACATGTTGTTCACTCAGTTAATATCCTAGATCAGTCTGAAGTAAATTTTGAAAATTTAACATAAACATAGATAGTCCTCTTCATATCACCCTGAAGGAAATGGTCAAGCAGAAGTCACCAACAGAGAATTAGAGAGGATTCTAACAAAAATAGTCCAACTCCACAAAAGAGATTGGGCTGACGGATTAAGTGAAGCAGTTTGGGGCTATAACACTACATGGAAGACAACAACAAGATTCACACCTTATGAGTTAGTATATGGAAAGAAAGTCATGTTGCCAATTGAATTTGAAATAAAAACACTATGAATTGAGATAGAGTTAAACATGGAACTATCAGAAATACAACAAGAACACATGCTAAAATTGAATCAACTGGATGAGCACCGCCAACAAGCACTAGACCACACTGAAATCGTCCAACAACAAAGAAAGAGGTGGCATGACAAGCACCTAAAAGATAAAAAGTTCAAGGAAGGTGACTGGGCACTACTCTATGATTCCAGGTTTCACACATTCAAAGGAAAATTAACAACTAGATGGCTAGGACCTTACATCATTGAGCACATCTATGAAAATGGAGCAGTCAAGATTATTACAATAGATGAACAATAGTTTCCCATGATAGTGAATGGACATCGACTCAAAATTTACAAGAAACCACAATAAAATGAAGAGTGTACACAGGTACTCTACCAGCAACAACTGATGCTGATAGAAAATATGAAAAAGCATTGAAAAATGAATGAAAAAAAAATAGAAACAAAAAAATGAAAAATGAAAAAAAAAAGAAAAAAAAGAAAAGGAAAAAAGAAAGAAAAAATTGATAGAGAAAATAGCAGGACAAATAACAGGGCCACGTATATCATTATGAAGATCCAACATTACTATTGCAAAGAGAAATGTCAAACACAATTCAAGCGAGCCTGAGAATTCTCAAGATTTTTCAACATACAAGCGATACATTCAAGAGAGCCAGCAAAATTATCTACCACTATAGGGAAGTCCAAGCATACCCTTCAATAAACTCTGCCATATGATCACGAGCACTTGACCCTACTTCAAGTGAGCCTGAAATTGATTCAAGCGAGGTTGCAATTGATTCAAGTGAGGCTTCCATTGATTCAAGCGAGGCTGCCATTTATTCAAGCAAGCCAGAGCGAGCCAAACATTTAGCAGCAGCAAGCAATCAAATTCATGCAACGCATAATCAAAGTCAAATGAAAATGACATGAAAAAGGAAAAATGTAGAACACACATAACTACTGACATGCCAAAGATTACTACGGATTACACCAAATCTACTACAGCATCCAACACACATGCAAATCAACAATGATCATGAACTCAGGTACACTACAAAATATAGCAAGGTAATCTTTGAACATTTTCATTTTATTTTTAAGGTCAAATCATTATCCCCAAAACAGTTATATTTTAAGCTGAGGATAGCTTTGCCATAAAGTCGGAGGGAAAGGTTCAGATTACAAAATCATGATTGGAAAGGTTCATATTACAAAACCATGATTGCACATACCCGTCATTATGACATATGATGAATCTGCATATAACCACCATACTCCATAATAATCGCAAAGTACAAGCATAAAGCGAAATGAAGAGCTTGATCACGAAAAGAAATGGATCAATCATCAAAGTACAATGAAGAATAATAAGGATAAGTGTTAAAGGACATTTAAGTTAAGCTGCATGATTGTCAAAGAAAAGGCCATTTTTTTGCAAAATAAAAGAAACCTCTTAGCACTTCCCGGAAGCAAGCCATTAGAAGAGAGTACGCCATGTAGCAAGCAATCCGGCCCTAAGCCTATAAGTAAATCCAGACCAATGAGGTAAAAGACACATTCAAAGTTGGATTTTGTCGATTGTAGAAGGGGTTTTAAAATGATGAAAGGATTCAAGAAAAGTGAACCAGAGGAGCATAGTGCCATCTACTACAACCTGCGAATATTAACAACCATCTACAGTGCAGGATGGATGCCCTTCATCCTAGGACTGAAAGGGTACAACACAGGGGTAGCTATGGAGTTTGCAAAAAATTTTAAACATATCAAGGATGAATAGCTCGTCACCCGAGTGAAGGGGTTACGTATTAAGATTGATGAGGATGTAATTGCCAAATACACTAGACTACAGAGAGGTTTGCATTGGAGCAGGGATGATAGGGAGGCAAATGAGGAAGCAAAAACAACCTTCTTCGAGCAAGGAGAGGTCTATGACGAAGACAAAAACGAAGTCAAAAGACTCTCCATGCCAGCACCATGGGAGGACGTGGCTGCAATCATTCAAAAGTACATCACATGCTCTAGTAGGTTAAGCTATGTCCCCATCTTTCATTTTTATATTTTAGAGCTGTTAAGACATAGAACCCATTATCCACCAAACAACAACATTAGTATTCCATTTTACTTGTTCCAATCTGCAAGAAGGTGGCTAAGAGTAAGGAGGATGCCTTGGCCCATCATGGGATGATCAAGTTAATCATCTGTGAGGAATTAAAGGCACAGATACCTGAGCTTTCGTGGGAAGAATTCATTTTGGTATCCACCGAAGATGTTCAAAGGATGAAGGGTACACCCACATCTAGCATACCGCCAGGAGCAATGAACAAAACCGCCTCTACATCAAGGGCGAAGAGGAAAATTGACCTGGACCATGTGGCCGAAATCCTGGTGAAAATCAAGCACACAAGAGAGGACTCCCCCAATGAAAACTTAGGGATTACTGCCAGTAATCAAGAGCCGAAAAGAAGAAGTAAGAGATTCACCCAAGCATCCCGGATCCGAGTTACTAAGGAAAAGAGTAGGGAACCCAGTCCCATAATTCAAAATATGTCAGATGGGGACAATGATCAGTGGGTAGATCAGAAGGATCCCACTACAGAAGAGGATCAAGATGAACAGGAAATGCAGGATGAACAGGAAGAACAAGAGGAGGAAGAAGAACATAATGAACCAAAATAGCAAGTCGACCCCTAGGGGGACCCTCCTGAGCATAATGAAAACCCTGGGGTTGTCAATCAGCTGACTGAGGTATTGGCAGAATTAGAAGAGCTCAAAAAGGAGCTGGCGACATTAAAAATTGGATTAGGAAGCCAGATAGCATCACCCCCATTCTCATCTGAGAAGACACAAATTCTAAGAATGCATCATGTAGGGGAGCTGAGACTAGTGGAACAAATAAATTCAGCACTTTAAGAAAAGTTGGTTGAGGAACAAGGGGAACTAGCCAAGAAGGACCAGGAAATTGTTCAACTGAAGCATGTCTTGGCTACTACCACTGAAATATACAGTAAACTATTGGAGAATAGGCCACCTTCAACAATATATGCAGTTTACCTACAAGAGAAGTGGGGCAAATTCTAGCTCCAAAGGTTGGCATGGGGACTCCCAATAGAAATCAAAACACCCAGGGAATTTGTGGATGCATCTCTCAAGGCCACAAAGTCAGAGAAGGACCAACTTAGTGAGTTTTTCCTACACAATTTTGTAGCTCCTAGCTCGTCCCACTGGTCGCCAAACCCTTACATGGGCCATTTCTAGTTAAGGGCATTATGTTCTTGGATGAACAACAAAATTGAACGGGCACAGGACTACCACATTTATGTGGCAGCAAAATGGAAGACCCCATTATGGATCAGGGAAGAAGCATCTCACCCTAAAAGAATAATCTATGACCACATAAATCTCACCATAGATGAGGAACTGATCCCAATTCTCCTTGAGAAATAGTAGGGGGCTGTGGATCACTTCGATCTTACTCTTCGGAGCACACATAAGGAGGTTCAGGAGTCTATTGGTGAAAGATGGCATAGAGTGGCAAATGACCTAAAAATAAAAGAACTTCACTCCCCTGCCAGACTAGAAAATGCTCTCGTAAAATCCAAGCTCTACAGAGAGTCATTAATAAAGAGTCGGCTTAGGTGGATAGGGATGAGGCTAAACCCCCCATTCTTCCTCCCTCTGGTCATTAAGGAATAGGTAAATGAGGAAGAAGAAAGGGGGGCATGGGTCAAAGAAGATCAAAGTATGGGCTACCACAGGTAGGCAGGAACCCCCAAGGTGGCAGCATGGGACATCAGAGACGTCATCAGAGAGCAGAATATGTCACCCAAGGATTGTTGAATCCTTCAAGCATGGGGGAGATGATGAGTCCCCATTTCAGGTATTTGATAGTTTCTTTTCCCACCAGAAAACACAAGAGAGGTTGAAAAGATACACTTGTTAGTGGGAAAATTATTTACCTTAATAATTTAATGAAGTGTTTAAAAGATTATTTCTGTTATGTTTTGAGAAGCATTGCTATGAGCTAATTGCATGTAAAATGAGGTTGGATGAGTAGGTGTAGGTGTACTCAAGGATAAATGCATGGATCAAGTGGAGAACTGGAAGGACATCACCAAACTCAGCGCCTTTTTCTTGAATTATAGAGAACAAACTCTTGTTCAAAAGTGAATCGGCAGCTAGACATTTTTGCTAGGTTAAGCATTAGGATTTTATAAATATGGACCTCTCAGGTAGCGAGAGGCCTCTGCTGCTATTTTGAAGAATTATTGTTTACGTTTCAGACTATCAAGACAGTTTTGTTACAGACCTGGTTTTTAATGGATGAAGTTTCTATTTTAATAAAAAACTTGATGTTATTTATGATTCAGCGTTTATAAGTTCTTTTCACTCTTGAGTATGGGTTGGAGAGGGCCCCTACAACATGTAGGTCAGGAGATCTTGCAGTATAGGTATTTCTCATTATGTGTTGTGCATTGATTGAATTTATATTGCATATGAGAGTATTCGAAATAGCGTCTAAATAACACGATTTAAATTTTGTAGTGGTTGATCACTTCTGATTCCGTAGTTCATTACAATTCATTCCATAGTATGATAATGTTGTGTCTGTAGTCCTGTAGCAACATTCTGTTGAGGCATAATTAAACACCCATTTCGCTATATACTTGCATTTATTTCTGAAGCAGCAATCTAGATCTTCAGTTTATGTATTCGTTTCATTATTAGAACTGCTTATAGAGATTGTTCCCTTTCAATATTTATTGGTTACATGATTTGATTAACGATTGCAGCATTAGATAATGGCATTCCGAATTTAGCTTTAGTCTTAGATTATGTTAGATCTGACTGTGAGTTTTATGCATTCAATTTACAGTAAAATTAAGGGTCAAGCTTTCATTTCTTTAGAATAGGTCTATTATAATTCCAACATTCAATTTCATAGAATCATTTTTATTGTTTTCAGCAAATTAATTCTTAAAATTAGATTGACTATTTCCTGCATTCAAATTCTTATCCATAGATTTCCTGCTTTCAGTATTTGATTTCTTAGCATAGGAATTTCTTTTCCATAGATTAACAATCCTGTTTACAGTTGATACAAATACCTAACTTCGACAGAGACTATCCTAGAAGAGCACATATAGTGTTAGTGCCTCTAAAGTTTGCACATCCCCTTGTTTGATAATTAAAGTAAAATGCTCCTAGTCTAGCTACCCTCATTAGGCACCCATACTTAGAGCTCACCACAAGGGTAGCATGTAATACATCCCGGAGATCTAGACAGGTTGTTCTAGTCATGTAAAAGGCATTGGATGCTCTTTAGGGTTCTTGCTTGGCAAGACACCCTTTTAAGGTTTTTCTAGACCACATGTAATACATCTTGGAGATCCGGACAGGTTGTGCTAGTCACATAAAAGGCCTCAAATGCTCTTTAGGGTTCTTGCTAGGAAAGACACCCTTTTAAGGTTTTGTTGGGACTACATGTAATATGTCCTAGAGGTCCGAACAAGTTGTGCTAGTCACGTAAAAGGCCTCGGATGCTCTTTAGGGTTCTTGCTGCGCAAGACACCCTTTTAAGGTTTTGTGGAGATTACATGTAATAAGTCCTGGAGGTCCGGATAGGTTGTGCTAGGCATGTAAAAGTCCTCAGATTCTCTTTAGAGTTCTTGTTGAGCAAGACACTCTTTTAAGGTTTTGTAAAGGTCACATGTAAAATATCCTAGGAGATCCAATAGGTTGAACTGTGTGCTCGTAAAAGGCCTGGGATGCTCTTTCTAGGTTTTGTTGACGCACATAATTAGTCCCGGGATCCACAGGATGGCCAGCTCGTAGAGATGATGAAGACCTACAGGAGGCTAGGCATACAACCAACATGAAAAAGGGTTTGCTCTGTAGAACTTTCTATGACGAGAAAAATTCAGAGATATCCTAGTGATCAAGATGTTAGGTATAGCAGTAGTGATGATGATGATGCTCCGTGATCCAGTGACGATGATCCAGCTCCAGAATTGCAGACTTGTGCCAGACTTGTGCCGATATGTTTTGATGACCTGTGTCTAGAGAATACCTTCCTAGTTAAGAGGGAGTGTTGATGTATTTTTAACTTCAAAAGATATTCTTCTATGTATTGCATTTGTACTTTACTGTATCCCCAACATAGATGTATTATTCCTCCGATTGGAAGTGTCATCAATTGTACTTGCAAGGGTCACAAGTTATATTGTGAGTGTCGTAACTTATACTTGATGGGTTATTAGACCACCCTAGTGGGGTCATCCCAATTAGTATTATGTTAAGTGGTTAACTTGGGGCCGACCTGGTTAGATGTAAAAGGCAAGTCAAGTTAGTGTATAAATAGAGAGTATGTCTCTCTCATTTTACACATTCTCTTATTCACTCACTTTGCATTAGTGAGAGAAGAGGAGGGTACACACAAGTGGAGGAGGAGCATACTGCTGAAGATATCTATCTCTTGGGTTTGATCATGGTGATCCTTTTATTGATGCTTATTCTATCTCTGAGGAAGTTGCGTGGTTTTTCACCTTCTTGGTTTTCCCTTGTGAAATGTTTTGTGTCTCTTATGCTTAATATGCTGTACATGTTGTTCTTTCAGTTAAGATCTTAGATCTATTGAATTAAATGTTGAAAAACTAACAGCTATTCAAGCTTGTAAAAATTTTCAATAAAATTGACTTTTTTGTATGAACTAGCAGAATAGATCTAGAGACTAGATAAAACCACCAGTACAAAATGAGAGATAAGTGACAAGGTGACCAAAACATTTGGTCACCACAGTGTTTTCAAGGGATAAATGACCAAAATTGAGAAATTTTAAGTGAACTGACTAAAAATGACCAAGATAAATGACCAATTTGGTCATGGGATAATAACTAAACTAAAAATGACCAAGATAAATGACCAATTTGGTCATGGGATAATAACTAAACTAAAAATGACCAAGATAAATGACCAATTTGGTCAGGAGATAAGAACTAAACTAAAAATGACCACATAACAATTGGTCATTTATGTGGTCATTTTTAGTTGTGTCATTCTAGAAATGGAAAATTATAATTTTGATAATGAATTTGTACAATTTACTAAATTTTAACACTATAGATGGATTCGGAGACCCCCTAGAACGAAAGCATGAACATAAACACAATGATCGATATATGGGCCAACTCAAATCTTATATTAGATCTGGAGAAACTCACACAGGATTACAAAGACAAGATTGCAATAGACTCTTAGGCTCAAATTCCCGATGTCTCTAATGAGAAATCCTTCCTCCTTTTATAAGAGGTAGAAGCCCCTTCAAAGAGCTAGGGAATCTATGAGATAAGATTTTGTCCCGTATGACAGATCTACAAAATATATCTAAAAGAGGTTGAGATCTTACGGAAAATGTTTTCAAATCACACTGTGGATATTCTTTAGTGAAAGAACCCACGAAAGAAATGACATAAAGAGATAAAACAAATTGCCGACAAACTAGCAGACCATTATTATGGTACAAAAAGTTACAAAGTGGAGATTTTTCATGAGAATCCATGAAAGATTAGACTTAAAGTCAGTCTGGCGGACTCTGATCAGAATCAAAGAACTCAGAATCAAATCCATCATACACATCATCACTATCAGATCCTTGACCAGGATATGTGGAAAAGACTCATTTTGAAGTTCTACCATATGGTAAGATGTTCTCCATCCATGTTGGAGGATTTTCTCAGAAAAAAGCAGAAAATGGTGACTGGCTGAAATGCCTCTGACGAAAACATTAGGGATTGAAACTTCACCAAAGAAATTATTTTCAATAACAAAATCTAACACTTGACTAGTGTCAGGATTAGGCTTGATTATTGCACCCTTCCATACTAATTCAAACTGGAACACGCTGAATGCAAGTGCACCTTCTTCTAACTCATGCTGCAATGTTGATGTAAACCAAAATGGAGAAGCTTTATCCAATGCAGAAACTCTTGGAACATAAATAAAAAACAAGATATTCATCCATGGACTCCAGATCATGTAATTGTTTTGAACATCCTCATAGTAGAAGCAAATTATAGTCTTTGAATGTGCACGGGAAATCTGATGAATGGCATAGAAATCAATCCAGTTGAGAGATGGATCAAAGATATATGCAGAAAATTGGATTTCTCCTGTGAAGAGATGGAAATGACCGATAACTATATTTACATGATTAACTAACATACTGTAGTTAATATCATAGCTATGTATTCCTTGAGAAGAATCCATTCTTCCTTGAAGAATATGATGTTGAATTTCTGTAGGAAGACTCTATACTCTATCTCCTAGACAATCAATGAAAAAATGTAGATGGAATTCATGACAAATCTGTACAAAAAATGTGTTTCTCTTACCACCCTAAGAAGAAGAGGATTCACCTTGAGTGAATACGTCGATGTTACAGACAAGAGTACCTTCTTTAGTGAGCATGTTTGCAAGATGGTTTTCTTTACTAGCTTTATAAACAATGTTAAATTCAAAAACCTGTAACCATACCACCCATCTTAATACTAGAGAATTTCTTTGTTCAAGTAGTCTTTTATTGCCAAGCATATTTTTCATGTGCTTCAGATCTGTTCGAACTGTAAAATGAACACTTTTGAGAAACAATTTGAATCGTTGTATTCCATTTTTGACAACCAAAATTTCCTTGTGAGTCGAGGGGTATTTTATTTCAACATCATAGAATGTGCCAGATGTGTAGGAACACACTTCTTCCTATTTAAAATGTTTTTGCAGTAGAACTGCTTCCCAAACTTGATCTGATGCATATGTTTCTAATATGTACGGAAATTAATGATCTAGAAAAGACAATGTCGGGAGCTTCTGAATACTAGCTTTGCTGTGTTTTACAGTAGCTGTCATAGCTTCTGTCCATTCTGACCTTGGTTTCAAACTTTTCTAGAGAAAATTTGTATATCTTTCGTGGGTTTGATAGAACTATCGAATATAATTGAGGCAACCAAGAAATATATGAACCTATTTGATATCCTTCAATTTATCTGGAAAGCTTAAAAGCTTCTGCAAAACATGGGGCTACAAAATTATCTTTGCTTGAGATATTTGAAGACCTAAATATTCAATGGAGGTTTGTCCAATGACAAACTTATCTAGAGATGAGGATAAAGGAATTCCATGCCTAAAAACAAATGTATAAAATTCTTCTAAATGCATCTTATGTTCTGCTATATCTCTACTAAACAAAAGCAAATCATCAATATATACAATGACAAAATCTAATGGTCTGAAGATATCTTCATTTCTTTTCTGAAACTATAAAGGAGCATTCTTCAATTCGAATGGCATAACTATCCACTAATACTGAACATGGGGAACAACAAATCTTGTCTTAAGCTGATCTTCTAGAGAAATACCAATTTGCCAAAACCCACTCTTGAGATCAAATTTGTTGTATATGTTGGATTTTGCTATTTTAGACAAAATCAATTCTTTATGAGGAAGTGGATATTGTTAGGATATCTCATCATTCAGTTTTGTACTTTTCATGCATTTCTGCATGCATGCATTCATTTGCATGCATCCCACTTATTTGCATGCATCCTAGTCACTAGTTTGATGCCTCCAACACCTTGTCCCCAATTTTCCAACACCCAAGAGCTTCTTTCCTTGCAGTTTTATCCCTCCTAGTCAGTAAGGCACCCACTTCTCACCTACCACTTGAGAAGGGAGCACTTCTTCACCTACCACTCAGTTCACTTTAGTTAGTTTCCTGTCTTTCCTTGATTTAAGGCTAGATTGACTCCTAACTGATTGTATCACTCCGTTGGACCCCTGGTGAGACTAGATTTCCTATTATGACTCCAGTTAGCTCCTCATGCGCCCCCCACTGAGCCTCCTTCATTCAGTTAGTGCCTACATGTGCCATTTACACCTACCACACTCAGTTAGACTTAGTTTGACACCTGGTTGACCGTTACTTGTGCATTGATGAGTCCATTCATCTAATGATGAGGAATCCTAGTTGGAGCCAAGCTATTCCATGTAGTATATCGAATGAACTCCTTGGTTAATTCGAATTGCTCAGTCATTGTTATTGTATTGTATTGTATTCTACCATTCTGAGTTCAATAGAGCACTGCTGCAAGCCTTTTGCACAGTTTACACATATTTTCTGAGTTTCATCTATTGTAATTGATTTACTTGTTCATTAGATCTATTGTGCTTAATTTCACATGGTATCAGAGCCATGGCAGGGACAACATTTCTTTTCTTCAGGGGTTCTACATGAAGATTGAGTGATTATTGCTCAAAAATATCATAGCTGTGGCATGCATTCTCTCTCGTGCATTCACTACTGCTGAAATTTTCTCTCCAATCCAATCTAGAAGCCGTGAGTTTTCCACAAAATTCCTAGACATGAATCATTGGATATTCAAGCTTGCTTGATCTCCTTTGCCGAGTGTGATGCAACTCTAAAAAGGGTGGATTGTTTGACCTTATTGTTCTTGTTTTCATTGTGATTTGTAAGTTTTTATCACTCCTCCATTTGCGTTATCTATCCTTGAGATGGAATCCTCTTCTTAGAATATTCTCACTCCTTTTAACTATTTTCAGTGGAAGGAGGATATTTGGATTGTTATGCGCTCAAAGGGATTCTTTAGAGTCACCATGGGCATTGAACCAGAGCCAAATACTCTCATAGAAAAATCCAAATACTCCAACAAATTGGATGAAGCATATGGCTTCCTCTGCCTCAATATTTCGAAGGATATTCTATTCCACATTAGTGGATTGACTACTCCTAAAGTAGTATGGGAGCAACTTGACAAATTATTTGGCAAGCAGGATGAAATTAGAGCTTATTAGCTAGAAAACAAGTTTATTTCTCTCAATCCTGACAATTTCGAAACCACAAATGAGTTCTCACAAAATTCAAGAATTTGGTATTGCAATTGAAGCAAAGTGGTGTGGTAAAGAAAGAAAAACAATTGATTCTTTCTATTCTCTCAAAGTTAGGAAAAGATTATTTGGTATTTGTCTCTACATTCAATTCCAGAAAGCTTACAATTCCGAGTTGGAAAATGCCTACCTTAAGTGCCTTCATTGAATCCATGACAAAGGAGCATGATAAACTCATTCAAATGGGGACCATATGATCCAAAGAACAAGCTTTATTTGTTGGAGGATCCAAATCTATGAATGGCAAAGGGAAGCAAAATAAAGAGAAGCCAAAATTCGAACCTTCCAAGCAAAGAGAGAAAAACAAGAAGTCGGATGAGCCATCCGGTTCAAGAAATAAGAAAAAAGGGAAAGAGGGAAAAGATAAATCTAAATGTTCTTATTGCAGCAAGGGATATCATCCTGAAAGATCATGCATGAAGAAAACCATAGATCAGATGGCCCTTCTTTTAGAGAAAAACAACATAACCCTTCCTAACGATGCAAGGAAGAAGGAGAAAAATGATCATCTCGAGACAGGTCATGCACTCATGGCAACTGTTTCGACTCCTCCATCTCTACTCATTGATTCTGGAGCTTCGAATAGCATGGATGAAAATATTGATTCTCTATCAGCATTTGATCCTAATAGCACCATCTCCATCCACATGGGAGATGACTCTCAGATCTCTTCAAAGGGTAAACGAACCATTCATTTAGAGCATGGCAGTTTTCACAATGTTCTTTATGTTCCTTCCTTAGCTTCGAATCTTCTTTCCATTTATCAGACGACTCACACTAGTTCACCAAAGAAATTTGTATTCTGCCCTAACAAAGTTGAAATTTCTGATATTCAAAGTGGAATAATTATTGCGGTCGAAAAAACAAATCGTGCTTCAAAAGCATATGAATTTTCACACTTTCTATCGCATTACAAACCCACCGCTCTTCTGACTCATGGCAATTAGGTTAGTATGATATGGAATGAGAGGTTTGGACACCTAAATTATAAATATTTGTAGCTACTACAAAAAAATTCCATGGTTCATGGCCTTCTGACGATCAAATCCTTGAAGTGAATATGCAAAGGTTGCATCATTGGGAAGCACCTCGAGCACAAATTTGATCGAGGTAAAGCTAGAAGAGATTCTTGCATTTTGGGGCTGATACATTTTGATATCAGCAGTATACTGCCACATATCTCCATGAATGGCTAAAGGTATGTTTTGACATTCATTGACGACTTCTCCATATTTACATGGGTTTTCTTTCTCAAAAACAAGTTGGAAGTACTAGAAAAATTCAAGTTTTTTAAGGCTTCTGTTGAGACTGCCACCGAGAGGAAGATAATAGCTCTTAGATCTGATAATGGAGGTGAATATATCAAATCAGAGCTGCTGCAACTTTTTTCTGAAAGCAACATTCAGATCCAGCACACAGTTCCCTACACACCTCAGATGAACGGTGTAGTGGAAAGGAAGAATCGATCATTGAAAGAGATGGCTAGCTGTATGATTGAATCAAAAGGTTTGGCTGAAAACCTTTGGGATAAGGCCATGAATGTTGCTGCATACATTCAAAATAGGGTTCCACATTCATCTTTGATTGACATTACACCTTTTGAATCTTACACAGGTCACAAACCTGATGTGTAAATTTCAGGGTTTTTGGCTCCACCGCTTGGGCTAGAATTCCAAGTAAAAAGAGAAAATCTTTGGATCCACAAAGTGTTGAGTGCATCCTATTAGGATATGTTGAAGAATCAAAAGGCTAAAAACTAATGGATATCAGATCCAAAAAGATATTCATTGAGTGTAGTGTTAGATTTGAAGAACCGCTTCAAAATCTAGAACTAGTCAAGGAAGAAACTGTTGATTTACCGCCTCCACCAGAAGAAGAATTTGAAGAAGATGATGAAAGTATTGGTTCTGATATTTATGATATTTTATCAGAATTTGATGAACATGATATATCAGCTTCAGAAGCTAATCCATTTGTGCCCCAACACTTTCCAAAGTGGTCCCAAAATACACTCAATTATGCCGGTCCAAACATTGGAAATCCTGCCTATCCAAGGAGGGCTTGAGAAGACTTTCAAAGAGTAGGTGTGGCTCTTTCTTTTTCTGATCCTTTTCTATCTGAGAAATTTTTTTTGATGATAGGTTCAGATCCTAAATCATATTATTATTCCCATCGAGATCTGAGATGGCAAACCGCCATGGATGAAGAGTACAGTTATCTTCAAAAGAATGATACATGGGAGCTAGTTTCTCTTCCATCTGGGAGGAAATTAGTCCAATGTAAATGGGTCTACCACACAAAGGTTGACGTTAACGGATCAACCTACAAATACAAAGCTTGGTTGGTTTCCAAATATTTCTCCCAATTCCAAGGAGTGGACTACTCTGATACCTTTGCACCAATTGCAAAGATGGATTCTATCTATCTTGTTTTAGCTATTGCCGCATCCAAGCACTAGGAAGTGCACCATATGGATGTGAAGAGTGCATTTATCCATGGATATATCAAAGAATAAATATATATGAAGCATCCAGAAAGATATATATCAGATTGAAAGTTAGTATGCAGATTGAAGAAGTCATTCGGTGGCCTTAAACAGGCCCCAAGAGCTTGGTATGCTAAGATAGACTCCTTCCTTATCTCCCAAAAATTCAGAAGGTGCAAATCAGATCCAAATGTGTACCTACAAAAAACTGAAGGTAATTTTCTAATTATAGTTCTTTATGTTGATGATCTCTTAATAACTGGAAGCACTCTTGCTTCAATCGACCAGTTAAAGACTGCTTTAAATCTAGCTTTTGACATGAGCGATTTGGGCTTGCTAAAACAATTTTTGGGACTTGAGATTGCACAAAATTTTGATGGGATCACCATTTCGTAGCAAAAATACCTTTCATACCTGTTAAACAAGTTTAACATGTCATATTGTAAGGCAACCCGCTTTCCATTCCTCTCAGGAATCAGTCTTGAGGAGGGAGATTCTACACCACTTGCAGATTCTACATTGTATCGACAGTTGATTGGTTCTCTACTATACTTGACACACTCAAGGCCTAATATATCTTATGCCATGAGTGTTGTATCAAGATATATGTAGCCGCCCCATGATCTCCATTGGTGGGCATCCAAGAGGATCTTACTCTATGTGCCTAGGGTACTCGACACTTTGGCATACACTATGTTGTAGATTGCGAGCTAGATTTGATTGGGTATACTAATTCAGAATGGGAGGGTGATAGTATTGATCGAAAGTCCACTTCCAGTTATGTTTTCATCCTTGGAAATGGGCCTATTTTCTGGTCAAGCAAAAAGTAGGCAGCCATTGCATTATCTTTAGCAGAGGCAGAGTATCGAGGAGCAGTCAATGCTTGCATTCAGGCAGTTTGGTTGCAGGGTATGTTGTCATAATTTTATATTGGTGGTACTACTTCGACTGTCATTTTTTCTGACAATCAAAGTGATATCAATATCTCGATGGATCCAGTTCAAAGACAGAGGACCAAGCACATGGAGATCCACATGGACTACATCCGAGAGTTGGTGCATGGCATAACCATTATTTTGCGATATTTCCCTACCGACGAGCAAATTGCAGACATCTTCACCAAGAGCTTTGCTGAGAAGAAGTTCTCTTACCTCCATTCACTGTTGGGGGTGAGTTCCATCATGGTGGAGACAGATTAGATCCTTCTATGTTCAGCTTGAGGGGGGGGTTTCTTCCCATTGGGTTTTCCCTCTTTCCTCACTTAGATTCATTTCTAGCATTTTTGGATTATTGTATTGGGGTGACCTTTGGTCTCAGTAACCAAGGCCCTATTCAGTTATTATTTTTTACATCATAGTATAGCTTGAGGGGGGGTGTTAGGATATATCATTATTCAGTTTTGTACTTTGCATGCATGCATGCATCCCACTTATTTGCATGCATCCCAGTCACTAGTTTGATGCCTCCAGCACTTTGTCCCCAGTTTGCCAGCACCTGGGAGCTTCTTTCCCTACACTTTTAGCCCTCCTAGTCAGTAAGGTGCCCACTTCTCACCTACCACTTGAGAAGGGCACACTTCTTCCCCTACCACTTAGTTCACTTCAAATAGTTGGTTGTCTTTCCTTGATTTAAGGCTAGATTGACTCCTAACTGATTGTATCAATCTGTTGGACCCCCAGTGAGACTATATTGCCTATTCTGACTCCAGTTAGCTCCTCATGCACCCTCCACTAAGCCTACTTCATTGAGTTAGTGCCTACATGTGCTAGTTACACCTACCACACTCAGTTAGACTCAGTTTGACATCTGGTTGACCATTACTTGTGCATTGATGATTCCACTGATCTGATGATGAGGACTCCTAGTTGGATCCAAGCTATTCCATGCAGTATATTCGAATGACCTCCTTGGTTAATTTGAATTGCTCAGTCATTGTTACTGTATTGTATTGTATTCTACCATTCCGAGTTCAATAGAGCACTGCTGTAAGCCTTTTGCACATTTTACACATATTTTCAGAGTTTCATCTATTGTAATTGATTTACTTCTTCATTAGATCTACTGTGCTTAATTTCACATATATCTGAATGGTTCTAGGGCCTTATTCAATTCTTCATAGTTAACAATCAATCTTTTCTTACCTCTTTTTTGTTCATAATTCTTATTAACGTAAAATGTTGGGCAAGCCCAAGCACTTTTGTAGGGTTCAATCAATTTCCTTTCTAATAGATGTTGAATTTCTTCTTTACATGCTTGTTTTTCTGTTCGACTCATGTTTTTAGATGAAGCCTTCTATGGCTTAATGTATGCATTTTTTTTATAAGGAAGATCAACGTAATTCTTCTCTCTGGTCCAGAAATCATATGGTTGATCAAAAGTACAATCTTCTTTCAATTTTTTGATGATTTCTGCCAAGATTGCTTGACCATGTACTTCTTCATGCTTGACAATTTTCTTTATTTTAGTCAGGTCTTTGACTGACTCTTCTACTACATCTGGTTTTTCTACAGATATTCTTATTACAAATTCTGATTTTACTGGAACAGACACTTTAGAACCTTGAATTGTGAAATCAACAGATTCTTCTTTAGCTACCATGGGTAAATGTTTTTTGACAAAATCATGTCCTAGCAGCATATCTGCTCCTGTATCTAAACAATACAAAGTCACAAATGTTTTGACTTTTCCTAGCATGATTGGGAAATATGGAGTGATGAAATTTATATTGATGAGTTCTTTGTTGACTACTTTGAAATGAATAGATGCAGGTTTCCAAAAGTATAGGTTTCCAAAAGTATTCAGGGATTTCTTTATACTTATAGCAGCTACTCATAGCTCCTGTATCAACCTGTGCATCAAGCTCGCAGAGCTTATATCCTTCTATCTTTATTTGGATTGGAATAACCATTTTTTCACCCAGAATTTTCTTCTCAATGACTGTATCAGAAGGACCCGATTGTTTTGTTGGAGAGAAACTATGATCTTTTCTCATTATCAACTGAATGTATTATGAATTCAACTCATCAAGTTTATGTAAAGAACTCTATATACTAGTTTCTAAATTTGCCAACTGTTCTCATTCATCTTTTATCTTATTTTCAAAGAAAGTGATTTTCTTGAGAAGGAATGACTCACCTTTATCTTGTGGAAAATCATCAAACCAACTTTCATCTTCGGGATCAAACTTGGTCTGTGTTGGTTCTGGTAACTGTTGTGAGAGTCCATGAATTTTCTCTTGCAATCTCCTTCTGATTATGACTAAAACAGGAGAAAGGTTGGACTTTCTCTCTTCAATCTCTTCTATCTGTTTTCTTATGGAAGAAACATAGAACATATAACATTCAAAAACAAAGCAATTGCTAATGAATGTTTTTTCTTCATCTGAGCTCTCTGAGGATTCTATAGAAAGTTTCTTGAAATCTAGTTATTTTGTATCAGAGTCACATTTAGACTCAATATCAGACTCATGTTGTAATGTCTCTTTTTTGAATTTTATTAAAATGGTGAATTTTTCAACTTTTTCCACTAGTTCGACCTTTGAATAGTCTTGGGTTCTTGACCACCAAATGGCTCCAAATGCTCCCAAATTGTCATAGTAGGTGTATGAATGGTTTTAGTGCATAAATATGAGGTTCATGGATGATTTAGAGTCATCAAGTAGCTTCTCCAACTGTCATTTAAGTTCTTTCCCAAGTAGGGAACTTTACTAGCAATTTGGGGTTCAAATCCCCCTTAGGTAGGTGCTAAAGATGCCTCTCCAAGTGCTATTGGACCCTCTCGAATTTCATGAAATAGGAAAGGAACATCTAGGGGAAATTAATATGAAATCATATACATCTCTTTTTAGTCAATTAAGTCTACTACAACCCTCTCCAAATCAGAAGCAAATGAATAGTTTCGACCTTGGGAGAAATGATAGGAAATCTTCCCCAAATGCTTTAAAAATGAACAATATGACTCCCAAATCTTATGCACTGAACATGAAAATTTTAGAACAGATAAATAACAGTCCATACATCATTAATCAATCAATATTTCACTGGTCCATTCGAATACATCAACATATTATTGGCATACATCAACATAGTGGGGAAATTGGCACCATTTGCTCATTAATAATCAGATTTACATCATTCCACTTGCATTATCGACTTGGTACAGTTATGAATCTGAAGAAAAGAGAATTTACATTATATTAAAAAATAAATGGGGCATTAGAATCTCTCCCAAAGAGAAAAATAGCTCACCCAATTCGCCTCACCTTAAGGATCATGAATATGCCAAGAAAAATGGAAATGGTTGGAGGAAGGAGCTGAACTAAGAGAGACCAAGAGATGCCCTATAGCTTACACTTGCAACAAAATACTCCATTAAATATTTCATGAAAGGTTTGAATGGTATTTCCCACAACCAACTAGGATGGAAAGCTTTCACCCTCAAAATTGGCTAAGGCAAGTAGAGAAGCACTCCACTAGCTCTCTTCACAAATGCAAATTCTGAAAATGATAAAAAGATTCTCTCTTAATTCATCTCTGTATTTTATAAACATACTTAGTCTTCTAAGGTTTGAATTCCATCCAAATATTCCAAGCCAATTTGAATTAGAGAGTGATTCAAGTTTTGCCACATGTCTACCACTTCCTAGCCTTCCACCTTCCACCAATTCGAGTAGGCATCTCTTGGCCTTCTCTAACTCCCTTGAGCGCTCACTTAGATGCTATTTTTAGGTCTGACATGTCATATTGGTCAGATTTCAGCCCTCAAGTCTACAATTTCTCATAGGTGTCATAGCATCTTCATCATTGTTGTCATAGATGTTAGGGAATCTAGCCCAAGTGTCCAAGAACTTCTCATTTGACTTTTCCTCTTCCGTGGGAGTTACAATTCCATCCAAATTCAAACTATTATGACATTTCCAAGTGTATGATTGTTCCAACTCATCCCAATAACATTATACTTCCTATGAATTCGAAATTGCAAGAGGAGGATGCCATGTGGCATAGAAATTTTAGCTTGTGTGGGTCCCACACCCTCCATGTGTCTCCATGATCAATTGCCACTTTGATTTTCTCTTGTATTTATTTATTTATCTTCTTTATTAATTATTTATTCCATTCTAGTGTCTAAACATAATTTAGTGGCTCTCTTATTTCAAATCCCAATGTCTCCATCCAACCTAGCGAACTAGTAGGATTGATGGGATTTTCCTGTCATGAATTTATTGGAATGGGGACATTACAGTCCTCCCCACCCAAGATTTCTTGTCCTCAAGCAATTTCAGATTTGGATGCTTCAAATTTTGTTCTTCTTCCCATGTGGCATCTTCACTTAGTACATCCTTCCATTGTACCAAGTACTCTTTGATAGTTCTGCTCCTTAATCTTCTTTCCCTTGTCTTCAAAATTTTTTCTAGAACAAGTGTGAATTGACCTTCATCATCCAAAGGAGGGAATATTTCTGAAATGAAAATTTTCTGACCAATAGCCTTCTTGAGACATGAAACATGAAATACATTGTGGATTTTACTTCCATCAGGAAGTTCTAACTCATATGTTACCTCCCCAACCTTGCCAACTACCTTGTATGGGCCATAGTATCTTGGTTTTAGCTTTTTGGCTCCCTTCTTTTTCAAGGTTTGTTTATATGGATTCAACCTCAAATATACTAAATCATTGAACTGAAATTTCCTTTCTTCCCTATGTTGATCTGCATATTGTTTTTGTTGATTTTGGGCAACCTACAAGTTATCTTTCAAGAGCTTTAAAATTTCTTGGCTCTCTTCCACCCAATCTTTAGCCTTTGGGGATGTACTATTACCAAAGATATTCTCAACAAAAGTGATTTCTTCATAACCATATAATGCTTTGAAAGGAGACATTCCTATTGACATATGAAAAGTGGTGTTATAGCAAAACTCACCCAAGTGTAGCCATTTTACCCATGCTTTTTGCTGCTCTCCCACATAGTTTCTTAGGTATCCCTCCAACCATTGAATCACTTTCTATGTTTGGCCATCAGTTTTTGGATGATAGCTTGTGCTTGGAGTCAATTGAGTGCCCACCAATCTGAAAATTTCTTCCCAAAAAACACCCATGAAGCTACTATCTCTATCACTTACAATGCTCTTGCGGAGCCCATGCAATTTGAATATTTCTTTAAAAAAACATCAGCCACTTGTGTAGCACTAAAAAATGATGTAACAACAAATAAATGAGCAAATTTTTTCAGCCTATCCACTACAACATATATGCAATCCTTGCGCAAATATTTGGGCAAACTGGTGATGAAGTCCATTGAGATACTCTCCCATTTTTCTTCTGGAATGGGCAATGGTTGCAATAAAATAGCTGGGCATGTGAGTTCAGTTTTGTTTTACTAACATACCTTACATTCATTCACATATTTCATAACATCTTCCTTCAGCCCTTTCCAAAAAAACCTTTGCCTTAAATGCCTATGAGTTTTGAAGATCCCCAGATGGCCAACTGGTGGGGAATCATGTGCTTCTTGCAAAATCTCGTGCTTGAGTTTTGAGTTTTGAACCAAATAAATTCTTCCCTTATAATATATCATCCCATTCAAAATATTGTATTTATCATCCCCTTTGATCCCATCTAACACATCACAAGAAAAACTATTCTTGGCATATTCCACCATTAGCATGTTTTTCCAATCCTTAGCAATGTCCATGAGAGAAAAAGAAGGTCTTCTAGATAATGCCTCTGCTACAATGTTATTCTTCCCTTTCACACATTCAATATCAAAATCAAAATCTTGGATCTTGATTACCCACTTCTGTTTCCTTTCATTTAGATGCTTTTGGGTGAGGAAGTGCCTTAGACTATTGTGATCATTTTTCACCACAAACTTATTTCCCACCAAGTATTGTCTAAACTTGGCCAATGCATGCATGATGGCCACCATTTATTTGTCATAGATGGAGTAAATATTTTCATATGGCTGCAAAGTTCTGCTCTCAAAGGCTATAGGGTGTTGTACTTGCTTTAGGACAACCCCCATCCCTTCACCTAAAACATCACATTCCAAAACAAAAGGTTTAGTAAAATCAGGTAATGCAAGTATTGCAAAACTACTCATTACCTCTTTAATTTTTTGGAAGACCTTTTCATCCTCTTCATCCCACTTGAAATAATCTTTCTTTGTCAAATTAGTGAGTGGAGAGGGCAATTTGGACAACCCTTTCACAAACTTTCTATAATAGGTGCATATTCCAATGAAGCCTCTTAATTCTGTGATGTTTTTTGGTGATGTCCATTCAAGGATAGCCCTTATATTTTCCATGTGCACTTTCACTCCTTGTCCAATAATGTACCCAAGATACAAGAGTTCCTTCATCCCAAATTCACATTTAGACAACTTAGCAAACAAGGACTGTTCATGCAAAATTTTCAACACAACCTCTAAATGATGCAAATGCTCTTCCCAAGTTTTGTTGTAAATGATAATGTCATCAAAGAAAACCAAAACAAATTTTATAAGCTGATTGCAAAAGATCATATTCATGCATGCTTGGAATGTGGCTGGAGCATTAGTTATTAATCCAAAAGGAATAACAAGAAACTCAAAGTGGCCATAGTGGCATCTAAAAACAGTCTTTTGCACATCTTCTTCCTCCATTCGAATTTGATTTTAACTTGATCTAAGATCAATTTTGGAGAAATATTTTGCCCCAAATATCTCATCCATGAGCTCATCAATTCCAGGAATAGGATACCTATTCTTGATTTTCTTCTTGTTCAAAGCTCTAAAGTCTATGCACATTCTCAAGGTTCCATCTTTTTTCTTCACCAACACTACTGAAGAAGCATAAGGGCTAGAGCTTGGTCTAATGAGTCCCAACTCTAGGAATTATTGGATGGCCTTTTCAATTTCATCTCTAAATTTTTTTATGTGTCTATAGGGTGGTATTTGACTGGGTGAAGTACCCTCCTCCAAAACAATGTTGTGCTCAACCCCCCTATTAGGTGGTCTACCATGTGGAAGATCTCCAAAGTCTTTTTCATATTTTTGTAGATGTTTCTATATCTCCTTTGGGTGTTCAACAACCTTTATGTTTTTCTTGGGAGAAGTGATGAAACATTCAGCATCCCATTCTATATATCAATGCCTCAATCTGGATCTCATACTATGGGATTTCACTACTTGATTTGGATAGGTGTGATGCCCTCTCACAACCCTTAGTATTCGTTGCGAATCTTGGAATTTCATTTCAGGAATTTGATAGTTCACTGTATGATCCCCTATAGAGTACAACCATTTCACTCCCAAAAAAACATTAGTATCAGCAACACCAACCACAAAAAATCTATCATAAAAAGTATAGTTACCTATGGTGATTTGCAGCTTTGGAACCCATGTTTTGCACTCCATAGTGTTGTGACTTGGAATGAAAACTGTGAATCCATCGAATGGTTCAGTAGGTATATTCCTCCTCTCCACCATATCTTCATCAATGAAGTTATGTGTGGCTCCTCCATCTACCAAAACTGAGGCTCTTTGTCCTAGTTCCACACCCTTGCATCAAATAGTGTGATAATGAGGCACTATTGAAAGTACTACCATTCTTGCCTTGTCAGGTGAGGGCTTATTTTCTTCTTGTTTCCCTTCTTCTACTGTATCATATCCCTCTTCTTGATATGAAATATGTCCTTCTTCCTCCATACCCAGTTCATATTCATCATTATCAGAAAATAATTCAATGTATTGAGCTTTTCACTTAGTACATTTATGCCCCGGTGCCCATGGTTGAAAGCATGTCTAGCACAATTTTTTTCTTCTAAGTTCTTCCCTGTTTAGTCCCTCTTTCTTATTTTTTTCAAATGCATCTCTTTTCCAAGGCTTCTTTTCAAATGCATCTCTTTGACAAGGCTTCTTTTCAAATCTGAAGTTAGGCTTGGGAGGAAATCTTGTTCTAGGAAGCATGCTTTGGAGATCTCTAGTCAAGCTCATAGCATATTTTAATGTAGTTGGTTTGTGGGATTTAAATAAACCTTTTAATGGTTCAGCCCAACCTTCAGTGAATAGAAATACTAACCTTCCCATAGATACATCAGCCACCTTGACTGATGATTTTTGAAATTCCATCATATAATCAGCAGGGGTTCCAACTTGCTTCAATTGGGCTAGTTCTTTGAATGACAATTCTGGGTCTTTTTGCTCAAATCTTTCTAGTAACTTGTAAATAAAATATCCATATGTATGAACTTGATCATGTCCCAAGGTCTTCACACCATGGATCTACCACTCATTGGCTTCCCTTCAAGATGCAAAATGGCCATTTTCAAAGCATCCTCTTCCACCATTGGATTCAGCTGAAAATACACATCTAGTTATTGTACCCAAGTATGTGCAGAATTTTGAGATGAGCCATCAAAGGAGGGAAGTGGAATTTTAATTATTGCATAATTCAATTCTTTATTTTGAAATTGATTCTTATTACCTTCCTTCATATTGAGTATTTTTGTAACAATGAGGTATTGATCAAACGGTAAAGTGTTTCTGCAATCTTCACTCAAATGTTGCCATTTGAGTAGAAATTCTTCCACATCATTTGGGGATTTAATATTTGCTTTGGACTAAAAAAATTTTGGTGCAGTAGGCCTTGGTGTT
Organism: Larix kaempferi; assembly: GCA_027924585.1. Lineage (NCBI taxonomy): Eukaryota > Viridiplantae > Streptophyta > Pinopsida > Pinales > Pinaceae > Larix > Larix kaempferi. Next base: position 8,768,833 of record BSBM01000748.1, read on the forward strand.
CTCTGAAATTCATTTTCTCTATTTTGGGGTCCTATGCTTGAGAAAATATGCTCACCCATTGGCTTATTTTCCTCACCATCAGAACTGTTGCTGCCTCTTATTAATCCTTTGCTCCCAAGTTGGCTAGCCATCAATTCAAATCCTTTCATCATATGTTTGTTCATATCGTCAACGAATGGTTTTATGAGTGTAATAAATTCCTACTTATGCTCTGAGGTTCCCTTTTCATCTCTAGGCATGGTTTCAACAATATACTCGTCTACTTCTTCCTCTTCAACAAAAGCACTTTCTCTTTCAATATCTAAGGGTGGTACATGAATTCTTGTCCTCATAAATATAGACCAAATCAGGTGCAAAGATCATGCTCTGATACCACTTGTAATTTACCTTTTTTGAATTTTATTAAAATGGTGATTTTTTCAACTTTTTCCACTAGTTCGACCTTTGACTAGTCTTGGGTTCTTAACCTCCAAATGGATCCAAATGCTCCCAAATTGTCACAGTATGTTTATGAATTGTTTTAGTGCATAAAAAAGAAAGTTATTGGATGATTTAGAGTCATCAAATAGATTCTGCAACTCTCCTTTAAGTTATGTCCCAAGTAGGGAACTTTACTAGCAATTTGGGGTTCGAATCCCCCTTAGGTAGGTGCTAAAGATGGCTCTCCAAGTGATATTGGACCCTCTCAAATTTAATGAGAAAGGTAGGTTACATCTAGGGGACATTAATATTGACTCATATGAATCTCTATTCAGTCAATTAAGTCTGGCACAACCCTCTCCAAATTAGAAGCAAAAGACTAGTTTCGACCTTGCGAGAAATGATAGGCAATCTTCTCCAAATGCTTTAAAAATGAACAATATGAATCCAAAATCTTATGCACTGAACATGAAACTTGTAGAATAGATAAATAAAATTCCATAAATCATTAATCCATCAATATTTCAGTGGTCCATTCGAATATATCAACATATTATTGGCATAAATCAACATAGTGGGGAAATTAGCACCATTTGATCATTAATATTCAGATTTACATCATTCCACTTGCATTCTCGACTTGGTAAAGTTATGAACATGATTAAAATATCATTTAAATTATATGAAAAAATAAATGGGGCATTATAAGCTCCCCCAAAGAGAACAATATCTCACCCAATGCGCCTCTCCTCAAGGATCATGAATATGCCAAGGAAACTGGAAATGGTTGGAGGAAGGAGCTTCACTAAGAGAGACAATGAGCTTACCTGTAGCTTACACCTGCAAAAAAATACTCCATTAAATCTCTCATGAAAGTCTTGAATGGACTTTTCCACTACCAACTAGGATGGGAATCTTTCACCCTCAAAATTGGCTAAGGCAAGTAGAGAAGCACTCCACTAGCTCTCTTCACAAATGCAAATCCTGAAAATGATCAAAATATTCTCTCGTACTTCATACCTATAGTTTATAAAAATCCTTATTCTTATAAGGTTCCAATTCCATCCAAATATTCCAATCCAATTCGAATTACAGAGTGATTCAAGTTCTTCCACATGTGTCCCACATCCTAGCCTTCCACCTTCCACCAATTAGAGTAGGCATCTCTTGGTCTTCTCTAACTCCCTTGAGCGCTCAATTATATGATTTTTTTGGTATGACATGCCATTTTGGTCATATTTCAGCCCTTAGGTCTACAATTTGTCACAGGTGTCATAGATTCTTCATCATTGTTGTCATAGATGTTAGGGAATCTAGCCCAAGTGTCCAAGAACTTCTATTTGACTCTTCCTCTTCCATGGGAGTTACAATTCCATCCAAATTCGACCTATGATGCACATTGCAAAGCGTATGATCCTTCCAACTCATACCAAGAACATTATAATTCCCATGAATTCGAAATTGCAAGAGGAAGATGCCATGTGGCATAGAAATTCTAGCTTTTGTGTGTCCCACACCCTCCATGTGTCTCCATGATTAATTGCCACTTTGATTTTCTCTTGTATTTATTTATTTAGATTCCTTTTTAAATATTTATTCCATTCTAATGTCTAAACATAATTTAGTATCTCCCTTATTGCAAATCCCAATGTCTCCATCCAACCTAGGGAACTAGTAGGATTGATGGGATTTTCCAGTCATGAATTTATTGGAATGGGGACATTACACATGTATAGAGAAACCTTCATCATCAGATTGCAATTCTGGAACCAAATCTCATTCAGCAGGATTATACTATGTACTGAATATTTCATAGAGTTTATGTTGGATTCTAATCTTCTTGTCAGGACAAGCATTTTCCCAATGACCTATTTTGCCACAAATATAGCATGATGATTTTTTCAGAGGCCTAGTTCTTTTCTTGAAAACAAACCTTCCTTGCTTATTTCTAAAGAAATTATTTTTGACAGGTTTTATTGAAAATTTTCTGGAAGAATGTGAATGTGATGGTGAGGATCCACCATGCTTCCGGGTAGAACAAGTGCAAGAGGAGGAAGAAGTGGAAGTATTCTTAGGTCGAAAACACCCATAACTAGCTGTTTCATGAAACTGCTGGCAGGCTGACTTTGAGAGAAATATCTATTTTTTCAAATTTTTTTGTGTCTTCATGGCGACACATTCTTTCTGTAGGGTTGTGAGAACATGCTGATGGAGAACAACCAAAGAAAGATCTTATATTTTAACTTGATTATCACTTAAATATATGGAGACTAATTTTGGTATCTTACCCGGGAGAGAGGCAAGATAGTGGCAAAGGTATGCCACATTCTGGTGATTGGTTATTTTATAGAGCATAGATTGCATAGTACAGAAATAATCTTGAAGTAGATCAATATCGCAGAGCTTTTGGGACATAAAGATTTGGGTTGCATGTGATGCATCTAGAGGCAAGGCACCAAGAAATTCATGTGCGAAGGCTTGGAACAAAGCTTCTAGAGGATCTATATCATCTAGAATATGTTCTTTTTCTTCTTCAAATTTTATTTCCAACCAAAGCTTAGCTATACCTGTGAAAGCCCAAGTTAACTTTGTTGTAATATCCTTCCAGGAGGATTTTGTCTCTGCTTTCCATTGGAATGCCCATGCATTTATTTTCTGGAAAAGATTCAGAATTTGATCATGATGCAAACAATCTAAATTAATGATCAAAGTGTTTCCAAAGTCTTTAAAAATATCTTGGGAATCAATCTTGATATCAACATTTTTCAACTCATTTGTCCATCTGACAAATGGAATACGAATCTTATTATGACTGACATCTTGGCCATGAACTCTTCTTGCTTGATTCTGGAAAAAGTGTGTTTTTGTTCTATTTATTTTGGTAGAATTGGGGCCAGAAGTTTCTCTAATTTCTGAATCCACATAGACTTGGGAGGATGCCATTTTTATATCTCTTTATGTCATTTCTTTCATGGGTTCTTTCACTAAAGAATATCCACAGTGTGATTTGAAAATATTTTCCATAAGATCTCAATCTCTTTTAGAGATATGTCATAGATATGTCATAAGGGACAAAATATTATCTCATAGATTCCCTAACTCCTTGAAGGGGCTTCTACCTCTTATAAAAGGAGGAAGGATTTCTCATTAGAGACATTGGGAATTTGAGCCTAAGAGTTTATAGTAATCTTGTCTTTGTAATCCCGTGTGATTTTTTCCATATCTAATATAAGATTTGAGTTGGCCCATATATCTATCACTTTGTTTATGTTGTTCATGCTTTCGTTGTTTCTGTTTATATTCTTATACTAGTTTGCATATGCTGGAGTACCCAGGATCTTTGGTAGATTTCAGCGTGTTGATCTCTATAACATTAATAGTACACAACTTAGATTATTTTTCAATACATGTCTTCTAAGGAATCATTTATTTGAGGCCATCTCGATATCTATTATGTTAGATGATAGGAGAATCATTGAGATGCTCATTTAGGGGTTTCTCTACTAATTAGTGCCTTGGGTGTGGTGAGTTGATATCTAGATAATACATCATGTCTTGCATATAGTTTATCAAGTTCTAGATGAGTTCTTCTGGTACATGTGGTTGAGTCAATTCTTAGATATTTGTTGTCTTTCCCTTTTGGAATTATCATGTCTTGAAGTTAGTGTCACTGATCCATTCAACTTGTTGTATTTTTTGTGTTCATATTTTTTTTCAACAAAACCATCGTCGTTTGACCATCTCGACAGTCTATTAAAGTTTCTACAAATTCATTTATTTATCTTTGGCGTAATTGAATTCTAGTAACCTTTGATAATAAAACCAATGTTTCACCTATTTCAAGTTTATTGAATCATTATCTACTAATTGACTTAGGAGTGTAATTTTCACTATATATGTACAAATGTATGTGGTTTTAAATGATGCATTCCTCTGCACCATCCTTGAGCTGTATCTCATCCTCTGTCCACAAACCTTGTTGGAACTTAAATTAATGAAGCTAGCATCAAGAAGCATAAAGAACTAATATTCAAATAGAGCATTGAACTAACATCTTGACGTGCAAGTCAGATATAAGGTATACAAACCATGATGTTTGAAAAACCTCGCATAAAAAAAAATGATTGCCTGAGATGGATTTATAGTCCAATTTAGCTGCAAATGGGTTGAAGCAATAGATTAGTATTTTAACCTTCTAAGTTCTGGAAAACCGCTTATTTAATTGTTTCAATAACTCAGTTAATATTTCATAGAATGCCTGATAGCAAGGACAACTCTAATACAACAAATTTATATACACAGAATCCTTCCAATCTGATATTTTCATAATTATATATTTCCATAGACTTATTCACCTTCAATACGAAAAGAAACACAATTCCTAGTAGCTAAATTCTTTTGAAATAAATCAGTCAGTAATTCAAGCATACGAAAATTAGCAACTTTCTGATATACAAATATCTAACTAATATCTGTAAATAAAGAATCCTAGACAGTTTCTATCTAGTTCAAACAAAATGATATCATTGTCCAAACCTCCAACAAAACATGTACTGGGTAAATTATAAGCACACTTATCTTCAAACTTCACACCATAACTAGTTCAAAAGGACATCTAGCTCACAGCTAAGGTTCTCAACAGTTTCTAGTCTACTTTCTTTTTATTTCAATTTAGCATTGTGAATGATCCAGATTCTTGCCCCTAATCAACTTAGTGTTCATAACAATTGATCATTGGGGTTTCTTTAATAACTCTAGCATCAAGGTTAAATGATGCAATCACAAATATCTAAATAGATAAATTGGAGATGCATGAAATGGGAAAAATCCATGATATATGGGTTTCCAGATTTGAAATGGCTATATTTCTATCCTTATTATTAATGGTCCTTCCTACAATTACAAAGCTTTCCATTTCTAAATTCTAGAAATACAATTTCCTGTGAAAATGTTAAACTAATGGTAATTGCATCTCTTCCACAAACTAATTGTAAATCACCTCGCATGTAATCCACTCTCTTTGGATTCTAAAAATAGTGAAAATATAACATTAACACGACCTTTGAAAAATATATGGCTTTCATATGCCTTTCTTATTGGTCAATCCTCCAATTCAACATCCTCTAATTGCTAATTCTTAGTTGAAATCTCCTTTATTCATCTTTGTCGTATTTTATGTGCCTCCCAAGAAAGTGGAAGGCCAATGACATCAAGAAGTGGTTCAACTTTGTTCCCAAGAAATAGTATAGTCGTCTTTTGTTTCCCACTCTTAGGTTTTGTAGTGACCAATAAAAATACCTTCCCTAGCTGCCATACACATCCAACATTTTGTATAGGAGACAGAAAAATACCTTCCCTAGCCCCCATATACATCCAACATTTTGTATAGGAGAAACAAAAAATTGACCTTGTCTTTCACGACATGTTCACATAGATTGAGAAACAAGTTAATAAAATAATTAAAGGATTGGAAAACCAAGGACACATGGACTCCAAATAGAAAATAGAAAATTTCCTTTTCACCTTTACACATTTTTTTCTTATTAAATATTTTATCTCGTTGGAATTTATGAACTCAAACCTAAATCGTCGGCCTACCTTTGCTCTCACCTCTACTCGAATATTTAGATTAATTAGTTTATATACAAATGCCATCATGCATTTCTCTGGTCAGAGAATAGAGTAGAATAGTTGAAAGGGGGTTGTACTTTCTGTTTTTCTAAGATCAGAGAGTAGAGATCAAAACTTTGTAAAAAAAGGTCAAGTGAGACTGGCAAAGCTTCAAATGCAACCCCAAAACCCTGTTGTTTCACAGCAGCAACATGCAGTTGGTAATGGGAGCAACAATCTTGCCAACCAACTCGTATCGATGTCTTTGTATGTGGGGGATCTGGAGACCAGTGTTACTGATGGCCATATTTTCGAGCTCTTCCAGTAGATTGGCCCTGTGATCTCTATTTGCATATGTAGAGATATCAGCACCAATATTTCTCTGGGATATGTGTATTTCAATTACAACTCTGCTGAAAATGGTATGTCTACAGTCCTTTGTGTTTTTTTTGGTTTAAATATCTGATTTTTGGGGGTTTATGTATTTGCATATCTCAATGAACAGTTGGAATTCCATATGTACATATTATTTCCACCTTTTATTGATTCCCAGGGAGTCATGGACCTTGGGTTTAAATATCTATATTTTTGGGTTTAGTATCTGCATGTATTATTGAACTATATTTTTTTGGGTTTACGTATCTGCATATAACATTGAACAATTGGAATTCCATCTGTACATATTTTTTCCACCTTGGATTGATTCCTAGGGAGCCATTGACCTTCGGTTTAAATATATGTATTTTGGGGTTTAATATCTACATGTATTATTGAACTATTGGAATTTCATCTATTCATTATTTTTTCAGTTGAAGGAAAGCAATATAGAATGAACTGTCTTTCTTGGAGGTTAAGTATGGCGGGACTCCTCGTCTCCATTCAAACTCTCCATTCTTATGAGCGATCAAAAAGATGAAGCACTATACAACCTATGTCCTACCTTTTTATTCTCAGGGCATCGAGTTCTATTACATAGGAATAGGCATAGGACTACAGTTCCTCCTCATTTTGAGAAATGTGATAAATGTTACATTCCTCCTCATTTTGAGAATATATTAGGATGCCATCAATGAATACCAAAACACACTTGTCTAAATACTTTTGGAACACATCATTTGTTAATTAAATGAAAAGTATGGAGCATTTGTCAATGCAAAGGGGAAATCTAGGAACTCATAATGCCCATATATAGTTCTAAAAGAAGTATTTGGTACGCTAATTTATTCCACTCTCATATGGTGATACCCAAAACTTGAGTCGAACTTTGAAAAAACTTTTTCCCATTTGATTTAATAAAGAGGATCGTCAATTTGGGTAGGAGGTACTTGTTCTTAATTGTCACCTTATTTAACATTGAATAACCAATGCACATCCAAAAAGTTCCATCCTTCTTATTGACTACCAATATGTGTTCTATCCAAGGTGATGCACTTGGTCATATGAACCCTTTGTCTAATAATTATTGTAATTGCATCTTGAATTCACTCAACTCATTAGTTTGCAATATATTCTAGGCCTTGGATATGGGCATGTGTGTGTTATGTTATGCTCTCTTATTGCCATTGTTGTCCATTGGAATCCACCTGAGTCACCCTTCACAAAAATGGGGAAACAATGAGAAGAAAGGGTGATGGAATGAAAATTACTAGCATGTTGAAATTGGCAGGAAAATTTTCATTTTTGGTGTTACAGATCTAAAAAATTACTAACATATCCCACTTGTAGTTGAAATTAGATTCACTCTTTAGAGGTTATGTGATGTCACAAGGCCTTAATCATCACTCAAGAGCAATAAAGGGAATTGTTACTTATAGGCTAGATATTCCATATGTAGGTCATATGTAGTAGTCTAGGTTAACATGCATGGACCATAAACCCCATAGCAAATTAATATGGTATTAGGCCCTAAAATTAGTTTATAGGCCATGGTATAGGCCACGAGAACCATTGTCAATGTTACAAATATTGAAATGGCCACAATATCTCGCTTGTAAGGTAAAGTAATTATGTGTAGGGCCCTACACATGAACCATGAATCATATAGTAAATTTATTCCCCATAGACCATTATTTAGGTTATGAGAACCACTATTGGTTTACATAACCTATAAATATTAAACCATGGTTGGTTTATTTGTTTACATAACCATGGACAAACCAAAACAACAATGACATCGACGATGGTGACAATGATGATCATGATGATCTCGCATGTAGGCTAGAGATTCTTATGTGGTAATCTAGGTCAACATTCATGGACCATCAACCCCATGGAAAATTAATATGGCATTAGACCCTAAATTTAGTTCACATGCCATAGTCCAGGCCATGAGAACCATATTTTGTGTTACAAATATTGAAAACCGCCTCCAAAAGTTCAAATCTCATGACTTTTAGTGGGGGTTTTGACAAATTGCCCCCACAAATGATGAGAATTGGGATTTTAGGGGGGATTTTCAAACAACCACCTCCAAAATTTCAATTCTCATGACTTTTAAGTGGGGTTCCAAACAAACCTCCTCCCAAAGTTCAATTCTCATGACTTTTAGGGGGGGTTTGACAAACCGCCCCCAAAAGTTATAAGAATTGGGATTTAAGGGGGGGGTTTCAAACAACCACCTCCAAAAGTTCAATTCTCATGACTTTTAAGGGGGGTTCCAAACAAACTGCCTCCCAAAGTTCAATTCTCGTGACTTTTAGGGGGGGTTTTGATAAACCACCTCCAAAAGTTATGAGAAATGGGCTTTTACGAGGGTTTTCAAACAACTGCCTCCAAAAGTTCAATTCTCATGACCTTTAAAGGGGGTACCAAACAAACCGCCTCCTAAAGTTCAATTCTCATGACTTTAAGGGACTTTTAGGGGGGTGTTGAAAAACCACCCCCAAAAGTTATGAGGATTGGGCTTTTAGGGGGGGTTTTCAAACAACCGCCTCCAAAATTTCAATTCTCATGACTTTTAACGGGGGTTCCAAAAAAACCACTTCCAAAAGTTCAATTCTCATGACTTTTAAGGGGGTTTTTGACAAACCGCCCCCAAAATTTATGATAATTGGGCTTTTAGGGAGGTTTTTCCAAAAACCGCTCCCAAAAGGCAAATTTCAGGACTTTTGGGGGTGGACTTAAAAAAAACTCCCCCAAAAGTCCAATTACCATGACTTTTAGGGGCAGTTTTAAAAGACCACCTCCAAAGGTATGACAAAACACTTAGGGGGGGTTTTACCAAGACCCCTACAAGCCAACATCGCCCCTAAAGGGCTATTTTGTTGTAGTGTATCCTCCACTCATGGTATGACTACCCACTGGGTGATGTCCCCCATTCAGGTTAGGTCCACTAGCTAGGGGTTCCTCCCATCTGAAAGTTGTCCACATACTGGAATGTGTCGGCTGACCAAATTTTGACTGCTAATGTTGGGTTGACCGTTAATCAAAGGATTACTTCTGCCTAGTTGTAAACTAATAGGTAGATTATATCTTCCCCTCGAATTTTGAGGTGGGGGAGGTGGTGGTAATGTCCCATAGTTAATAGAGGTTGAAGGTTTCCCTTCAGAGGTTGGGGTCATAGTAGGTATAGAACCGATCACCTGACTTAGAGGTGTACTCGTGGGGAATGAGGGTTGACCTAGTTCATAAATGATCAAGTTAGGTATCGATTTTTCTTGTGAAGTGAATGATAAAGATCATACAGGGAAATATTGAAATATGGGTGTGTCCGGGATGTTTGCTCGTCATGAGAGACTTTGGCATCTGATTTGTTCTCCAGTCATATGTAAACGGTTCATGTACACGTAAAGTGGCACAAGAAATTCATCGTTAGGAATCCAACAACAAGGTTTGGTTTCTTCCATGGGAATTGACCCCAAATCGGTGACATGTCGGCCTAGAGATGTGTCCCAAAAAGATGCAGACGGACCAAATGTTGTTGTTACAAGGTAATCTTGGGGCTGACTGAAAACCCAATCTATAGCTCCAGTATGTCCCTCCATTGAATGATCGAAGGATGTGTCATATGAGGTAGTTTTTTCCACTATCGAAGGACCGGTGGGATCAGCGATAGGTGGATTGACGAGAGACGAGTAGTTCATTCCTGATTCTAGGGTAGAAGCATATTCCTCGCGTGACACAGATGTAGTAGGTTAATCAATTCTTCCTCCTGAGTTCTCCTCCCAGTTAAGGGGATATTCAGGCGGAAAATTCAAAATACTTCAGGATCTTCTCAAAGGTTGATCATCCAGTGTGACTGAACAAAAATTTCTCCTATGTGTTTTCTACAAAAAAGAAAAATGCAATCCAAAATCTACACAAGATAAAGCCGCAAGCAAACTTATTTGATGGGTGTGGATTCAATGGTCTGGAACCTTGCAGGATTGTCAAGGCGGTGCAACTCATGATATACCATAGGGTCAAACAATTATACTCGGCCCAATCTTTCAGAGCACTAACCAGGGAGGATTAGGACCGTACCCATGACCGTATAGCACGACTACTTGAAAGATGTGCGTAGTATCTCCCCGAGTGTTGTTCTCAGTGTATTTCCACACCAAGATGGCCAATAGGTTAGCTTGGATGGTTACAGGAATCCTAGAAGGGTCTACCGATATACTCAAGGTGTGTGGATGCTCAAATCCGTAGTGGTGCTGTCTATCATATCCCCGGATTTTTGCTATGGTCCATGGGGTGATTTTAGCCTAAGTCACCTAGGCATTAATTAAATAATTAATGGATGGATAAAGGAAGATTCCTAAGGGTTAATTTGAGGAATTAAATGGATAAGGATGCCCCCCCATGAAGTTATTAACCCCCAATCCAAGTGCTAAGGTGATTTATTAATTAATTGAGAAATTAATTATTTGGGGAAGTTTTGAGGCAATTACACCATAGTAGTTAATTAATTACTGGATAATTAATTAATTGCTTAGCAAATTATTTCTGAGTTATATTATTGTCATTTAAATGTTTATTACTAGTGAATGTGCCAAGTGGTTGATGAATTGGATAGGAAATTCAAATTGGTAAGTGAGCCAAATTTGCCTAAGTTGTAAAGTCTCAGAAATGCTAAGGATTCTAATGGAGACAAGTTGGCAAGATGAAACCAGAAAGGAAACTGACAAAAATGGCAAAATCAGACAAAAGCAGGAAAGAGGAAAGTAAAGAAAGTGGAAAGTTTCATAAAGAAAATAGCAACAAACCGAAAAGCTACCTAAAGCACACTTGCCCAAATTCAGTGAAGGAGGTGAAGGAAAGAAAGTTTTGAAAGCTCAAAAGTTGTTATTCTCCTCAAGAAATGTGCCCTCATGGCCTTGGAGTAGAATGGGAAAGTGGGTAACCTACTCTCACAGGTCACCAATCCAAGAACTTGTTCAATAGGTCATCATGAAGTCTATAAAAAAAATCCAACCAACTCCATTTGACAACTTTTGTCATTTGCAATTTGGTTTGAAGGCTCTGAGCCTCTCTAGTTGAGTGATGTGCCTCAACAAGTTTGCTTGGGGGATGTGCCCCAAGGCCATGTGAGTTTCTTATGAGTGTTATGCAGGTCCAAAACATGATACTACAGCCATAACATTCAGATCAGTTTAGCAATTAAGTCATACAGTCAGTTCCAAGAGAAGTTCTCTCATTTAGTGAAATTCTAGCTAGTTTTAGTGAAGTTTCTCAAGTTGAAGATGAATGCTCCAATGAATGCCCCCAATAACTGATGGAGGGTTGGTTCAGACTTATGTTCATCCAACAGTGATGTCCAGTATCATAAATCAATCACAGAACTGATCCATTCTCTTCTTCTCCTTCATTCTCACAACCACAGCTAGATATGGAGGTGTTTTCCCCATAAGGAAGAGAAGATCTGGGGATATCTCTCCATACTCTTCTAGAGAATCAGTGTGCAGCCATATCCTCTTTTTAAGACCTTTTGAAGATCATATTACACCTTCAGAACAGATATTGGGTCATCACTTCTCTTCTTCCAGTCATTCTATGGCTCTATGAGGGGGTTTCCTAGCCTATAATTCATTGTATTAAGGAGGAGCTATTAAATGAGTGCAAAATAAGTTTAGTGAGTAAAATTTAGACCTGATTCTACTAATTACATTATATCAGAGCACTCTAATATTTCATAACAGAGTTTACATTTAAATAAAGTCAATACTTAATTCAGAATAGAAGACTAGCTCATTGAGCATTGTTTAATGACTAGTTTCACTAAAATGACTGTCAAATTTATTCTAAATGTCAAATCTGATTTCTTTAAGTTGTAGGAGGTCATTAATACACCATACTAGAAATATCATTTCATTCTTTAGGAATTTGGAAGGATTTACCCATTGTTTGTAAAGCTTAAAAATTGACTAGCTCTGTCATCCCGACAGGGTCTAAAATATCCAAACTTCCCCTGCTCTTCCTGAATATTTCTGATTGTTTTCCAGAGTATCTATTGTGCCTATTTGACCATCATAACTCATTTTTGTGCCCACCCAGTCTAGTAAGCATATGCTGGTGTGCCCAGGAAGCTTTGCTGTAGGCTTCAGCGGTAGCTGATGTCCGAAACATAAATGACCCCAGTGCTTTGTGCTTAGGACTCTCCCTCTGATATTAATATTTGCTGCTGCACATTTACCCATACAAATTCCAGAACTGAAAGTTCATCCCACCATCCTCAGATTCAGTCTCCATCCCCCTCACTAACATCCTGCTTAGTTTGAAAAGATTCTTAAGAACTTTATGTAGTGAATTTTATTAAAATTTCTGAAGTTGAGTTAATATCTTAGTTAAATATTCCCAAGGATATTACAGTGGTATCAGAGCTCTTTCCTTGGCTCATCCTGTGGAAAGAAATTAACTCAATTATTGAAGGAAGATTGAAGATCTTCTCATAAATGCAAAATGTGGCTCCTACCAGTTAGTGAAGAAGAAGAATTTATTTTTGAGCCATATGAAGAGGAGCCTTTAACCCCTATTGGAAATTTTTATTTGCATAAAGTTAAAGATGATTTCCTTGTTGAACCAATGTTTGAAGAGGAGATAGGAACTGACATATATATGACTCATTGGGATTATGAAGGAATACTCAAAAGAGACAACCCAAAGAAATCCTATGAGTACTTCAGGGAGTACTCTGCCTTGAAGAAGGAGGTTCAGAAGTCCCTAACCTTTAGAGATTATTGTGATTTGGAGATTCAAAGGTTGTTCAAAGACCCCTAAAATAATGATAGCAAGAGAAGGATTGCACATATGGTTGATGGTGTGTGCAAAGAAGTTGAGGCAAGATTTGTACCCCTACGAGCTAAGATGGAAGGGAGGGATAAAGATGTGTCCTCACAGCCAGGAAAAATCAAAGGAGGAAACCAAGAGCCACCTAGTTCTTCTAGTGGAGAAGAAGTAGGAAAAAATAAAGATGAAGTTGCAGCCCTACATATGGATCCATCCCAATCCCAGGGAAAAGGAATCAAGAAGGAAGTTTCAGCAATGCCATTGGCAGGGCCCAGCATTGCGAGACTATTTGGTTTTTCTTCAAGAAGGAAGTCCAAAGGTTGTGATCTGAGCACCACAAAATGTGGAGAGACATCAAGTTTCTTGGAAAGAAATGAACAAGAAGACCTTGCTAGTGCCCCATTACTCCAAGAAGTGGATGAAGAAGGTCAATGCACAGTAGAATATCCAGCAGTCAAACACTTGATTGTTGGTGATGAGGAAGGTAAAATCACTCTCGATCTTTTAATGGTTGATTTCAAAACAAGTGCAGAAGAAATGGGATAGATTGTTGAAGGTGAGACATCTTTTGGATCTGATCCAAAAGAGGGACATAATTCATATCTACAATCACCCCTTGAGCCTCACCAGGAAGCAAAAATTGAGCACATCTCAGTAGGGTGTGAAGTAGAGAAATGGGTGGATGAACAAGCCATCAAAATTCCACTGCATAAGGAGGAGAACATGACACCTGGTGAATTTGTAATTTCTAATTTTTATGTGTCTTTAGGTCAATCTGATGTGGCAGCCACTTCCATTGAAAAGTTCAGAATGGTTGAGCCCCATAGTCATGAGATTCAGAATTTTGGTCTAAAAAATGAAAGAAGTATGAAGGCTGAAACCTTGAGAGAAGATATTTCTGTTGCACCAAGGATGAATGAGAACTTATGTTATAGCCCAAATTATGTTTTTAAAGACATGAAAGATGAATATATTGCAGTAGCAACATATAGATCAGATTTCAAAACCTCAAGTGCACTGCATTAAATTGATCCGACAATGGAAAATGAAGAGGAGGAACATCTCCAAGAACCTCATCTTCTTGCAGGATCTTTAAAGATGGATGAACAGAAGATCCAAGAGGCCTTGAAAATTCTCCATGAAACTCATGCTTCAGTGTCAAAGTTGTGTTGGGAAGCTGCTTTAATGGAAGACAAATCTTCCTTTGAAGCCATGGAGAATATCCAGAAAGCAATGTCCACAATCAAAGGTAATTTCTCACAGTTGCTTTCTGATAAAAATTACATGTTTGAGCTTGTTGAGTTATTGCGGGAAGCAACATTGCATGATGAAGAGAGTATTAGGATATATGAAAAAGAGAACTACAAGCTCAAAGGTGAGTTGTTGGCCACCCGAGATTCTTTGAGATACACTCAAAGTGCCCTTTTAGAATCACAAATGAAGATAGAACAATTCCAACAAGAGTGCCAAGAATTGACTGAATCCACAGTTTTTCCTGAGAGTCATCCCTTTTGGGTAAATGACATAAAAATGTCTATAGAGGAACCTCATGAGTGGGTGGACCATAAGGAGCAGTATGTTCAGTATGTGCTGGAAGATAGTGTAGAAAAGGTGGATGAAGAGTTCAGAAGCATGGCTCACCACCCTTCATTCCTCACTTCACATTCAACCATAAATTGTGGGAATGAAAATTGGGTAAAAGGATTTTTCCTCTTGGTGTCACATGATGAGTAGGAGGATCCTAAAATTGAGGCTCATGACTTGTTCCTTAACCCACAACAGTGGAGTCATCCCATGCATGAGTGTGCAGCCACTTTTGACAAGGAGGTGTCAGATCCACACTTACTTTCAATGTGTGGGTCATTTGATGGAGTTTTGCACCCTTGGATAAATGGCAGAGAGTTGAGCCATTGGATGAAGAGGGGAACACTTGTGGAGTTTCATAGATATCATGAATTCTATTTATGTGAGGAGGACATACATATGGCTGATCACATTCCATATGATTCAACAAATCAAAGTGCTTGTCCATCCATTGGTTGGATGGGTAGGGGAAACATTGTAGTGAAGACCTTGGAAGGTAAAAAGTTCACTTGTTTCTGCAATTATTCATTTGTTATAAATGGCATTGTCTTGAATTGTGAGCAGCAACAAAGATGTATTTTCCGGCCATTTGATGTCACCAATCCACATATGGGTTGGGTGAAAGATTACCTGACAAGCATGAAGTATTTTTGCAAAAAAATTTCTGCTTATGGTTAAGGGAAGGCAGCTAAGTAGGAAATTTTCCAAGATAAATTAATGATTACTTGCAGAAGTTGGCCTATGTGGAGGGAATCCACATGCTGGGAGAGATGCTTGAAATTTTTCTCCAATGCAAGAGAGTTGAGCCATTGGATTTTTTCTCCAGAAGAGACATTCTGCTCCCCACTTGGTTGGTTGGAAGCAATGCCCTAGCAGTTATTCCCCGGATGAAAAGGCACATGTTTGATGACAGATTCTTTAAAATTATTCTGATGATGGGGAAAATGCTGTTGATACTCTGGGATCCTGGCATACACTTGAGTGACAGATTTCCAAAGATGATAGGAGAATTCTGCTCCTTGTAGGAGAAACAGTGGGATCCAGGAATTCTACTCAAGTTATCCTAGCTGGGTTGAAAATTTTGTTCATTGCTGGTTAATTGCAGAGATAGATTACAGTGCAGTTGTTCTTCATTTTTTTGAATGCCCAAGTTTAATTTTCAGACTGTTCAAGTGGATGGGGACAAATTTAATCAAAGTGGTGCAGTAGAAGCTTGGTGGGATCCTAAAATTGCTTGAGGAAAAGCAATCTTGGGAAGGGAGGACTATCATATCCCCAGATTTTTGCTATGGTCCATGGGGTGATTTTAGCCTAAGTCACCTAGGCATTGATTAAATAATTAATGGATGGATAAAGGAAGATTCCTAAGGGTGAATTTGAGGAATTAAATGGATAAGGAGGGCCCCCCATGAAGTTATTAACCCCCAATCCAAGTTCTAAGGTGATTTATTAATTAATTTAGAAATTAATTAATTGGGGAAGTTTTGAGGCAATTACACCATAGTAGTTAATTAATTACTGGATAATTAATTAATTGCTTAGAAAAATTATTTCTGAGTTATATTATTGTCATTTAAATGTTTATTACTAATAAATGTGCCAAGTGGTTGATGACTTCGATAGGAAATTCGAATTGGTAAGTGAACCAAACTTGCCTAAGTGGTAAAGTCTCAGAATAGCTAAGGAATCTAATGGAGACAAGTTGGAAAGATGAACCCAAAAAGGAAACTGACAAAAGATGGAAAAATTAGACAAAAGCAGGAAAGAGGAAAGTAAAGAAAGTGGAAAGTTTCAGAAAAACTTTCAGAAAGAAAATAGCAACAACCAGAAAAGCTACCTAAAGCGCACTTGCTTAAATTCAGTGAAGGAGGTGAAGGAAAGAAAGTTTTGAAAGCTCAAAAGTTGCTATTCTCCTCAAGGAATGCACCCTCATGGATTTGGAGTAGAATGGGAAAATGGGTATCCTACTCTCACAGTTCATCACGAAGTCTATACAAGAATCCAACCAACTCCATTTGACAACGTTTGTCATTTGCAATTTTGGTTTGAGAGCTCTGAGCCTCTCTAGTTGAGTGATGTGCCTCAACAAGTTTGCTTGGGAGATGTGCCCCAAGGCCATGTGAGTTTATTATGAGTGTTATGTAGGTCCAGAACATGATTCTATAGCAAATAACATTCAAAGCAGTTGAGCAATGAAGTCACATAGTCAGTTCCAAGAGAAGATCTCTCATTCAGTGAAATTCTAGCTAGTTTTGGTGAAGTTTCTCAAGTTGAAGATGAATGCTCCAATGAATGCGCCCAAGAACTAATGGAGGGTTGGTTTAGCCTTATGTTCATCCAATATTGATGTCCAGTATCAAAAATCATTCACAGAACTGATCCATTCTCTTCTTCTCCTTCATTCTCACAACCACAGCTAGATTTGGAGGTGTTTTCCCCATAAGGAAGAGAAGATCTGGGGATAGCTCTCCATACTCTTCCAGAGAATCAATGTGCAGCCATATATTCTATTTCAAACCTGTTGAAGATTAGATTACACCTTCAGAACAGATATTGGGTCATTACTTCTCTTCTTCAAGTCATTCTATGGCTCTATGAGGGGGTTTCCTAGCCTATAATTCATTGTATTAAGGAGGAGCTATTAAATGAGTGCAAACTCAGTTCAGTGAGTAAAATTTCAACCTGATGCTGCTAATTACATTATATTAGAGCACTCTAATATTTCAGAACAGATTTTACATTTAAATAAAGTCAATACTTAATTCAGAATAGAAGACTAGCTCATTGAGCATTGTTTAATGACTAGTTTCACTAAAATGATTGTCAAATTTATTCTAAGTATTAGATATGATTTTTGTAAGTTTTAGGAGGTCATTAATACACCATAATAACCATATCATCTCATACTTTAAGAATTTGGAAGGATTTATCCATTGTTTGTAAAGCTTAAAAATTGACTAGCTCTGTCATCCCGACAGGGTCTAAAATCTCCAAACTTCCCCTACTCTTCCTGAATATTTCTGATTGTTGTCTAGATTATGTATTGTGCCTACTTGACCATCATAACTCATTTTTTTACCCACCTAGTCTAGTAAGCATATGCTGGTGCGCCCAGGAAGCTTTGCGGTAGGCTCCAACGGTAGCTGATGTCCGAAACATAAATGGCCCCAGTGCTTTGTGCTTAGGACTCTCCCTATGATATTAATATTTGCTGCTGCACATTTTCCCAGACAAATTCCAGAACTGAAAGTTCATCCCACCATCCTCAGATTCAGTCTCCATCCCCCTCACTAACATCCTGCTCGGTTTGAAAAGATTATTAAGAATTGTATGCAGTGAATTTTATTAAAATTTCTGAAGTTGAGTTAATATCTTGGTTAAATATTCCCAAGGATATTACACTATCTAATGCATAACCATAGGACGAGAGCCTTCTGATATACTACCGAGTACATGAACTACCTTTCGATATCCCCAAGGGTACGTGAAAGGAAGTTCGAAATACTGGTTGGTACGTGGAAGAACTGCAAGAGCCTGGAATGAAGTGTTGTTACACCTAAATATTCCATCATAATACTCAGTGTAAACATCCATGAAGTTCCTTTGACTAAGTTATCAACTTGGAAGAGATACTGACCTATTTCTATTGGGTTTAGTGAGGTCATCGCAAGTCACCTTTATGCAACCTGCGACGTTGCAGGTTGTCCTACTACAGCCTGCGACAATGTCAGTTAAATGGATAAAAGAGCATATTCGAGCCCATTCTCGAAAGTGTGTGATGTGGATCTCTATCCCTAACCTATAAGGGAACTGACATTCGGTTCCCTGGCCCTTTGGGAGGATCCCTTAACCCTCTCCCATTATATCTCAACCTACCCTATCCTCTTAGTCCTATATATGTGAGGCTCATTCCCATTCTGAAGGGAGGAAGTCTATAGCACTTGCATGTTGGTGAAATTAGCTTAGGATATCTCTACTCATCTCTTGGGATACCTATACTTCCTTTGGAGGCTTTGGCATTGGCTTGTTGGAGGAGGATTGCGACGTTAAGCTTTGGTTGTAATCATCTCTCTTTTGTACTTCCCTCTTTTAATACAATAATATAAACTCTTTCCTCCAAATGTTGTTGTGTTAATGATGTTTGTGTAGTTTACTTGCTTAACCCTTTACTTAGATCTGTTACTGTTTAGATGCATTTTACTGCTTGTATTGTTCTGTATGTCTTGATAGGTCTTGCTACTGAGATCTGATGACCGTGGAGCTTGGAACAACATCAACGAGAAATATCTACAAGCTAGAGGTAAGACATATAATCAGTCGATCTCTAACTAGATCTAGGAAAGCAGTTTCATATTTTGTCTCATTTGTTCCAGACTCACATTGAGCTAGGGAGATCATGCCTTAAGTCCGGTTTTGGTAGATTGTTCGATAAAAAATTTGGCGACCATACTGGGGAACATACATTGTTTTAAATTTTTCAATTTGAATGCCATATTCTTTGATTTCTTTGCAAGCCATTTCTTTTTCCTCTTGAGCATCTCACCACCAGATCTTCTTCTTGAAGAGTCTATTGACTTCCTTAAAGTCTGTTTGTTTGATTGTCAAGCCTTTTGGTTGATCATATTTGGATTTCTATTCATCCTTGTATAGGGATCTCACCCGTTGCACCTAGGTAATATAGCCAGAGCGACGATCCCCTGTTAGGCACAGTCTGTTGCCTTGCAGCCTGCAACATTGTCACATATAACAGTTTGACATCCTACGTCATTGATGTACTTCACCTATTTCCCTCCTGTGACGGTTGCTCTAATCCTGACTAGAGACTACGAATGTCGCTCTAATCCTGACCAGAGACTGCGACGGTCACTCTAATCCTGACTAGAGACTACGACGAGCAGTCTAGTTTTGTGCTTGGGTTCTCTCCCCACCAACCTTTGGTTTTGGGATTGTCTTGCAAACCCCCTCTACACTGTATCTTCTAGTCAGAGACCTTTTTGATGTTGCATTACTAGTGTTTCATTGTTTGGTTTGATTCGCAGTGGTTTTGGGTTTCATTTTGGACAAGTTTGAGTTTCCTTAGTGGTGTAAACTTTGGTATCCCCCACCTTCATCCAATTGACCTTTCTTTCCCTCCTCTCCTCACCTGATCTAATCTTTTTATTACATCCAATCCCATACCTCTTTTGCACATGTTACTTATCTTTGATTGCATTCAGTTGCTTGTTGAGTGCCTTGAGTGTCCTCGTTCATATGAGTGCTTGTCATTTTCCTGAGAATTTCTGAGTGTTTAGAGTTCTGCAATAATCTTTCTTTTAAGTTATTCATGCTTAAAAAAATTATTGTTATCAAGCTGTAATCTTGGCATATCATTGAAAAATTAAAAGTGTTTCATTTTTACCATTTTCAAGTGCATTTGAAAATTGTTGTAGAAATTAGTTCATGCATTGGAATTCATCATAGATCTTACTGGAAAGTTTGAAAAAGAGTTCATCACTTGTATTTTTCTCAAACTATGAGCCATTCATCTTCTTGAGAAATCCAACATATAGTCAAATTCTTGCAAAGAGTGATTCCGTGTTTGAAAAAGTTATATGTACTTTTGATTTTCATGTTTTTAAGTTGCCATAGTGAAATTTGAAAAGCTAGTGTGCTCTAGATAGAAATTCTCTCTTTTTCTTCATCTTTGATTTCATACTCAATTGAAAAAGACAAAAGAAAATGCTTAGATTTGGTTATGTTGTGTGTCCATCTTCATATTTTGCTTGGAAAAAACAAAAAGAGTACTTTCATTTTCAAATTTGGTAAAGTTAGGATTTGTTGCTTTTTTGTTGTTTTGGTAACACCACTTGGAAAAATTTTCTCCCTCCCATATATATATTTCATCAAAAGAAAAGTACATTTTTTTCTATGTAGTTAGGACTTGCATTATATTTACATTTATGTACTCACCTCATGCATTCACCTAACCGTCCAGATAAAATTAATGGTAGAACTAGAGTGAAATATTTAGTAACTTGTGTGTTAAGTTAGAGATGTGTTCCGGCATCGTAAAACATAGCAATTGTCGTTACCTTCCAGCACTGTATCCTAGGGATATTGTAGTCTTCCATGTACCAACCGGTATAATCTCTTTCACGTACCAACCAGGTATATCGAAGGCTCTTTCACATACCTTAGGGTATATGGAAAGGCACTTCACGTACTTGGCATATATCGAAAGGTGTTTCACATACTCGATAGTATATAGGAAGGTATTGTGCCATATGGTTGTGCATTAGACAACACCACTATGGATTTGAGCTCCCACGTACCTTGTGTATATCGAGAGACACCATTAGGATTCCTGAAACCAACTGAGAAAACCATTTGGCCATCTTGGCAAAGCAATACAGCTAGAAAAGCACTCGGGTAGATTACTATGCACATGTTGTCCAGGTAGTCAGGTATTCAGGAAAGGGTACAGTCCCAATCCTCCTTGTCATGTTTTACTATTGGACCCTGCGGTATATAGCGAGTTGCGAATCCTTGACAATCCCGTGAGGTTCGAGACTTTTGAATCCACTCCTATCACATAAGTTTGCTTGTGGCCTTAGTTTGGGTAGATTTTTTCTGGACTGCTTTTCTTTTGTTTAGAATACCTTTAGGAGAAGCTTTGGTTCAGTCACTCTTGCTAAATTTCCTTGGAGAAGGTCCCACAAAATTTTGAACTTACCACCCAAATATCCCCTTAATCAGGAGGTAATTTCGAGGGTAAGAATGGACCCACACGTCAGGGTTGTGTCACCTGAAGTGGAAAACCCTACTTTGAACTTTGGAGCACGCTTGTTCCCTCCAACCCCTCCATACTCACCTGCCTCCCACCCCTCACAGGGTGAAGAGGTGGGAACTTCTACTTCACAAGGTGTAACTCTTCCAGAGGTATTACCGGGAGAACCTGGATCTTTAGGATGGTTAAATCTAACCCAGGAAGACCCTGTATGAGCTGTGTTTGGTCCGGCTGCACCATTTTGGGAAACCTCTCTTGGTCAACAAGTTGCACATTTTGC
Source organism: Larix kaempferi (assembly GCA_027924585.1). NCBI lineage: Eukaryota > Viridiplantae > Streptophyta > Pinopsida > Pinales > Pinaceae > Larix > Larix kaempferi. The sequence continues at coordinate 8,790,699 of BSBM01000748.1, forward strand.
CACTACATCCCCAAACCCGTGGCCCACTCCCAAAGAGCTTTTCGGACCCCTTCGTGGCCACTTGGAACAATTTCGTGTTAGGGGCGATCAACTTCAATGACAAAGTTTGTCACAAAGGGATGAAGTCACGGAGGTACCCACATATTGACAGATCCCGATTCACACTTTGTCTTATGACTCACCAAAACCATCCATCCACAACATGCCCACTTACGAACCTGGTCAACCCTCACTTCCTGTAGGTACGCCCCTTAGACAGGAGACCGGTTTTATACCTCAAACAAGTCAACCTGTTGAAGGAAAATAGTCCAACACTCCTATCACTACTATGAGAATGTTACCCATTCCCCCCCCACCCCAAAACTCACGGGGACGATACTCTTTACCTCCTACCTTTCTTATGAATAATGGTACTCCTTCCATAGGCAATAAACAACCCATCCTGGTTCAACCATGCTTAGTGGTCAGCATGTTGCTACTGGGAAGAAACCCCTGTCTCCAAACCATAATATAGGAGCAGGAGTTCCCACCGTTCCTTCCATTGGAACTTCCCTACCCGTCGAAGCATCCACCATAGTATTATCTCATGTTGGGGGACCATATCATTCAAACCGACTACCATGGAGTCAAGTGTATCCAGGTTATCTTAACCCTGTGCCAGAAACATTCAATACTGAAAATGCACTCTATGGGATACCTTATCCTGGGAATCCATACACTCTATGGGGGCACCAAAATGCTCTACAGAATGGACCCCCACCAACCATCCCTCAGGTACCACCACCCACATTTCGTCCACCTCCCCCTCCCTCCGGAGGTGGAGGTCCCCCATTTAATTCCAAAGGAGGCGGACCTCTACCTTCTGGTGGAGGCCCACCTCATTTTGGTAACAATGGCCCACCCCCCTCCAGTGGTGAAGGTGTAGGGTCGCCTCCTCCCAGTGGAGGAGGACCCCCACGTTATGGTGGACGACCACCTTATTATCGAGGTGGTGGCGGGGGAGGACTTTCCCCTTATGGAGGTGGTGGCCGTGGAGGACCCTACCCTTATGGTGGTGGAGGTAGTGTAGGTCCCCATCCCTCTAGTGGAGGGGGTGGTGCACCACCCCCTCCATGTGGAGGCTGTGGAGGACCACCTTATTTTGATGGTGGTGGTGAACCTCCACCCCCTCCCGGTAGTGGCGGTGGTGGTGGGCCCCCAACCCCTCCCGGCAGTGGCGATGGACCTCCACCCCCCCCCCCAACGATGTTGGAGGACCCCCACCCTATGGTAATGGACCACCTTACTATGGTGGCGGACCTACATATGGTCTGGGAGGCATACCCCCTTATGGCCAGTTTCATCTAGGAACACCCTACAATCAATCGATACAAGGTCCCACTGGTCCATACATGCCTTATCCGTACTATCAGTACCCACAACTATATCAACAGCTTCCCTTTTTGGCTACATTGGACCTACCCAACCTCTCTCGCCTGAAAAATGACCCCATCCTCCATGGACATAATTGGCCATCGATTCCGATCAAGTTGCCATCAGATATTCCCAAATTTGATGGAAAACCTAGTGAGGATCCAAAAAATCATGTGATGACATACCACTTATGGTTTTCATCCAACTCCTTGATGGATGACTCGATCCATCTTAGGTTATTCCAACGGACTATCACCGGTCCAGCTGCCAAGTGGTATATTGAATTACCACCCAACTCCTTTCCAGATTTCCATTCTCTTTCTATGGCTTTTTTGACCCACTTCCAGTTACCCATTCGCTATGAGACTTGTATGGACTTATTGACCTCTCTTCGCCAGAATACCATGACTCATATTTCAGACCATATCCATGAGTGGCAGCGAAGATGACATCTCATTAAGTCTCATTATCCCGAACAACTCTATCCTAACTGGTTCATAAAGTCTCTTTTACCTATCATAGATCGAGACGTGGCCATGGGAGGGACCGTCATAGAGGAACAGGCTCTTTCCCTTACCCATTACTTGGACTTGGTCTATGCTCAATCGGAATGTTATATGAAATCATTCCTAACGCACCCCGCTCTACGTATGACCTGGAAAAACCACATAAGGGACATCAAGCCGGTGGCATCATTGGATCTCTCACCACCCAGCCTTCTATTGAAACTGTTGGATCATAGAACCCTTAAGGTTCTTCCCCATCACCAACATAGGCTGGAAATAGCACCGCCAAACCACCCACTCTTGCATCCACCGAAGAAGTGATTTTTGTTCAATCAACTTCACCTTAGAAAAATGATGGTAAGAAGAATAAAAAAGGTAAGCCTAAGAAACCTTCCAACCCACAGGAGAATAAGAGCACTCCTAAAGACACCTAACAGAAAAGGAAGTTGAAGTATCCTTGTTTGCTATGCGGTGCTGACCATTTCTCTAAGGAATGTCCTCACAAAGATGAAGTACAAAAGTTTCTCAAGGGAAACACTACTCCTGCAGTTCTCAATGATCACTTCCGTTCTCAAAATCTACATCTGATTGCTCAAACCTCTCCTTCCCACGAAGAGGCATCCTCTACCGCGCATGTTCTAATGATGCGTAGTGAGATGGTAAACTTGAATACACGATCGTGTTCATATGACTCGGTCCCATTGAAGGAACCCGTCAGAAGTAATACTGAAAAATTTGCCACCTCTATGCCCGATGTAACCTTACACAGGCCTCTATCACGATTGAGAAGCCTTCTTTACAGTCAGTTTTGTGTCCGCCCAAGAGCATGATTCGGAAAGCCGTTTTCAATCCCAATGCTCGGGCAACTCAGAACTACAATATTGTAGAGGACCTGGCACGAGCTCCTTGTGCCATGTCGACGCTAGAGGTTTTGCAGAATTATCCCAATCAACGCAAGGGTCTCCTCACTGCTATCGATGCAGTAGACCTGGATTCCTCGAATACAATAATGTTTCGATTAGAGAATTTTAAGCCGAGGCTTTCCCACCAACTTGCATTTCAAGTTGCTACCAACATTGCTAGGAAGATAGTCCATCGTACTGTGCTAGATGAAGGGGCTTCTACCTCGGTCATTTCGCTATCTTGTTGGAGAGCCATTGGTTCTCCCGAACTGAATCATTCTCCCACCACCTTGAAAGCATTCAACGGATGTGACTTTCAACCCCATGGGCTATAACCAGCCTTAGTAGTCGAGGTGGGGGGTAAGACCACAACCATTAACATGGAAGTAGTCGCAGCACCTTTAGATTATAATCTTTTACTTGGTCGTAACTGGTTTTACACCATGACTGCGGTTGCCTCATCAGTCTTCTGCATAGTGCAATTCTTCCACCAGGGCCGAATTTTGACTATCAACCAACTGAAATTCTGCACACTGGACACTGCTACTCACTCCAGCGATAATGTCCCATTATTTGGAAAATCTTCACAGTCATATGAGAGCATGGGCGTCGGCCTCATAAAAGACTCATCTCTTATGGGCATCTTTCCAACCTCAGATCCCCCTAATCATGTTGCCACGATGAACATGATCTCCTCTCGGATTTCATATTTTCCCAACTCCAACGATCAATGGCTTGTACCTGATGAAGTCATTATGCACCTGAATGGAGACTCTATGCCTCTTTCACCCACTGAAATCACTTATGAGGTTATCGAATCAGCACCTGAGGACCACTTATCTGTGGCCTCCACATATTATTCTCTACAATGGATGTCATCTTCAATCGATCCTCTGCTTCGAACTTTTCATTCTGATGAGTCCATCATGGAAACAATGAGTGCAAATGACCCCCCATGGAAAGACCTTCACCATAGGTCGGCTTTCCTTCCTCCTTTGGATTATGTGGAGAACAACATTTCCACCATTTTTTCACTAGATATCTACCCATGCCCCCAATCCCCGATACTCACATGTCATATGGACACTGAGGGAAACCTGGTGAACATCAAACCTACCATTTTGGTTACTCCTGGTGTAGTGGAACACATTCGTTTAGACCAGAAGTGTTGCCCTGAAGAAATCATTACTTTCACGGCCTTATTCAAGCAATTCTAAGATGTGTTTGCTTGGACCTATGAGGATATGCCTTGGATAGACTCCGCTATTGTTTCACATGAAATTAAATCCTATCCTAATGTCAAACCAGTCTGCCAAAAGTTGAGACCAATACACCCTCAAAAGACTGCATCGATCAAGGCATAGATTGAGAAGCTCTTGAAGGCTGGCCTTATCTACCCTATCCCACTGACATAATGGGTCTCAAATGTCATTTTTGTAGCTAAGAAGCAGTGTACCATTCATGTCTACATCGATTATCAGGATCTCAACAAGGCTTGTCATATGGACAATTACCTGACTCTCTTTATTGATCAGATCATTGATAACTGTGGTGGAAGTGTCATTTTCTCTTTCATGGATGGCTTTTCCGGTTACAACCAGATTGAGATCCACCCCGCCAACCAACACAAGGCTGCATTCATCTACCCTTGGGGAACGCTTGCATATCGTAAACTTCATTTTGGTCTTAAAAATGTTGGTGCCACATTCAAGTGGGCCATGTTGCATGCCTTTCATGATGTCAAGGACTTTATGGAACCCTACTTGGACGATCTCCTTGCCCATTTATGGCAACGCCATATCCACTTCTATTATCTGACGACCATATTCCTTATATGCAGGTGGTATAACATCCACCTAAACCCTCACAAGTGTATTTTCTATGTCAAGTCTAGATGCCTCTTAGGTTTTATCGTCTCGAAAGATGGGATCTTCATTGATCCCTTGAAGGTGGAATCCATAGTTTCTCTACCACCTCCAACCGATGTTACAGAACTTCAAACTCTGCAAGGGAAGCTGACTTATTTAAGGCATTTTGTCTATAATTTTGCCCAGAAGACATAGGGGTACATGAGACTACTCAAGAAGGACATCCCATTCATATGGGACGATCAAGCCAACAATCCTTCGATAGTCTTAAACATGCTATTACCCATGCCCCTCTACTTCAGCTGCCCAATTACTACCGAGATTATATTACTTAAGCAAGGGTCTTATTGACACCAAAACTCGTTACTCACATGTCGAGAAGCTCACTCTCGCATCAGTTATTGTCGTCCAAAAGTTTTGACATTACATGTTTCTCCGCAATACCACCATCATCGCCGATTCGAATCCCATGTACCATGTTTTGACACGTCAGGTGTTGGGGGGCAAGTATTCATGTTGGATCGTGATACTGCAGGAGTTTGATCTCCTATTAGGAAAGGCTAAGTCTAAGAAGTCCTTGGTATTTTTTGAGCTCATCTGTGACCTTCCCCATGCTAATGTAGAATATGAGCCCAATGATTCTCTTCCGGACGAGTCATTGTTTCTTATCAGCATGTCTGACCCATGGTATGGAGATATCACCTTATATCTTCAAACCCAATGTTTCAACCCACAACTATCTCATGACGGCCGTCGTCGAATATGCCACCATGCAAAGTATTACCTGATCGTCAGTGATTCCTTGTACCGTCGTGGTATTGATTCTATTATTCGATGTTGTATCACTCATGAGGATGTTGAACACGTCTTAAATGACTGTCATGCTGGGGCTTGTGGCGGTCATCTTTCTGGGATGGTTGCATCCCAGAATATATTTCGTGCAGGATATTATTGGCCATCCATATTTAAAGATTGTATCAAGGTCGTAAAAAAATATCCTCCATGCCAGCATTTCCAAACAAAAAAGCGCACCCACCTAGCCCCATTACACTTGGTTATTACCGTTGGCCCCTTCACTAAATGGGGCATTAACTTCATGCACTGTAAGCCTACCTCGGTTGGGGGATATGTTTACATCATAGTAGCCATGGATTACTTTACAAAGTGGGCCAAGGCTATTCCTACATACAAGGACGATGGAAAAACCACTGCACTCTTCATGTTCAATCATGTTATAGCACGGTTCGGAGTTCCTCAAGCTATAGTCACCGACCATGGTTCTCACTTTCAGAACCACATGATTGATGAATAGAGCACTAGATTGGGTTTTCTCCATGAAAACTCAACACCTTACTATCCGTAGTCCAATGGAAAAGTAGAGGCCATTAACAAGGTCTTGAAAACCATGATCCAATGCATGGTGGGTATGCACAAGTCCAACTGGCACAACATGCTCTTTTCCCCACTATGGGCCTATCGAACCTCCGTCAAGACTACCACTGGATTTACCCCCTTCCAATTAGTTTATGGATTTGAGGCATTCCTACCTATACAGTGAGAGAGTCCATCTCTCAAACTCGCAGTTGAACTTATTCCAAATACCACTATCGAGAAAGAGTTATTCCTTTACCTAGCAAAACTCGATGAGACTTGTCTAGATGCTGCTCTTGCCAACGAGGCACACACGAAATGCATGAAATCACAGTATGATAAATCGGTAGAATCTCGCATCTTTAATGAGGGTGATTTGGTCCTTACATACGACCAAAGGCATGATAAGTTGGGGGTAGGTAAGTTTGATTCCATGTGGTACGGACCGTACATAGTGAAACACATTTTGGAAAAGGGAGCCTACAAACTAGAGGACTATGATGGAATATATTTGGGTGAGCCCCGAAATGGTCTCTACCTGAAGAGGTACTATGCCTAAGATTTTCATGCATAGACATCTTGTATATACTGTACATGGCATGTGTGTTTTGTGTGGTGTGATGCTTTTGTTTAGTGTGTCTCGATCTTGTTTCCCGTTTCTTATACCATGTTCTATCCGTGTGTGCAGATGGAAACTTACTACGGATTTGTAGATGGCATTAGCCGGAATATCCGTAACCTTGCTTCAGTAGCCTGGGTACTCTATTCTCCCACCGGAGAGCTCATTAGCTTAGGAGGATTTTTTCTAAGTTTCGTAACCAACAATGCCACAGAATATCAGGAAATCATTAGAATCCTAACCAACGCTCTTTCCTTGGGTATGAACCACATTGTCATCCACTTGGATTCACAATTGGTGGTTTCTCATCTTAACTGGATTTACGCTATCTGTGACCCTAGTCTACTCCATCTCTTCAGACAAGTTCATCTTCTGGAAAGGTCATTTGAATCTATTCAGTACCTACACATTCCACAAGATATGAACATAGTTGCCGACTCGATGGCCAACTTCATTCTAGATTGGTACATTTCACACACATGACATTTGTATAAAATATAAAAGCATCTACAACATGTAAATCAACCAATTTATAAGAAAACATGTAAACAAGGTCACATTAATCATTCATAGAACACATAATGTATAAATCCATAAAAAATGTCTGTATATATATATAAGTCAAAATGATTGTGCTGATACAAAAACTGAAGCATGCTAGCTTCCAGTAGGTCTCTACAAAATATGAAGCTCATAAGCTTTCAGTAAATACATAAGTAAGACATGAGTCTATGGCTCAGATCGTCGAACCCTAGATCTTGAAGCTCTCAGTTGCTTCCCGTGAAAGCATACCATGGCCCTCGCCATTTTAGCCATCAGCGTGCCAAAACTATCAGATACCTCGAGAGCATACCTCTTGTAGCCCTGAGGTAGATCACGAACACCCGGCTCTGGGATATCCAGGGTCAGCCTCCGGAGGTTCTCATAAACCTCCTCGGCAGCATCTCGCACTAAGCCACCCACGACTGACACCTCTCCTCTCCTTGCAATGATGGAGACCCTAAATGGCCGCGACAAACCCACATCTGCACACAACCCCAAGTTATCAACACTACTCCAAAAAAACAAAACATATATATATATATATATAATGAAAAAACATAAAGTTGTTGTTCCTACCGATGTCACCCCATTGTGCTCCCTCAGGAAGCACCAGGTCGGGATCACCTCTGAAGTCTCTCCCACTGTAAGGGTAATCCTCGATCATGAGGAGCTGTCCCTCCAACTAGGTGAAGAACCTAGTGCCATAGCCTATGATGGGACCCCTGCAGCCATGGAGGGCCACCACCTCTGCCCATCGAGTCATATGTGGATCCCTGGCATCCCAGTCATGCAAGTCCACCTATGGACGTAGACAAGGTACCCAGTCCAGTAAGAAACATATTAGCACGGATTCATATCTAAACAGTTTCAGCACCCCGCATCGATATTTGGTAAGCTCACCCTGGAGGTTGGTCAGGAGTCCCTTGCACCAGTTGGATAGCATGGGAGCCATGCACTCCTCTGCATACATCAACTGGGTCTTTCTTGCAAGGTGAGTAGATTGAATCCCTGTCACCCTCACCAGGGTGAAGAGCATGACATGTAATGGATGATATCAGATCTCCTTAATGGGAATATTCCCACTAGAAGCCGCAGTGCCTACAGTGGAGTACTGAGTAATCATGTCATCTATAGTACAATCACCCCCTCGTGATCCAGTGAGACATATAGGTTCTCCCCTTCGAGATAATCATGTCAGGAAGTAGATGTCCTCGACATATATGCTTAAGGTATGCACCCTGATCTCGAAGTGCTGCTGCACCGGATCCCAACATCGGTTCATATGTGTCAGTAGTGAGACTTGGGCCCTCATGCCCAGCACTCGGAAGTATTTTAGTAACCCGCAGTTCCTTAATGGGGCAATGCATTGAGGGTCATTTTCAAACTGTACATCATCCAACTCGTGTTCTCTTTCTCTCCACTGAATGACCATGTTTACCGATGTGAACCTATCAAGAAGGGAAAGTAAGCAACATTAGAACTCACCGCATGCATTAAAACTCCTTCTTTTGGGTTGGGAAATGAGTTTTGGTTGGATGTTTCTGCTGTCGTAGGATATCCTTGCAGATAGCATGGCATCGTTGCAAACAACCCTGACGAGATTTACGATGAAGCCTAGTCATCGTAGTTCCTGTAGGGAGGTCCTATGGCGATCCGTGGGCGCATTTCCCCCAACCAAATAAGCCCAAAACCTTGAAAATCAAGCAAAAAGCATAAAACTAATCCATTGGAAAGTTGCATAGATGAGTTTAGGCCTACCTTCTCCTGACGGCTCACGAAATGGTGGACCGTAGCTCCTAGTATCAGTAGTTGAAATTCGGCTCCAAACGACACTTTGCACTCTCCCAAGTTGGTAAAAACAATTGTAATTTCTTTTCACTATTTCACCCATTTTTATAACAAAAAATTGAATATTTCTTTTATATTTTGATGCTTTAGTGGGTTTTTACTATAGTTTGGATTATTTACTACATTTAAATACTTGGTTAACCACTTTCGACCCATTTTTTGAGCTGCAGGTGCCTAATTAATTCCATTTCTTGATGTGGTGGTCATCTTGTAAGTATCATCGGGTATGAACACGCTTCGAGCATCTTTTTGTCATTATTACGCTCATTAATGTAGATTATTAAATGAAAACCAAGTTAACTCTTTGTTCTTTCTCGTGCTCGTTAAACGATGAGAATGAGTCACCAAGTTATAGTTTATCACTTTTTGGAGCTCATTAAAATCCTACAAAAAAGGAAACCCCCCGGAGTCTTTCTTTAAGCTTTCTTCAAGCTCTCAAAATGTAAAAAGATAGCCAAGAGAACTTGTCGCGTTCATGCTTGTTAAAGTATTTGAATGGTCATCTTCCTGGTGATAGTTTACCCCTTTTTTGGACCAGGGGGCACTACTTACGAAAAAGGAATACTCCAGCCAATCATGACTGGAAGAGTCCTCTCTTGTGTTGTTTTACCCTTTTCTGGGCGAAGAGGCTAACCTTACGAAAAAAGACCTTTGGAGTCTTCTTTTGTTCTTTTCAGACTCTCTAAACATGAAATGACACCGATTTTTCCTTCTATGGACTCGTTAAAACTCAACATTGAAGGGACCGCCATGGGACGAACCCCTCCTCATCCTAGGTTCGGAAAACATTTGGGATTGGACTCATCTATGAGATGAGCTATAATGAGCATCTGGTTACCCTCATCAAGCTCATCAAAAACACATGAGGCACTCATCAGTCATGATGGGGAAAAAGGAAATTTTTTGTGTTAGAACTTTACCTATGGCAGTACTTAGTCACTCTTGAACATGGCCCTCATTTGCATTTTCATTCAGTACTTGTCCTCGAGTACTGTTAACTCCATGAGTCTTGTTACTCCTTTGGGTCATCCAAAGAATGCTTCCACCATCAGTTGCATTAGTAGTTGGCGTTGTTCTCGTCATGTCAATACTGTCAAGTCATGGCATGCCCATGTTAAAGAGATGTATTCACCACTCATCATTTGCAGTTAGTACACCTTCTATCATGTCGATCTACTTTGAGTCAGTATTGCATGTTACTATACCATCCGATCTACTCCAAACATATGTTATTAAGTTTTGTGTCAATGATGAGGGATTCATCATGGCCCTCCTTCGATGGATTCATCCTTGTCGACTTCAAATCACCATTCGATGTTTGAATCTATAAACCAATCGAGTACCTTGGGCCTGCATGCCTCAATGGTAGGTTACCTCGCTTTCAACATGAGTTTGCATCATTGACTCTTGATTGAAAGATTTCGTCAAGCGTTCGACTTCAACTCATTCAATTGTGCTTGATGATATGTATTGTGATACCTTGGGGATCATTGACATCAATGGTGATTTCCCTCACGCTTGTTAAGGGTATACATCGATGATAGGTAATCAAGTGGTTTCTACTATATTCGATGCCAAGACATTTGTAATCACAAGGATAGATTTGTATCATTGCGGGTTCGGCTTGAATACCCTGGTGAGTCATGTTTTACCCAGGTTGCAATGGAGATTGTTTGAGTCATATTACACAGATCCACTTTTGTATTGGTCATGGCTATGTTATAATCTCATCATGTATCTATGCATGTGTCTAGTAGCCATGATTGTGTTCAGTCGGTCTTTACTACTATGGATCTGCAATGTATTGGTAAGAAACCATGTCGTGAGTCATATGAGACTGTGTTCTCAAAGTCAATTGTAATATAGCAGCATCCTCAGTCCGACAAGGCCTTGCCAATCCTTCTATCAAATCATTTCACCTTTCAAGTTCCAACAGCTTAATGCCTTGGGGGTCATTCTGTTACACCTAAATATTCCCATCATAATACTTAGTGTAAACATGGCTGAAGTTCTTTTGACTAAGTTATCAACGTGGAAGAGATACTGACCTATTTCTACTAGGTTTAGTGAGGTCGTCGCAGGTTGTCCTACTACAGCTTGCGATGATGTCAGTTAAATGGATAAATGAACATCTTCAAGCCCATTCTCGAAGGTGTGTGATGTGGATCTCTATCCCTAACCTATAGGGGAAGTGAAATTCGGTTCCCTGGCCCTTCAGGAGGATCCCTTAACCCTCTCCCATTATATCTCAACCTACCCTATCCTCTTAGTCCTATATATGTGAGGCTCATTCCCATTCCAAAGGGAGGAAGTCTATAGCACTTGCATGCTGGTGAAATTAGCTTAGAATATCTATACTCATCTCTTGGGATACCTATACTTCCTTTGGAGGCTTTGGCATTGGCTTGTTGGAGGAAGATTGCGACATTAAGCTTTGGTTGGAATCATCTCTCTTTTGTACTTCCCTCTTTTAATATAGTAATATAAACTCTTTCCACCAAATGTTGTTGTGTTAATGATGTTTGTGTAGTTTACTTGCTTAACTGTTTACTTAGATCTGTTACTGTTTAGATGCACTTTATTGCTTGTATTGTTCTTCTATCTTGATAGGTCTTGCAGCTGAGATTTGATGACCGTGGAGCTTGGAGCAACATCAAGGAGAAAGATCTACAAGCTAGAGGTAAGACATCTAATCACTCGATCTATAACTAGATCTAGGAAAGCAGTTTCATATTTTGTCTCATTTGTTCTAGACTCACATTGAGCTAGGGAGATCATGCCTTAAGTCCGCTTTTGGTAGATTGTCCGATAACAAGTGCAGGCAAAGAACAACAATTGCCACGCTTAAATTAGTCAAAGCACATCTCTAACCTAATACACAAGTTTGTATACAGTTTTAACCTAACACCACTGGTAAATTTTATCTTTAGCAGTTAGGTGAATGCATTGGGTGTAGACAGTAATTTGAAAAGAATGCAGTCCTAAGCTATATGCAAATGAAAATCTTTTCTTTTTCTTTTCGATGAAATCTATCTACGGTAAGGATAAATTCCTTTGTTTCCGATGGTAAAAATAGACAAGTACCCCTATAGTTAAAAATCGATCTAAAAGACAAACAAAGCACTCTCTTCACTATGCCAACAAAAACCATAAAATAACAAACACCAAATTATAAATGCTTTCCTTTTTTCTCTTTTCAAGTTAAATGAATTAACAAAGCATGGAAAGAAGAATTTCGTTTTTTAAATGGAATAATCTCTAATTTTCGAAACAATGATCTAAAAAGTGAAGGAAAACCAAAAAGCAAGAATTTTTAGTCTTTAGAAATACTTTGTAAAAACTCAAATGTGCTTATAACTTTCCAAGAAATGACAAACAAGTTCTCATAACCAAGAAACTACAAGATAACCTTTTAAGCTTTCCAAAGATTTTTCAACGTTTATCCCAAAGCATGAAAACTCTTTTCCAACAATTTCAAGAATCAAACTCGAAATGAAGATAATAAAAAGTTTGTTTTTCTACTCAAGTACTCACAATGGATCTGAGAATTGCAATGTTATTTAGATCTATGGTCCATAAAATCAAACTATGTCACGACCAGCTAAAGTAAGTTGGAAATTCCCAAATAAAAGTGATCACCCAAAGCTCAAAAAACACTCAAACACATGCAAAATTGAAAAAAAATATCGCAACAAACAAAACAAAAAGGGCTCGAAAGTCAGATCGGGTAGACTCAGTGCAAGGATCGGGAGCTACAAGACTTGAGCGAATCGACGTGAGATTCAAATCACCCATAGCAACCAAAACACTCGCTTGAATTGAAAATGCTCCAATCAACACTCAAAATACGAAATCAAGCCAAGAAATGGAAAATGCAGTATCCAGGGTGTCTATGACTGCAAGGGAGAGACCACAAAACTTAGAAAACCAGATAAAAAATCAACTTGAAGAATTCTTTAGACCAAGTTCAACGTAACCCAGGTCGGCACACCCTACATGTATGTATCAGGGCATCAAACAGTCCATAGATGCAGTATAAAAACAGTGAAGGGCATCAGAGACGTAGGTTGCAAGTAGGCATAAGGCATCAACGGTGTAGGTTGTTAACCAGGGAAATGCGTCAAACGGAGGCAGTACAAAGCCCAGGTGCATCAGGTGAGATCCAAATAACACAAATAAAAAATGATTCAAGAATAAAAGACAATTGAAGTGATCTTTACCCTAGGTAGGGTCTGATTAAACCTACAGACTCACTAGTGGATGGATGTGACAAAAGGAAAGGAAATAAGAGGCAAAATCAATCAAAATGTAACACAATGAAAGACATAAGTAAAAAATCGAGAAACAATCAACAACATAAGTTATTTGTCCCCAGTGGAGTCACCATTTTTGTGTGTATACAATATGCTAACACAGACGGAAACGGATCTCTCTAGACCTAAATGGTATAGACATAGCACAAAAGGATACACAACATAAAATCCTTCCTAGTTAGATTAGATCGCAGGACAAATGAATTACTTGGTTATTGCAATCCCTTTCTCTTTGTTTTATTTGCTTTCAATCCTTTGATCTTTGGTTGTAAAACAAGATAGAAGAAATGGAAACAAGAAGACTACATGAAATCATATATCTATGAATCTCACTAGATAAGCAGTCAAAGAAGCAAATTATAAATGATATCACAATACATAACACATTTATGCAAAGATGTTTATATTAATGTAAATTGTAGTAGATGCAAAGTGAGGGGAGCTACAACCAAAGCTTTGACATCATGACTCCAACATGGATGATATTGCCTCAAAGATCCAAAGCCTCCTAACTTCTTATGGAAGAAGAAGAATGTTCTAACTGAATTCCACCAGTATGAGGGTGGATAATCCTCCCCCCTTCTTAATGGACAGAGAGGTCATATTTATAGGGTTGGATGGATAGAGTTGGTTGAATATTTAGGGGAGAGATCTAAGGAATCATCCCAATAGGTTAGCGAACCAAAGGACACCTCACCACATGTTTAGGGATGATCCTCCAAATCACCAAGCTTCGAGAAGTCACTCGAAGCTCCCATTTATCCATTTAAACCAACTCTGACACACCTTGTGGCAGAGATAGATCAATGCATAATGCACAAAGAAAAAATGTGCCATTGGTTCCCTCTACTAAGTTGCAGAGTGCGCCAGCTTAGGTCTGACGCCTCTTGCTGGAAAGAAGAGTGAATCAGGGTTACTAGAAAAGGTCAAATGGTAGGGAAATCAACCTCTCTTCTGACATCCAAGTCAAGGTACTTCAGGGATTAAGGCAGGGGGACGACACCTGACTCATGGTAGTGATATTTTGGTGTAACACTAAGGGGCTAAGCAGGATGATCAAAGCCAAAATTTCAAATAGGGAACTCAAAGGTTTGAACTTCCATACAGGAATGGAAACTATCTCCCACAAACAGTTTGTTGATGACACAATGATTATGGGACACTCGTCGGTTCAAGAAGCAACAATTCTGAAGAAATGTTTGATCATTTTCTCAAAAGTCTCATGTTTGGAAGTAAACAATACAAAGTCTCAAGTGTTCTTTTTTAACACTCCAAGGATTAATCAAAGGAATATTTTGCACATTCTAAGATTTGAAGGAAGCTCCCTTCCATCAAAATATCTTGGTGCTCCTCTACCGGAAGGAGTAATAAGTAAAATATATTTGGAAGATCTAATGGAAAGGATGAAAAGGAAATTGGACAACTGGGCTTACAGACCACTCAATCTGGATAATAGAGTGGTGTTAGTGAAAGCAGTGCTTCAAGCAATTCCTATTTACCTCTTTTATTCCTTGGCTTCCCTGAGGTTGTTCTTAAAACAAATTAGGAACATCTAAAGATAGTTCCTGTCAGGTGTAAATCATGATAAACATTGATGGGATTTGTTGAAGTGGGAAACTATGTGTAAACTGAACGTACAAGGTGCTTTGGGATTGAGAGACCCAGAGAGAAACAAAATATTTCTTGGAGAAAAAAATTGGTGGCACTGGGTGTCTCACAAAGAGGAGCCATGGGAAAAATTATGGCACAAGAAGTATGCTCACGGGAAGTCGCAACAAGAAATCATTATATTTAATGACAATATGCAAGGGTCCCATATCTGGAATTATGCTTCAACAAACATAAGGATAATTCAAGACTACGGCTTATGGGAAGTTCAGGATGGTCAGTATTGTTGATGTATATCTAACTTTGGAATGTATTTCATATATGTATATTGTATCTCTACAGAGATGTTATTATTCCTATGTATGGAAGTGTCGTCATTTGTATTTACAAGTGTCGCAAGTTGCATTGTATGTACCACAACTTGTATGTGATGGGTTATTAGACCACCAAGTGTGGGGTCGGCCCTAAGTTGAGTTACCATGGGCTATTAGACTCTCCTAGAGAAGTCGGCCCTGTTAGATTATTAGGAAAGTCAAGTCAATGTATAAATAGAGTGAGGGTGTCACTCTATTTGATCATTCACTTACTCATCTATTCTCTCACTTGAGTGATGCGCACTAGTGGAGGAGGAGAAGCTGCTAGGAGACTATCTCTTGTACTTGGGTTTTGTATCATTGCTCTTTCTATCTTTGAGGAAGTTGCAGGGTTTTTCACCTTCTTGGTTTTTCCCGAGGAAACTTTGTGTCTATTGTCTCTTTTGCTTGTCTCTTGTGATTGATATGCTGTACATGTTATTCTCTCAGATAAGATCCTAGATCATTTTGAATTAATGCTCAAAATATAACATGGTATCAGAGCTAACCTGAGAAGAAGACACTGTACAGCTACGGAAGCTAGCACTTCTTGATTTTTGGGTTTCTCTTCATATATCTTCAAAGGAAGGAGGCTAGATTGACTCTCGTAGGAAGGGTGCATCTTTTTGTTGAAACAAAATTCAATTCTGAGCACTTTCAATTTTGGCCTAATCTCTAATGTGGGAAATTAGGCTTTCGGAGAAAGTTGGAATTTCTAAAATCTAAGACCATAGATGGAAGCTCCTCTGCAAAATCGAAGTTTAGAGCTTTGGAACGAACTTTTTGGTTGGGTGAATATTTGGGAAAATCAAAGCCTAATTCAGGGTCCTGTCTAGTGAATCCGGAAGTTTCAAAAGCAATTTTTAGGGGTGAAATTTTGCAAATTTCAAAATCTGAGTATACCAGCTTGACCAGCTCAGCAAGGTGCATCTTTCTATCCTTTCAGAAGTTTGAAATTCAAATTTTGAATTTTTAGGGTTTCTCTCACAAACCCTAATCCAACTCTAGATCCAGTTTTCAACAAATTAAGTGGTAAGACCTAATAACTTTTCTATTTCCATTTGAAGTAGTCTTTAAGATGTCTCACCACACCAAGCTTGAGGATAAGCTTGAAGGGGCTGATAACTTCTGAGCATGGAAGTATAGGATTGGGTTAATCCTAGAAGAAAATGAATTGGACACCTACATAAGTGAAGAGGTTCCAGTTCCAGAGGGAGATGAGGCTAAGGCCTTACACAAAAGGAAATTGGTCAAGCCTAAGAGTATCATTGATGATTCTATCAAAGGCCATCTGATACCACATGTGTCATCTCTAAAGACACCTAAGGATATGTTTGACTCCTTGACCAAACAATTTGAAGGGAAGAACATAAATCAGAAGATGACCTTGAGGAATCAATTAAAGAATGTCAAGATACAGAATGTGGAGACCCTGTGGTCTTACTTTTCAACGGTCTCCCAGATAAAAGAAAAACTTGAAGCTATGGGACAATATATAGAGAATGGTGAAGTGGTAATGACCACTGTAAATGGCCTTCCTAGGTCATGGGATTCCTTCATCCAAGGAATTTGTGCAAGGAAGAAACTTATCACATTCAGTAGACTGTGGGAAGAATGCTCACATGAAGAAGCTCTAATTATAGCTTGAGAAGAGAAGATGGGGAATGAAGACCAAGCCCTCATAGCATACTCCAAGAAGTATGATGTCAAGAGGGAACACCATCACAGTAAGAAAGAAAGGCACCACTATCAGAATCAGAGGGGTGACTTCAAACCTCAAAGGAACATGTCCACAGTCCGATGCTATACATGTGATGAAAGGGGACACTATTCTAGGGATTGTCTCGAAAAGAATAAAGATAGGTCTCATAAGAAGAAGAAAACCAAAAGAAGACATCATGCTCACACTGCAGAGGATGATGAACCTCCCAGGAAGAGGGGTAGAGAAGAAAGTGAAGATTATTCAAGTGATGAAGAGTATGTTTTAATTTATGCTCTCACTAGTACCATTACTCATGGAAGAAATGATTGGCTTATAGATAGTGGGGCTTCCGAACATATGACAGGATTCAAGGAATCCTTTGTAGACCTATCTGAACATGAATCACCCCACAAGGTGAAACTTGGGGATCACTACCAACATCCCATAAAAGGAAGTGGTGAAGCCTCCTATAAGCTAGACTCTGGAAAGTCTATGAAGATGAAAGATGTACTATATGTTCCAGGTCTCAAGAAGAATCTTCTTTCCATATCTTCTTTGGATGCAAAAGGCATAAGGGTTGCATTTATAGAGGGCCAAGTTCTTATGTGTCCAAAAGGTAAGACCATTGATGATGTAGTAATGATTGGAGAGAAAGAGGGAGGATTATACAAATTGAAGGGCCAACCAAAACAGGCCTTGGTTCATAACTCAATAGAACCAAGTGAACTTTGACATAAAAGGCTTGCACATGTGCACTATAGGGCACTACCCATTGCAAGCAAAGCAGTTGAAGGTCTACCTGAAATCCAGAAAAAACATGAAGGCATTTGCAAAGGTTGTGCAAAAGGAAAGAATACAAAGAAGACATTTCCAAGTAGTGAAAGAAAGGAAAAAGAAATATTGGAGATTATCCACTCTGATGTATGGGGTCCCATGTCTTCCAGCTCTCTGAGTGGGTATGTATATTATGTTTCCTTCATTAATGATTTCTCTAGGAAGACTTGGGTTTATTTCTTAAAGAATAAAGATGAAGTGTTTGATAAGTTCAAGGAATTCAAAGCCTTGATAGAAAATCAAACTGATAAGAAGATCAATATCTTTAGATCTGAAAATGGCAGAGAATTTACTTCAGGATACTTCAAGAAGCTATGCAGTGATTCATGGATTAAGAGGGAGTTGACTGCTCCTTACAATCCACAACAAAATGGGGTTGCAAAAAGAAAGAATAGAACCATCATGGAAGCAGCTAGGGCAATGCTTCATGATCAATATCTAAGTATGCACCTTTGGGCAAAAGTAGCAAGGATAGTTGTATATGTGCAAAACAGAACACCTCATAAAGTACTTGACAACAAAACACTAGAAGAAGTGTTCACTGGAAAGAAGCTAGAAATTAGCCATCTCAGAATATTTGGCTGTCCAGTGTACACACACATTCCAAAGGAAAAGAGGACAAAGCTAGATCCTTCAGGAAAGAAGGGCATCTTTGTGGGTTACAGTGAAAGCTCGAAAGCATACATAATCTACTTTCCAGGGTTCAAAAAGATTTATATCAGCAGGGATGTAACTTTTGATGAAAACTCAACATACATCAAATCAAGGAAGACACCTACTGAAATCAATGAAGAACCAAGAATACCCAGAACACAAGACACCACCATGAATGAATTTATTCCAAAAGAAGATCGTGAAATAGAAGATCCACAAGAACCTGTAGATCCACCCCATGAGAAGAAATCTCACAAGAGGAAACCAAAATGGGCTAGAGAGCTCATCCAAGATGTAGAAAGGTATGGTATTCCAGAGGAGGAACATAGAGAAAGAAAAAGGACTAGTTCACGTACCAACTATGTTGCCTTACTCTGTGATATTATGAAAAAAGAACCTTCCAGTTATGAAGAAGTAGCGGAAAAGAAAGAATGGAAGGATGCCATGGTCGAGGAATACCAATCGATCATGAAGAATGATTTTTGGGATGTGGTCCCAAGACCAGAAGGGAAGTCTGTGGTGACTTCCAAGTGGATCTATAAGATCAAGCATGCTGCAGATTGTAGCATAGAAAAATAGAAGGCAAGGTTTGTAGCTCGTGGCTTATCCAAGAATGAGGGGATTGATTATGAAGATACTTTTGCTCTTGTAGCCATATACACTTCCATTGTAATAGTACTTGCTCTGGCTGCAGTGATGAAATGGAAGATACACCAGATGGATGTCAAGATAGCTTTCTTGAATGGTGTAGTCAAAGAGGAAGTGTATGTGGAGAAACCACTTGGTTTTGAGACACATGACAGGGAGTCATATGTGTGCAGATTGACTAAATACTTGTATGGCGTGAAGTAAGATCCTAGGACTTGGTATGGTAGGATAGATAGCTTTCTATCTATTTTGGGCTTTACTAAGAGTAAAGTGGATTCAAACCTTTACTACAAGGTTGAGGAAGGCAATCCAGTGATACTACTATTGTATGTGGATGACTCGTTTGTGCCAAGTGAGGATAGCTTTATTGCCAACACGAAGAGGAAGCTTGCTTCCAAGTTCGACATGAAGGACTTGGGAATGATGCATTACTTTCTAGGTATGGAGGTGTGGCAGAGTCCAGATGGGATCTTCCTTGGAAAAGGGAAGTATGCAGTAGAGATCTTGAAGCGGTTCGGGATGATGGATTGTAAGGCCATGGCCACACCTATGGCATCGAACCTGAAGACTCTGTGTGATGCTTCATCTGAGCCGGTTGATGCCATGATGTATAATTGGATGATTGGGTCCTTGATGTCGAACACGAGACTAGATATTTGCTTTGCGGTGAACAGAGTGAGCCAGTTCTTGACAGAGCCAAAAGGTGTTCACTTGGTTGCTGTAAAGCATATTCTGAGGTACCTGAAGGGTACGATTGACTATGGGCTCAAGTATGATTTGAATCAAAAGTTTAACCGAGAGGGTTATGTTGATTCAGATTGGGTAGGAAGTGCCATTGATCGGAAGAGCACTTCGGGGTACTGCTTCAATATAGGATCTGGTATGATCTCTTGGTTTAGCAAGAAGCAGTCTTGTGTGGCACTAAGTACGGCCGAAGCAGAGTATGTTGCAGCTTGTTTGGGTAGTTGTGAGGCAGTATGGCTTAGGAAGCTACTGTCTGAGTTATTTGATCTCTCATTGGATGCTACCTATATCTTCTATGACAACCAAAGTTGTGTGAAGTTTTCTAAGAACCCGGTGATCCATGACAGGTCGAAGCACATTGATATCAAATATCACTATATCAGGGATATGGTGCAAAGAGGAGCAGTGACTCTCCTGTATGTTGCGATGGATGAGTAGATAGCTGATGTGTTGACCAAGCCATTGGCCAGAGTGAAGTTTGAGTACTTCAGAGAGAGACTTGGTGTACTTCATATCGAGATTCCCTCTAAGGGGAAGTGATGAGTCCGGAGACACATATGCACAATAGCCATTCTCACATGGTGGTGAGATGTAAGGGCTGAGTGAAGCCTTTCCTGGATGGTCAGAGGAAAGTCCTTCCATCCCGGTGATTGCAAGTGTTGTGTTATGTGCATCTAGGATGTGTTGTGTTGACTATGAGGTGATATGAAGATGATGAGGTAACAATAGAGTACATAGGTTTTACAAAGGCATGTAATAAGTCCTGGGATGCTCTTGACTGGTTTTGCAGAGACATGTAATCAATCCTGGGAGAGCTTGACAGGTTTTGCAGAGGCATGTAATACGTCCTGGAATGCTATTGACAGGTTTTGTAGTGACATGTAATCAGTCTTGGGATATCTTGAAAGGTTTTGCATAAGCATGTAATTAGTCCTGAGATGCTTTTGACAAGTTTTTCACTGGCATCTAATCAGTCCTGGGAGATCTTGACAGGTTTTGCATAAGCATGTAATCAGTACTGAGATGGTCTTGATAGGTTTTGCATTGGCATCTAATCAGTCCTAGGAGATCTTGCAGGTTTTGCAAAGCAGTGTAATCAATCCTGAGATATACTTACTTGATGGCTTGCTCACAAAGATGATGAAGAACTACATGGAGGCTAGGCCTACATCCAACATGAAAAAGGGATGGCTCTCTAGAACTTCCTATGACGAGTAGATTGGAGATTGATTGAGATAGTAGTAGCAATGACGATGACGTTGATTCAATGATGATGATCCAGTGATGATGATCCAAAGAAGAAGACTTGTGCTAGAAGGCTTGTGTCAAGAAATACCTTCCTAGTTAAGAGCGAGTGTTGATGTATATGTAACTTCAGAATGTATTTCATATATGTATATTGTATCCCTACAGAGATGTTATTATTCCTCTGTACGAAAGTGTCATCATTTGTATTTACAAGTGTCCCAAGTTCCATTGTATGTACCACAACTTGTATGTGATGGGTTATGAGACCACCAAGTGTGGGGTCGGCCCTGAGTTGAGTTACCATGGGTTATTAGACTATCCTAGAGAAGTCGGCCCTATTAGGTTATTAGGAAATTCAAGTCAGTGTATAAAAAGAGTGAGGGTGTCACTCTATTTGATCATTCACTTACTCATCTATTCTCTCACTTGAGTGATGTGCACTAGTGGAGGAGGAGAAGCTGCTAGGAGACTATCTCTTGTACTTGGGTTTTGTATCATTTCTCTTTCTATCTCTAAGGAAGTTGCGTGGTTTTTCACCTTCTTTGTTTTCCCCGAGGAAACTCTGTGTCTATTGTCTCTTGTGATTGATATGATGCACTTGTTATTCTCTCAAATAAGATCCTAGATCATTTTGAATTACTGCTCAAAATCTAGCAAGGATGTTGATTTTTAGACTGATTCCTCGCAACAGAATCCGAAGCTCTCCTCCCAAATTAATATCGATATAAGCTGAGCCAGAGCCATGGAAATGGGGTTCACAAAACTATGGAATTTCTGGCGGGAGGAGCAGGAAAATGAAGAGTTCCATGAATGGCATCCACAAGATTGGTGGAATTAGAGATTCCCAGTGGAGGAAGTCATAGGGCTCAAGGATTCCCTCCAGGAACGATGTATTCGCATCCAAGGAGGCCTAGACAAATTAATATGGGGTTATGAGTCAAAGGGGCTATACAATAAATGTGAGACTTACAATCTTACTTTAAACCAAGATGACATCCAACACAACACAACTTGGAAAGCTATATGGAACTCTAACCCCTGGCCCAAAATTGCCACTTTTATTTGGTTGGTATCTCATAGGCGAATTCTGACAGGAGAAAACCTAATGAAAAGAGGCATGAATGGCCCATTATGGTGTGTGCTATGTGAAAGTATGGAGGAATCCATGAACCAACTCCTCGAATATTGCTCCTATGCATCCTCCCTATGGGATGCTGGAGCATAAATTTTTCGAAGGTCCTGTCGCATAAGAGACCAACCCAATCAAACTATTCAAAATTGGGATAAGGAGGCATTTAAGAACCCGTTTATTCTTAAAATTTGGCTCATGTTCTCAGGAACTCTGATGTGGGAAATTTTGAAGAAAAGAAACAATAGAATCTTTGAAGGAAAGAACAATTTGATCCAAAAGGTATGGAATCAAGTGAAATAGCATATATAGGAGACTATAAAAATTACCCAATGGAACGAAAAAGATTGGGAAATGGATGACAACAAGAAAATAATTACGGTCGGTTGGGGACTGGAATGCTCTCCACAAGGATGGAAAAATTTTAAGCCAAAGAAATAGTTTCTAGATAGCCCGTAACAATGTGACCCTCCACCAAGAGGCCATTTTAAGTTAAATTTCGATGGTGCGGCCAAAGGGAATCCAGGATCGGCTAGATTTGGAGGATTCATCTAAGATGATGAAGGTATTGTTGTCCAATTTTGTCATGGAAACATTGGTCAAGGTACTAATAATGCTGCAGAATTTGAGGGATTAATTCCTGGCACAAGAATCTCAATTAATAACTATTGGGAACCCATGGTCATCGAGGGTGATTCACGTATCATCATCCAAATGGCCAAAAAACTCCAAGGTGGACAGAAGGTGGTCAAATTTGTGGACAGCTGGAGAATGTTATGTCGGGTGGATCATCTAGCAAACCTCTTTCAAGGACATCATGCCTGGGTTTTCACCCACATTAAGCATGATGGGAAAAGGTGGCAGACATGTTAGCCAACATTGGAGAATGGAGCAAAGAAAGAAGTGTGGAAGGGCACATGTATAACAATGGTGGCAACGAATGGCACATTGAATGCTCCCAACTGGAAACACAAGATATTATTCTCTTCCCTGAAGGGACTGGAGACACGAGGTAGGAAAGGACTCACACAATCGAAGCACACACGGAGGATCCACCCACCACCTGGAGACATAATATTTCCCACACTCCAATTGTCGCTGGTACATGTTGGTGTCCATTTTGTCACTATTTTTTATCATCAAATATATTTTGAATGGCATTAATTTCACTATTTTTGATATATTAAGTTATTCTTTTAGCCATTCATCCCATCAAACAGACCAGTATGCATGTATTCGTTTATCATATGAATTTTGCTCAAATCTCATTATATTACGATTTATTAATGATTAAATTAACAATTCCAGTCATGCATGTCATATAGTTTTGATTCACAGGTTGTGGTTTCTCAAGCAATCCTTCATTAAGACCACGTGTTTATATTGCTTAAGCTTAGCCACGTTCAGCTCATCGTTCAACCTTGCATTCAGCTTGCTAAATCCACGACTGGTATGCTTCGGATCATTAAAGTTAAAAATGGGCACGTGGGTTCTGTTAGTCACATGGTGGTGATGGTTAATGAGTTGTTATTCTGAAAGATTTGTCCCTATGCTCACCAAGCTTTCCAGTGCATCCAATGTCCATGTCAACACTCCAACACGTTGATTCTCCTGCGCATTCAGCCTGGAATCACGCTGTCTGTTCACGCTGGTGTTTTGGAAGAAGTCCAAGTCACACACCTTCAGCCTGCCAGCACAATGCCTTACCACAACATTGCTACAACAGCCCTCTCCTATGCTTGCCAAGATCGCCAGTGTGCTACCTCTCTTCCCACATCAAAGGAAGTTGACGCTGCAGCTGCCTCGTGAAGGAATCAACCCTGTGAAGCACTGGAGGATGCTCCCTACACTGTCACGCACCATTCAAAGCAGCAGGTTATTCATAAATGCCTCTGTTATTAGAGAGGTCGACTGTGTCGACCCTCTCATCCATTGTAAAATGTATAAATAGATTCCTGTAGACAGAAACAAAGTTGGCTTATAGTTGAAGAAGATCATTAGATTAGCAGATAGTTCGTAGGATTTGCAGGCAAATACCAGACATTTTGTAATTTTCTCAAGTTAATGGAAGTTCCAGTTTGTTGATATTTTGAGTAGCTGAACCAGTTTTGTTTTCCATCTCTGGTTGCTGGGAAGGGCCCCTCACCAAGCGGAGGTTTTGTCTTTGTTTTCTGTATTTTATTTTCTGCAATTAGTTAGTTTACTTTCCTGTATATGTAAATAATTCGTTTTTCTGTATATGATATTTCTTCCTCTGTAGTTTATATTATGCTGCTAACATAAATCATGTTTACAGAATTAGCAAATGGTCGACCAACATTATAGTCTTATAGTTTCATTTTAGTCTTTTCTTATTAGCTAGTTTGTTTTTCTAACCTTCTGCAATTAGATAGAACTTAGTTAATTGTTGTTTCCATTCTATTAATAGATAGAATTAGTTTAGTTAGCTTCTTCTCCATAGTTGAAGCTTAATTCTCTTCTCTCATCTCACTCTTGCTTTAGTATAGAATAGGAATAGTTTATCGCTACAATCATGATTAGAATAGGGTGCTTTCTATTATCTTAGCTTCTCAACAAGTCTTCTCACTGATTTCTTTGCATTGTAGGTTCATCTGCATTCGCCATCTGACGTCAAAATCATCAAAACTCTCCTTTTCCTTAGTTTAATTCATTTTTCCTCCATTTGGACTATCATTCGGACTATCATTCGGACTGGCATTTGGATCGTCATTCGGATTTTTCACTCATTCTACACTATTTTATGCTAGTTTGAATTTAGTTTCTTAGTTTTCTTTACTGTAATCTTTCTTGCTCTTAATTAGTCTTCTCAACCATAATTAGGTCCTTGTTTTACATCCCGTAAAGTTTTAATTCAAGTCTTGTTGTTATTCTTAGTTTTCTTTAACTCTCTTTTCAATTATGCCTTTCATATTGATCTTGCTAACATGTTGTTGTTTAAGAATTTATCAGTTTTATTCCTAGTCTAGTTTATTACATGCTCTTAAGACGTAGTTAGAATAGAGTCAATAACTTCATTCTTCAAGCATTATAGTTTTGTTAGTTTCCTTCATTTAGATTAGGATCAGTTTCTTATCTTGATAAATAATGAAGATGTTCATGGAATAGGATTTGGATTCATAAATTAATATCTTTATCAAGTTTTCTACTTGTTTCTAAATTAATTATCTTTATCAAGTTTTCTACTTGGCAGCTTCCAAATCAAGTTCATAAGTAAATATCTTTACCAAGTTTTCTACTTGCTTCTAGTTTTCATTAGTTTTATATTATTTTCCTTCTCATGGATAGTAGATAGATCATGTTGTAGAAATTTCTCCCTACAGATAGGTAGAAACTCTCTTAGGTTAAGGTAGACTTTAACTAACCCTAAACTAAGACAAAAAGATAACAAATGCTACCTTGAATTCCTAGATCTAAACAAATATCTCAAGATTCTATTGTTGAAAGAAATGGAAGAGATCTAACTGAACTTTGATTCAATTACTCGTCCTAATATTCGCTCCAATCTCCAAGTCCTTGCGAATGAACTTGTCAGAGTGAAACCAAGATACAAGCATATACAATCCTATAGCAACTTGAAATATGAGTTAGAATCTAAATCTATAGCAGAAACAAATCATATGATTGAAACAAAATCAACATACATGATTTGGGAAACAAGACAAGTTATGTTTTATTACCAACTTGAAGTCACTTACAATGGTTGCTTGATGTCCAAGCCAACTCCCAGCTTCAAGTGCTTTCTCCTCTGGATATCTCCACAAAGATTCAAGATCATAGGTTTGATGTATCCAAGAGTCCTCCCCTTTGCTCATGGAAGGCCTCTCTCTTATAGTGTGTAGTAGGGTTAACCAAAAAGAGAGAAGGATGGATCTTGGGAGTGTTTAGTGGATCAGGCCCACTAATCTGAGAAAGTGAGTTAGGATCAAATCAGGGATACCAATCCTCAAAAATCTCTCAAATATCAAGATTCCACAAACCATGGAAAAAAGGCTAAAAGGGGAGTACCGCGCCCCTTTAGCTGAGCATAGCGCAGCAGTACCGCGTGGCAGAGAAGGAGCATAGCGCGGTAGTGGGGACTACTGCTCCCTTAAGGCTGAGCAAGGCATGGTAGTATAGGTATATGAAGTCTCAGCTAGGTTGATTCTTGAGAGGACAGGTTTTCCTTCAAGGATCATTCATCATTTTTCTCTTTTGGGTGTTTTAAGCAGTAGGGGGAAGTGTCGTCAACTATTTTTATGGTGAAGATGCAACATTGTGAAATATGGAGGTATAACAGATTCCCCCTAAAGTGTGAGGTCAGTGTTGATGTATATGTAACTTCGGAATGTATTTCATCTGTATATTTTATATATATTTATTGTACCCTTATAAGAGATGTGTTATTCCTCTATAAGGAAGTGTCGTCATGTGGATTGACAAGTGTCGCAAGTGTGTGTACTTGTCGATGGGTTATTAGACCACCATTTGGGGTGGGACCGGAATTATATATAATATAATGTGGATGTATCTAAGTAGACAAGTCGGCCCCATTGGGTCACTGGGCAAAAAGGTGAGTATAAATAAAGATAGGAGATCTCTATTTTACTCACTCGGAAAAGTAACTCACTATCTATCTGAAAGTGGCGCACTAGTGAGGAGGAGGAGGATCATCTGCCAGGAGACTATCTCAGTGTTATTTGGTTGTATTTTGGTTGAGCCATTGCTCTCTCTATGTCTGAGGAAGTTGTGGGGTTTTTCACCTTAGGGTTTTCCCCACAGAAACTATGTGTCTCTTGTCTCTATGCTTTTGATTCTTGTGATGCTTGTGATGCTTGTCATATTATGATTGTCATGCATTGATATACTGTAGATGTTATTCTCTCAGCAAAGATCCTATAGTATTGTAATTTAATACTCAAAATTTAACATGGTATCAGAGCTAACCTGAGAAGAAGACATTTTGCAGTGACGGAAGCTTGTGTTCCTTGTTTATTGGGTTTCTCTCCATAGATTTTTGAAATTCAGTATAGTAGATTGGATCTACTCATCAAGGCGCATCTATCTGTCCAATCAGAATTCAGTTCCGAGCATTTTCAGATTTGGCCCTAAAAATTAGGGTTTCCACAAAAATAGAAATTTCTGGAAACTGAAGGCACAGTTGGAAGCTCCTTGCAAAAATTGAAGGTTAGAGCTTTGGATCGAGATTTTTGGCTGGGTAGATCTTTGGGAAACTCAAACCCTAATTCAGGGCCCTCCCAGTGAACCCGGGAGGACAAAAAGGCAATTTTGAAGGGCAAGACTTTGCTGATCTCAAATTCTGAATGTACTAGGCTGATCAGCTCTCCAAGGCGCATCTTTCTATCCTTTCAGAATTTGGAAATTCACATTTTGAATTTTTAGGGTTTCTCTGACAAACCCTAATCCGGGACCAGATCCAGTTTTCAGCACTTCAAGTGGTAAGTCCTGAATCTTTTCTATTTCCATTTGAAGTACTCTTAAAGATGTCTCTCCACACCAAGCTTGAGGATAAGCTTGAAGGGGTTGATAACTTCCGAGCCTGGAAGTATAGGATTGGGTTAATCCTGGAAGAGAATGAGTTGGACTCATATGTGAAAGAAGACATCCCTATCCCAGAGGATGAAGGGGCCAAGGCATTGCACAAGAAGAACTTGGTCAAGGCAAAGAGAATCATTGCTGATTCTATCAAAGACCATCTCATACCCCATGTGTCTTCTCCTAAGACACCCAAGGAGATGTTTGACTCTTTGACCAAGCTGTTTGAAGGAAAGAACATAAATTGAAAGATGACCTTGCGGAACCAATTGAAAGCAGTGAAGTTTCAGAATGGAGAAACCATTCAATCTTACTTTTCAAGGGTCTCCCAGATCAAGGAACAACTAGAAGTAGTGGATGAAATGGTGGAGAATGGTGAAGTGGTGATGACCACTCTAAATGGCCTACCCAAGTCATGGGATTCCTTTATCCAAGGAATTTGAGCAAGAAAGAAGTTGATCTATTTCAGTAGACTTCGGGAAGAATGCTCACAAGAAGAAGCAAGGCTTGTGGCACGAGAAGAAAAGATGGGGAATGAAGATCAGGCTCTCACAGCTCACACCAGGAAAGGAAAGTCCAAGAGAGAGCCATCTCACTCCAAGAGATCCTCACATCACTTCAAAGAAAGAAGAATATGCTTCACCTGTAATGAGAAAGGACATATTGCCATAAATTGTCCCAAGAACAAGAAGGACAATAACATCCCCAACAAGAAGAAGAAGGGTAGCAAAAGAAGGTTTCATGCTCATGCTGCCGAAGATGATGAACCTCCAAAGAAGAAGGCTAGGGAAGAAAGTGATAGCAATGATGACTCATCAAGTGAAGAAGAGTATGTTCTAATCTCTGCTCTCACAGGTACCATCTCCCATGGCTGTAATGATTGGTTGATTGATAGTGGGGCTTCCAAACACATTACTGGGTTTAAGGAATCTTTTGTGAATCTATCTGAACATGAATCACCCCATAAGGTGAAACTTGGGGATGATTATCAATACCCAATCAAAGGAAGTGGTGAAGCCTCCTACAACCTAGATTCTGGAAAATATCTGAAGATGAAGGAAGTCCTCTATGTACCTGGGCTCAAGAAGAACTTACTCTCAATATCTGCATTGGATGCAAAAGGTATGAGGGTTGCATTTGTGGATGGCCAAGTCCTAATGTGGCCAAAGGGAAAGAACATAGATGATGCAGTAGTAATTGGAGAGCAAGAGGGAGGCTTGTATAAATTGAAGGGACAACCTGAACATGCCATGGTACATGAATCCATGGAGCCAAGTGAACTTTGGCATAGAAGACTTGCTCACATGCACTACAGAGCACTTCAAATTGCAAGCAAGGCAGTAGAGGGTCTTCCTGAAATCAAGACCAAAAATGAAGGTGTTTGTAAAGGATGTGCAAAAGGTAAGAACATTAAGAAGGCTTTCCCAAGCAGTGAAAGCAAGGCAAAAGACATCCTAGAAGTCATCCACTCAGATGTATGTGGCCCTATGTCATCCAGTTCCCTGAGTGGGTATGTTTACTATGTCTCATTTATTGATGACTTCTCCAGGAAGACTTGGGTATACTTCTTGAAGGGAAAAGATGAGGTGCTTGATAAATTCAAGGAATTCAAAACCTTGATGGAGAATCAAACTGATAAGAAGATCAAGACATTCAGATATGACAATGGTGGAGAATTCACCTCAAATGACTTCAAGAAGCTTTGCAGTGATTCAGGGATTAAGAGGGAGTTGACTGCTCCTTATAATCCTCAATAGAATGGAGTTGCAGAAAGGAAGAACAGAACTATCATGGAAGCAGCAAGGGCAATGTTGCATGACCAAGATCTTCCTATGCATCTATGGGCAGAAGCAGCTAGAACAGCTGTATATGTGCAGAACAGAACACCCCACAAGATATTGGACAACAAGACACTAGAAGAAGTCTTTTCTGGTAAGAAACTTGAAGTCAGTCATCTCAGAATATTTGGTTGTCCAGTATACACTCATGTCCCAAAGGAAAAGAGGACTAAACTAGATCCTTCAGGAAAGAAGGGTATCTTTATGGGTTACAGTGAAAGCTCGAAGGCTTACAGAATATACTTTCCAGGGTTCAAGAAGATTGATGTTAGCAGGGATGTAACATTTGATGAAAACTCAGCATTCATCAAATCAAGGAAGGCACCTAGTGAAGTTTATGAAGAACCTAAGGAAACAAGATTTCAGGACACTACCATGACTGAAGCAGTTCCAGAAGCTGTTCGTGAGTTTGAAGATCCACAAGAACCTGTAGATCCACCCCGTGAGGATAACTCTCACAAGAGGAAACCTGTACGGGCTAGAGAGCTCATTCAAGATGTAGAAAGATTTGGTATTCCAGAAGAAGAACACAGAGCAAAGAAAAGAACCAGATCACAAACTAGCTATGTTGCTTTACTCTGTGACATTATGAACAAAGAGCCTTCCAGTTATGAAGAAGAAGCAGAAAAGAAAGAATGGAAGGATGCCATGGTTGAGGAATACCAATCAATAATGAAGAATGATGTTTGGGATGTTGTCTCAAGACCTAAAGAGAAGTCTGTTGTGACTTCTAAATGGATCTTCAAAATCAAGCATGCTGCAGATGGCAGTGTGGAGAAATACAAAGCAAGATTCGTAGATCGTGGATTCTCTCAGAAAGAGGGAATAGATTATGAAGAAACTTTTGCACCTGTAGCCAGGTATACTTCCATCAGAACAGTACTTTCCCTAGCTGCAGCTATGAAATGGAAAATACACCAGATGGATGTCTAGACTGCTTTCTTGAATGGTATAGTTGAAGAGGAAGTATATGTGGAACAACCACTTGGTTTTGAAATACATGACAGGGAGTCATATGTGTGCAGACTGAAGAAAGCCTTGTATGGCTTGAAGCAAGCTCCCAGAACCTGGTATGGTAGGATGGACAGTTTCCTATCTAGTTTGGGCTTTACCAAGAGTAAAGCGGATTCCAACCTTTACTACAAGGTTGAGAAAGGGAATCCTGTGATTCTACTACTGTATGTGGATGACCTATTTGTGACAGGAGATGACAGATTGATTGCAGATACTAAGAGGAAGCTTGCAGCTGAATTCGATATGAAATATTTGGGAATGATGCACTATTTCCTAGGTATGGAGGTGTGGCAGAGTGCAGGTGGGATCTTCCTTCGTCAAGGGAAGTACACAGTAGATATCCTGAATAGATTCAGGATGATGGATTGCAAGGCCATGGCCACACCGATGGCATCGAATCTGAAGCTTCTATGTGATGCTTCATCTGAGCTAGTTGATGTCTCTATGTATCGTCAGATGATTGGGTCCTTGATGTACCTGACGAACACGAGACTAGACATTTGCTTTGCTGTGAACACATTGAGCCAGTTCCTGACGGATTTGAGGAGTGTTCACCTGGTTGCTGTAAAGCATGTTCTGAGGTACCTGAAGGGTCAGTGGATTATGGGCTCAAGTATGAAGCAAATCAAAAGTTTAACCTACAGGGTTATGTTGATTCAGATTGGGCTGGCAGTGTTGCAGATAGGAAGAGCACATCTGGGTGTTGCTTCAGTATGGGATCAGGTGTGATCTCTTGGTTTAGTAGGAAGCAGTCCTGCGTAGCACTGAGTACAGCTGAGGCAAAGTATGTTGCAGCCTGTTCATCTAGTTGTGAGGCAGTATGGCTACGGAAGCTACTGTCTAAGTTATTTGATCTTCTGTTGGAGGCTACTGGTATCTTCTGTGATAACCAGAGTTGTGTGAAGCTATCCGAGAACCCAATGTTTCATGACAGGTCAAAACACATAGAGATCAAACATCACTATATCAGGGATATGGTGCAGAGAGGAGCTGTGAAGCTCCTGTATGTTGCGACGGATGAGCAGATTGCAGATGTGCTGACGAAGCCATTAGCCAGGGTGAAGTTCGAGTACTTCAGAGAGAGGCTTGGCGTTCTTCAAATCGAGGACACTTCGAGGAAGAAGTGATGGACACATTTGCTAAAGCCATTCCAAGCATGTTGGAAGGATGATCCTTCACATGGC
Organism: Larix kaempferi; assembly: GCA_027924585.1. Lineage (NCBI taxonomy): Eukaryota > Viridiplantae > Streptophyta > Pinopsida > Pinales > Pinaceae > Larix > Larix kaempferi. The sequence continues at coordinate 8,822,591 of BSBM01000748.1, forward strand.
TATGGATGTAAGCACTGGATGATGAACATCAGGAGGATGTTCAAGTTTCTGCTTGGATATGATCAGTTGGATCATTATATGTATTTTGTGTATGCATCATGTTGGATGCTGGATATGATCAGTTGGATCATTATATGTATGTATGTATGCATCATGTTGGATGCTGGATATGATCAGTTGGATCATTATATGTATTTTGTATATGCATCATGTTGGATGCTGGATATGATCGGATGGATCATGTGTATGTATTTTGTATGTACGCATCATGATGCTGATGGATACATTGTGTGGATCATGTATCTTTGTATGATCAGGAAGATCATGTATGTTGATAGGTACATTGTGTGGATCATGTATCTTTGTATGATCAGGTAGATTATGTATGTTGATAGGTACATTGTGTGGATCATGTATCTTTGTATGATCAGGTAGATCATGTATGATTGATGGATACATTGTGTGGATTATGTATCTATGTGTCAGATGGATGCATTGTATGATCAGGATGATCGTGGATGACGAGCTTCTCTAGATGACATGCAGCAGGATGTTGCAATGATGATGATGAGTATCAGATGATACTTTGTGGCCATGGATTAGGTTGTGCAGGAAGGCATGTAATTTGTGCCCTGGGAGATTTGCAGATGGTCTTTCGAGGTTTTGCCTATGGCATGTAATTCGGTGCCCTGGGACATCTGGCAAATGCTCTTGCGAGGTTTTGCTTGGAAGGACATGTAATTTGTGCCCTGGGAGATCTGCAGATAGTCTTTCGAGGTTTTTCCTATGGCATGTAATTCGGTGCCCTAGGATATCTGGCAGATGCTCTTGCGAGGTTTTGTACTATGGCATGTAATTTGCTCCTGGGAGATCTGGACAGGATGAAAAAGGCCTCAAATGCTTCAGCCAGGTTTTTCCATGACCACATGTAATTTGCTCCTAGGAGATCTGGACAAGATGAAAAAGGCCTCAGATGCTTCAGCCAGGTTTTGTGGTGAGATCACATGTAATGTGCTCCTGGGAGATCCGACGGGTAGAGCCGCGTGCTTGTAACAGCCTGGGATGCTTCAACCAGGTTTTGTGATGGGTCACATGTAATGTGCTCCTGGGAGATCCTACAGGTAGAGCTGTGTGCTCGTAATAACCTGGGATGCTGCAGCCAAGTTTTGTGACGCACGTAATAAGTCCTGAGGATTCCACAGTATGGCCAGTGATGATGAAGACCTGCAGATGGCGGGCCTACATCCAGTATGAAAAAGGACTAGCTCTGTAGAACTTCCTATGACGAGTAGAGTCAGAGATTGGTTGAGATAGCAGCAGCAGTGACGATGATGATGACGATGCATCGATGATGATGATCCAGAGAAGAAGACTTGTCTAGCAGATCTGTGTTGAGAAATACCTTCCTAGTTAAAAGGGAGTTTTGATGTATATGTAACTTCGGAATGTATTTCATCTATATATTTTATATATATTTATTGTACCCTTATAAGAGATGTGTTATTCCTCTATAAGGAAGTGTCGTCATGTGGATTGACAAGTGTCGCAAGTGTGTGTACTTGCCGATGGGTTATTAGACCACCATTTGGGGTGGGCCCGGAAATATATATAATATAATATGGATGTATCTAAGTAGACAAGTCGGCCCCATTGTGTCACTGGGCAAAAAGGTGAGTATAAATAGAGATAGGAGATCTCTATTTTACTCACTCGGAAAAGTAACTCACTATCTATCTAAAAGTGGCGCACTAGTGAGGAGGAGGAGGATCATCTGATAGGAGACTATCTCAGTGTTATTTGGTTGTATTTTGGTTGAGCCATTGCTCTCTCTATCTCTGAGGAAGTTGTGGGGTTTTTCACCTTAGGGTTTTCCCCACGGAAACTCTGTGTCTCTTGTCTCTATGCTTTTGATTCTTGTGATGCTTGTGATGCTTGTCATATTATGATTGTCATGCATTGATATACTGTAGATATTATTCTCTCAGTAAAGATCCTATAGTATTGTAATTTAATACTCAAAATTTAACAGTCTGAAGGGACTGATGGCCGAAAGACTTTACAAATATTGTGTAGAGATAGCATAGAGGAGAGCAAAAAGGAGCTGAAATAGAAACAAAATGTCAGATATACCATCGAGGCAGGCATCCCCATGATCGGAAACAATTGACTCAAAGCATGGCTTCCGACCAATACATTGCAGATCCATGAGTACTAAGATGATATAGACTGTAGACAAATCATGGCTACTATGAACAAGCATAGATCCATGAGACAATAATGACACAACCACGACCAATACAAAAATGGATCTGTGTGACAATACAAAGGGCATCTCCATCATAGCCTGGATGCAATCAAAATACAAAGGTGCACCCAGGGTCTTCTACTCAATCACAAATGATACGAATCTAGCCATATGATTACAAGGTGTTGAAGTCAAACATGGTAGAAACCATTTGATTACCAGTCATTGATGTGAACCGTTAACAAATGAAAGGGAAATCACCAATGATGACGATGATCCCCAAGGTATCTGTAGTACATCTCAATGAAATGCGAATGAATGATTTGATGTCGAGCATTCGAGAGATTGTTCGATCAGAGGTCAATGATGTAAACCTACTGTTGAACACGTGGAAACCTGCCATTGAGGCATGCATGTACCAAGGTACTAGTGGTTGATTCCTAAGTGTGATTCCCGGATAGTGATTTGGCATCGACGGGAATAGACTCATCGAAGGTGGGCCATAACGATTCCCACATCATTGACACGAAATCGGAACGAAAGATAGTATAGGACAATGAAATGATAGAACATGCACTGACACAGCGGAGGTTTGACACAATGAATGACTTTGAACAATACAACCCTTTGAACATATAACGGCATGTAACAGGGATTATTGATGGCAGAGGATAAACATCGAACGAGTAGGCTCATGGCCAGAGAAACGACTCAGGATGATGACCATAAATCAGCGAGAATAGATACCCAAAAATAGACAAGGGACAGATGCATTATATGTTCAAAGGTGACAACTGACAAGCTGCCAACAAAATAAACTCGACTTGTTTTCGATTTCCCCCCAACATGATAGACGAGTACCTCTTTGCTGTTTTTCGAGCTTGAAGAGGATAATAGATGCTCGGTATAGCTCATCTCATAGATAAGTCCAATCTCACATGTTTTACGAACCTGAGAAAGGAGGGGTTCATCCCCAAATGGGTCCTTCGATGTCAAATTTTAATGAGTCCAACAAAGGAAAACTCGGTAGTTTTTCAAATTTAGAGAACCTAAAAAACTTAAAGAAGGATCCAAAGTGTACTTTTTCATAAATTTAGTCCCTCGATCCCGAAAAAGTTTAAAACAATTCTTGAGAGAACTCTCCCAGTCAAAAATGGACTGAGGTATACCTTTCTCGTAAATAGTCTAGACGGGCTGAAAAAGGGGTAACCTATCACCGAATAGATGACCTTTCAAATACTTTTACAAGTGTGAAAGAGACTAGATCACTTGGCAATTTTTTCAATTTTAGGGATTCTGAAAAGAGCTTAGCTATGGACTCCAATGGTCTTTTTTATAATTTTTAGTTATTCTGGTCCGAAAAAAGAATAAAATACAACTAGGATAATACTTTCCTCATCGTTTAACGAGCATGAGTAAAGCTGACTAAGCTCGACACCATTTACTTAAGTTTGACAAGCACGATACTGGTGTAAAAGTGCTTGGAATCTTTTTCAAGTTTTAATCCAGAGCACGAAAAAGATAAAGTATGCTCGAAATGAAGGTCAAATAATAAATGAACTCTAGTGTGAACATTTTTAAAGGAGACCCTGTCAACAAATTCTCATGGAACCAGATATTAGTAATGTGAAATGGGTTTTAATTTAACCAGATAAAATAATGAGTAAAAAATAAGTGAAAAAGTTATATAAGGGATAGGTAAATATGGAAAGTTACCATTTCACTTGTGCATTTGCCCAAAGAGCAGATTTTACCCATTGGGGAGAAAAACTTCAAGAATTCATATCTGGAGATCCGGAGCACCGTTTCAACAGCCGTCTGCGCTAGGTAAGAGCTTTCAAGCCCCTCTTTCATTTCATAGATAAATAACTTGATTTCAGTAAGTAGAAGTTAATTTTTGGGAAGGCCCTAATGGGCAATTTTTGCCATTAATAGTACTGCGCGGAAGTTATGTTGGTAAATGCAGTATTGTGCAACAGTACCACGCTGTAGGGTTGAAAAGGGGTGCGGTACTATGCAGTACCGCGCAGTCACATTGCCCCCAGACGCGGTAGTGACGATTTTTAAGATGAAAAAATTGATTTTTCTCCAATTTTTAGCTAAGATCAAGTTGTTAAATGATTAATGAATGTTTCCCATGACCTTTTGCAGGTGTTTGCAACTTGTTTGGAGAAAAATGGTCAGTTGGAAAGAAAGAGAGCATGAGGCGGATGATTTGTTGGCCGAAGATGAGCAAGAGACCTTGACTGCACTGCGAGAATGTGGTTTGTTGAAATTCTTCAAGACCAAAGGTATCCGTAAGCAGGCAAAACTTCTCACCCACATTATTCAAATGTGGGACCCCGACATTTAAGCTTTCCGAGTTGGATAACACACCCTCGAGATTGAACTCGAGGACATTTATTTTCTCATAGGTCTCTCAAAGAGAGGAGCCCGGGTGAGTTTTACTGGTTTCACAGCCTCGGAGGTGAGCACTGATGCTTTAATTGCTCGTTATTGTCATCAAGGTTCAGGGAAGAAAAATGGTAAGGTAGTCATTAAGGATATTGTAGAACTTCCTTTAAAAACCGTGCTATTCACCATCACATGTGCAGCAGGGAGTACAGATCCCCATTAGGGGTCTCATACACAGATGAATCTTGCAGTGGATTGCATGGCAGGAACAGTATTCAACTAGTGTGAGGCAGTATTGACCAACCTCAAAGAGCAAGTGAACAAGTGTAGGCTTGGAGAGAACTCTCAGTTTCGGTATGGGATCATTTTGGTCACCTTCTTCTTAGCGAGGGTGCCATTATTGCATCCACAATTGACCATGCCCCCCCATCTACCCACAGAGCCATGCATGGCTCGATGGAGTGAGTATGTAGGGCGGATTGGAGGGCCACAACGTTTTGGTTTTAGTGAGGATTTCTTCTCATGGCTCGAGGAACAGATCATGATGATCAATGACTACCCCTATGCAGGGGTGGACTTCCGCGAGGACATAGACTTGGCACTGCTGGAAGATGAGGATTGGGACAATATAGGTATGACGTTCATAAATGTGTTTTTTAATTTTTTGAAGATATGATTTTTATTGTTTTTTAGAATGTGTAAAAAAGATTTTGATATATATACGTGTGCATTTTGCAGATCGTGGACCACATAGACCTGTAGGGTACTTGCCGTTACATTGCGGTGGTGTTGATCGCCGAGCCGCTCCGAACGAGGAAGAAGACAAGGATGAAGCGAGAGGTGTCCGAGAGATAGAGAGGAACCTACAGGGTTTAACCCATGGGGTCCCTGCTATGAGGATGGACAACGTCCCTTTGCATCTCCAATGGCATACCGTATGTGTGCCTATGCGTATTGGCTGACTCCTCCATAGGGTGGCTCGGGCTATAGTGTGCTATCACCAGCAACATGAGGAATCTGAGGAGGACCATGATAGATCTCCCAGATCTCCTTAAATGGTATCTTTTTATCTTTTTGCGGCATGTACACGATATGTAGGCTTTGAGAGCTAAATTTTTGTATGGGACCAGGTCCCAAATTTTGTCTTTTTGGACACAAACTTTATGTATTCTGAGAATGAACACTTTTATATACAAAGATATATACATGGACCTACTTTTATGACCTATTTATTTACAATGACTTGTGTGTTCATTTTATGGCGTGTTTTTAGGTATGAGCAAGATGCCAATCCAAAATGTAATTAGCTAATGAATCGGCTATACAATTGAATTCTCTTGGTATGTGTTGATATGAAATCAAATTAAAAGATCATTCCAAGAGGCGTACCCTTCGAAATAAGCGAAGTAGGATAGTATCGTGAACTATGTAAACACGATTCATATGAGAAACCATGAGTTGGGAGTCTAGAAAGACTGATAGGGAGTCAATTCCAAGGGAAGCAACCTCCGTCAAGAGTCCGATGACTGCATGGTACTCTGGGATATTGTTGGTTGTGGGACCCAAACAATTGGCTCCTGAAGATAGCAGCTCACTAGTGCGAGAATATATTACCCATGCTGCGGAAGTGAGGTTCCGGGTATGTCATCTCGCACCGTCGGTGAATCCGAAGTAGGCAGACATCTGTGCATAAAAGCACAAGTCAAGGTAAGAATGGATACATAAGGTCCGTCTGTGCACACAAAAAAGATAAGTGAAAACAAGCTAGGTACATTATGTACAAAAAGTATCTCGTGCAGGATAACCCTACATGTAGAAGCGTTTCAGGTACAGCCCATTGTGGGGACATGCCAATGGTGTGCCATCACAATCGACAAGTTCATAGGATCCTTTCTCCAAGACACGTTTTACAAAAAAGGGGCCGTACCACATAGATTCTAGCTTTCCTTTTTCAAGTTTATCATGCATTTGATCATATGTGAGTACAAGATCACCTTCATTGAAAACCCGAGGTTGAACAGATTTGTCATACTGTGCTTTGACGCGTTTTTTATGAGCTTCGTTGGCTAAAGCAATGTCTCGACGAGTTTCATCTAGCTTGGCTAGGTATAGAAACCGTTCCTCTTCGGAAGTGGTGTGGGGAAGTAGCTCTATGGCTATCTTAAGTGATGGAATTTCACATTCAATTGGTAAAATGGCTTCCAGGCCATACACTAGTTGGAATGGTGTGAACCCAGTAGCACTTTTTATTGAGGTTCGGTATACCCATAGTGCCGAAAACAGAGTTGAGTGCTAGTTGGACTTATGAGTACCCACAATACGCTGAATCATTTGTTTCAGAACTTTGTTAACGGATTCGACTTGGCCATTAGCTTGTGGGTAGTATGGGGTTGAGTTTTCATGACGAAAACCCAACTTGGCACTCAATTCCTCAATCATATGGTTCCTAAAGTGGGAGCCATGATCGGTCACAATGGATTGTGGGACACCAAACCTAGCTATAATGTGATTGAATATGAATTGTGCTGCTGTTTGGCCATCTTCAGCATAAGTCGGCATCGCTTCAGCCCATTTTGTGAAATACTCGATAGCTACTATGACATAGCTATGCCCCCCGGCTAAAGTGGGCTTACAGTGCATGAAATCTATGCCCCATTTGGAAAAGGGGCCGACGGCAATAACAGGATGGAGTGGAGCAGGATGCGAGTGTGTCTTACTATGAAAGAATTGACAGGGTGGACATTGCTTAACCGTTTCAATGCAGTGTTTGAAAATCGAGGGCTAGAGATATCCCACTCGTAGTATCTTCTGGGCCATAGCCATCCCAAAGAGATGAACACCACATGTTCCAGTGTAGCAGTTAGTAAGAATGCGTTCTGCTTCATCTAAAGTCAAACAGTGTCGAAGAATAGTATTGACACCACGTCGATAAAGGGTATCGTTTACTATGAGGTAGTACTTGGCATGATGTCAGATACGTCGACATTCATCGCGAGTGAGGTCGGGATGGAAACATTGGGTTTGGAGATATAATAGAATATCCCCGTACCATGGGTCAGACATGCTAATTAGGAACAACGATTCATCAGGAAGAGAATCGATGGGCTTGGGTTGCTCGGTAGCACTGGGCAAGTTACAAATCAACTCAGTAAAGACCAAAGACCAGGGTATTTTTTAAGGGTTCTAATATTATACTTAAGTATAGTATTATAGGCGATTGTTTTGGATCGAAAAAAACATATATATAGATAGGTAGGCGAATGTTAAATATGAAACATACAATTTACTACTAAAATTTGTGAATTTTGGCGAATATTATGATAAAAAAACATATTTTATGTAAATATAGGCGATATTAGAGACTAAAAATGACCAAATAGCGAATTTATTTTTTGAAAAAAAGCCCAAAAAATAGCCAATTGGCGAAATTTCGCCCCTAAAAATTTCCCTGCCAAAGACTTCTTAGACTTGGCTTTGGCAAATTCCAAGTCAAACTCTTGTAGGATGATGATCCAACGAGAGTATTTTCCCCCAAGTACTTGACGTGTGAGGATATAATACATTGGATTGAAATCCGCTATAACAGTGGTCCGACGGAGTAGAATGTAATGACAGAACCTCTGGACAGCGAAAACTGTTGCGAGAGCTAGTTTTTCAACATGTGAATAATGCATTTCGTAGTCGAGAAGACTCTTACTAAGATAGTATACCACATGTTCTATGCCGTTATTGTCTTCTTGGACTAGCACCATATTGATGGTGGAAATCGAAGCTGGGAGATAAAGAATGTAATACCGTGTGTAATTGGGGGGTTGAATCACAGGATGTTTAGTTAAGGCCACCTTTAGATTATCAAAGGAGCGTTGGGATTCGTTGTCCTAGATGAAGGTGTTAGATTTTCAGAATTTACTTCAATCTGATCTAGGATCTTAACTGAGAGAACAACATGTACAACATATCTACAGCATATCAATCATGGAGACAATAATGCAAGCACACAAGAGACACAAAGATTTACTTGGGGAAAACCATAAAGGTGAAAAACCCCAATAACTTCCTCAGAGATAGATAGAGCAATGATACAACCAACCATGAGAGATAGACATAACCTAGCAGCAGATCCTCCTCCTCCATAAGTGCGCCACTCCTCCTTGAGTGCATGTGTGAGAAGTGAGAGTGAGCAAATAGAGTGCCTCCCGCACTCTATTTATACTTGACTTGACTTGCCTTTTTACCTAACTCATGTAGGCTCGAACTTAACCACATAACATAATGCTGAGTGGGCTGACCCCCAATAGGGTGGTCTAATAACCCTTTGACCCACATGGCCGACCCCCAATAGGGTGGTCTAATAACCCTTTGACCCACATGACTTATACAGGGCCGACCCCAAATAAGGTGGTCTAATAACCCATCAAGTATAAGTTACGACACTTACAATATAAATGACGACACTTCCTTATAGAGGAATAATACCATCTCTATAGGAATACAATATACATATACATGTGAAATACATTCCGAAGTTACATATACATCAACACTCCCTCTTAACTAGGAAGGTATTTCTCAGCACAGCTCTTCTAGCACAAGTCATCTTCTCTGGATCATCGTCACTGGATAATCGTCATCGAGTCATCATCATCGTCACTGCTGCTGCTATCTCAATCAATCTCTGAATCTACTCGTCATAGGAAGTTCTACAGAGCCAGTCCTTTTTTCATACTGGATGTAGGCCCACCACCTGCAGGTCTTCGTCATCACTGGCCATACTGTGGAATCCTCAGGACTTTTACGTGCGTCACAAAACCTCGCAAGAGCATCCCAGGCTGTTACGAGCACACAGCTCTACCTATAGGATCTCCCAGGGCAACGAATTACATGTAACCTCACCACAAAACCTCGCAAGAGCATCCCAGGCTGTTACGAGCACCCAACTCTACCTATAGGATCTCCTAGGGCAACGAATTACATGTGGTCATGGCAAAACCTCGCAAGAGCATCCCAGGACTGATTACGGGCACACAGCCCAACCTATCGGATCTCCCAGGGAAACGAATTACATGCCATAGGACAAAACCTCGCAAGAGCATCTGCCAGATATCCCAGGGCAACGAATTACATGCCATAGGCAAAACCTCGCAAGACTATCTGCAGATCTCCCAGGGCAACGAATTACATGTCCTCCCAGAGCAAAACCTCGAAAGAGAATTTGCCAGATGTCCCAGGGCAACGAATTACATGCCATAGGCAAAACCTCGCAAGACCATCTGCAAATCTCCCAGGGCAACGAATTACATGCTCATCTGCACAACCTGATCCACGGCCACAGAGTATCAACCTGATACTCACCATACATCATCCTGATGTATCCATGATCATCCTGATCATCATCACTGCAACGTCCTGCTGCATGTCATCTGGAGCAACATCCTGAAGCTCGTCATCTATGATCGTCCTGATCATCACTGCAACATCCTGCTACATGTCATCTGGAGCAACATCCTGAAGCTCGTCATCTATGATCGTCCTGATCATCACTGCAACATCCTGCTGCATGTCATCTGGAGCAACATCCTGAAGCTCGTCATCTATGATCATCCTGATCATCACTGCAACATCCTGCTGCATGTCATCTGGAGCAACATCCTGAAGCTCGTCATCTATGATCATCCTGATCATCAATGCAACATCCTGCTGCATGTCATCTGGAGCAACATCCTGAAGCTCGTCATCTATGATCATCCTGATCATCACTGCAACATCCTGCTGCATGTCGTCTGGAGCAACATCCTGAAGCTCGTCATCTATGATCATCCTGATCATCAATGCAACATCCTGCTGCATACCAAGTATCTACCTGATACATATCATCATACATGATCCTCCTGATCATCAATGCAACATCCTGCTGCATACCAAGTATCTACCTGATACATATCATCATACATGATCCTCCTGATCATCAATGTATCCACCTGATACAAATACAAAACATATGATATATATCACCATACATGATCCACCTGATCATACAATGTATCCACCTGATACATATACAGATACATGGTCCAAGCATCCAACATGATGCATATAAAATACATACACATGATCCAACTGATCATATCCAGCATCCAACATGATGCGTACATACATACATAAAATGATCCAACTGATCATATCCAGCATCCAACATGATGCGTACATACATACATAAAATGATCCAACTGATCATATCCAGCAGAAACTAGAACATCATCCTGATGTTCATCATCCAGCGCTTACATCCATAGCCATGTGAAGGATCCTCCTTCCAACATGCTTGGAATGGCTTCAGCAAATGTGTCCATCACTTCTTCCTCGAAGTGTCCTTGATCTGAATAACGCCAAGCCTCTCTCTGAAGTACTCGAACTTCACCCTGGCTAGTGGCTTCGTCAGCACATCTGCAATCTGCTCGTCTGTCGCAACATATAGGAGCTTCACGCCTCCTCTCTGCACCATATCCCTGATATAGTGATATTTGATCTCTATGTGTTTCGACCTGTCATGAAACACTGGATTCTCGGACAGCTTCACACAACTCTGGTTATCACAGAAGATACCAGTAGCTTCCAACGGGAGATCAAATAACTCAGACAGTAGCTTCCGTATCCATACTGCCTCGCAACTAGCTGACCAGGCTGCAACATATTCTGCCTCAGCTGTACTCAGTGCTACACAGGACTGCTTCCTGCTAAACCAAGAGATCACACCTGATCCCATACTAAAGTAGCACCCAGATGTGCTCTTCCTATCTGCAGCACTGCCAACCCAATCTGAATCAACATAACCCTGCAGGTTAAACTTTTGATTCGCTTCATACTTGAGCCCAAAATCCACTGTACCCTTCAGGTACCTCAGAACATGCTTTACAGCAACCAGGTGAACACTCCTCGGATCCGTCAGGAACTGGCTCAATGTGTTCACAGCAAAGCAAGTGTCTGGTCTCGTGTTCGTTAGGTACATCAAGGACCCAATCATCTGACGATACATAGAGATATCAACTGGCTCAGATGAAGCATCACATAGAAGCTTCAGATTCGATGCCATAGGTGTGGCCATGGCCTTGCAAACCATCATCCCAAATCTCTTCAAGATATCTACTGTGTACTTCCCTTGACCAAGGAAGATTCCATCACTTTGCCACACCTCCATGCCAAAAAATAAATAGTGCATCATCCCCAAGTTCATCTCGAACTTGGCAGTAAGCTTCCGCTGCATGTCAGCAATCAATCTATCTTCATCTGTAACAAACAGGTTATCTGCATACAAAAGTAGTATCACTGGATTGCCTTCCTCAACCTTGTAGTAGAGGTTGGAATCCGCTTTACTCTTGGTAAAGCCCAAACTGGATAGAAAGCTGTCTATACTACCATACCAAGTTCTGCACACATATATGACTACACCATGCTGTCTTGAAATCCATCTGGTGCATCTTCTATTTCATCACTTTTATATTTCTTAATGCTGCCATCTGCAACATGCTTGATCTGATAGTTCCATTTGAAATTCATAACAAACTTCCCTTCACGTCTTGGGACTACATCCCAAACATCATTCTTCATGATCGACGGATCATGGCATTCCATTTCTTCATCCCAGATCCTGGGAACTTCAATATCTTCAATATCTTCAATATATATCTTTGTTGCTGGAACAAATGTTGTAGTTCTTCTTTTGTAGGAGATGGCATACGATCTTTCCTACACAACAAGTTAAATTGCATGATTAGAAAACATCTCATAGTTTTCAGAACAAATTCTTACACATAAAGAAATATGCCATACAGTCATGCAATTATCTTAGCCAATGCTTCAATACAACATTTATCCATATTCCATAACTTTCTAGATGCCTTCCAATCTCTACCAGAACATTGTTAAGAGTGTGCACAACTCCCAACATGTCAGCAAAGAGGTTTCATTCTAGATAAGTAGCAATGGAATGTTGTACAGTGCCATAGGCCACTTACCCATGCATATTAGGAGTATACTGTTAATCAATGCAATTATTCTAATATGCATAATACACAACCTAATTCTAGGAACATCAGTATATACATTTATTGAACAGTATTATTTAAGAAATGACAATTCAAATACTTATCTTTGTTTGTTCGTTGGGTGGACTCCCTCTGAGTCTTCGCTTCCTCGCAGGAGCTGCTGGAGTCCTAATCTGAAGTAGCTTCTTCTACACCTTTCTGTTGTGGGATGTAGAGAGATGGTCAACTCCCTCTGAATATCTGCATCCTTGCATAAACCACTGGAGTGTACTCCCTCTTGATCTTTGCTTCCTGGATTACCTGTCCTTGAACTTACATTCATCCTTGGTTCCTATGCATGCTTATTAGTATCATGATTGTGATATCCTTGTGATCTCATATAAAATCATACATTCATTAGTATACTATTAAAACAAAATAATCTCAAGCATGTATAGTCATGATCATTTCAAACAGAAATAATAAGCATTAGCATTCAAGGTTTATGTAGGATTCTTATGGTTAGTCAAATCATAAGAAACATAACATGTCTAAACTTGTAATTACTCAAACATATGACTCTTCAGATTAGTTGAATCATCAATAAAGATAAGATATATAAAATGCATAAAACCTGTGATTATTCAAACCTATACCATCATGATTCTTCTGGTTAGTCATATCATCAATTAAGGTAAGAAACATAATATGCATACAACCATGATTATTCAAACCTATGACTTCATGAATAATCATTATCAACAACAGTATAAGATCCTAATACAAGGTAGGATTCTATCTTGATATAGGAAAAACATACCTGGATTAGCATGCTAGCTATTTATGTCTAACATACTCACATGATGTCTTCTTGTTCTTCTTCAATGACTTGTGCTAGTAACCTGTATATCTCATAGGTTAACTATTACAAAACCAAGTTATACATACCTCGTAAATGGATCTTCTATGAGATCCATGACAATGGATGAATCTTTGTCCTCATGTTATCATGATCATATGTTCTTGGACCAGAACATGATTTGTCTTTCTTGGTGTACCTTTCATGTTAGTAGACAACATAAACCTCATACAACACCATAATGCATTAGTACAATCATAAGTGTCAACACCCTAACCAATGAATATCTTCTATCATGCATTCATAATTTTGTTAAGGTGATACGACAAATCTAAAATCAAAATTGTACTGACCGTAATAACATGAAGACAAATATACCATAAACTTAATCATGGACAAATATCGAAACATACCTCGATGAGTCATACCTGTTGAGATCGCTTGTAATCTTCTTATGTAAGGCCTTAGCCTCATCTCCCTCTGAAACAGGAACTTCTTCACTCAAGCAGATGATCAATCCATCTTCTTTTGGGATTAACCCAATCCACTTGATTTGCAAGTACTGGACCTGGAGCTGGATATGGGTTTGTCAGAGAAACCCCAAAAATTCAAACTTTGAATTTCAACCTTCTGACAGGATAGAAATATGTGTCTTGATGAGCTGATCAAGTTGGTATATTCAAAATTTGAAGACTGCAAAGTTTCACTCCTCAATTTTGCCTTTGAAACTTCCGGATTCACTGGATGTGACCCTGAACTGGGGTTTGATAAAGCCCACTCTTCTTCCCAATCAAAATGTTTGATCCAAAGCTCTAAGCTTCTATTTTTCTGAGGAGCTTCCAGCCGTGGTCACAGATTTCAAAAATTTCCATTTTTACAGAAGCCCTAATTTTCCACTTTTCTGATCAAAGTCCCGAACTAGGGTCTAATCAAGCCCGGCCTTCTGTCCAACCAAAAATTCTGATCTTGGTCTCTAAATTTCTATTTTGATGAGTAGCATCCAGCCGTGGTCTTCGATTACAAAAATTCCAACTTTCTTCAAAGCCCTAAATTCCGGAAGCCATGAATGAAGGTACCAAAAAATAATTCTGTTTTGACAGAAATATGTACCTGATTGTTTCTGGTGTAACTCCAAAATTTTTGATCCACAGGGCCTGAAAAAGTTTCTTGAGATAGCCTGACCTGTTATATTTCCATCCTGACAGGTCTGACCTCAATTGGATTCTCTGAGAGAGAGTTATGCCAAATGTCGCAACGTGACCTGTTTTGGGATAAAACAGGAGAGCGAACTTGTACGGCGTGCCACGTGTCACTGTTTTAATTTCGGCCTCTGAAAACGTTTTCTGAGATAGCTCGGCCTGTTACCTTTCCATCCTGACAGGTCTGACCTCAATTGGACTCTCTGAGAGAGAGTTATGCCAAATGTCGCAACATGACCTGTTTATGGGATAATACAGGAGAGCGAACTTGTACGGCGTGCCACGTGTAACTGGTTCAACTTCGGCCTCTGAAAACGTTTTCTGAGATAGTACAGACTGTGTAATACCTGTCACTTGTTACGAAATTTCATTTGGAGCTTCCGAGCCCAAGATATGACCTTTTTCCCAAGGTCACCTGATTTTGACTCAGATCTGGAAGAGGCAGAAACCCTATATTGAACAGATCATAAATCACAAAGTACAACGAATTAGAGGTTTTCCTTTGGACACAAGATACCTGGAGATCTTAGCTTCAGCCTGTAACAATTTCACGTCCGAAAACTTCGCCAAAACGGATTTATAGCGAAAGTGCTACGATGACTGGTTTTTGATATATCAAGCCCTAGCATCGTAAGTGCAACAAGTGTCATACATGCCATATCATGCCTTCTTTCAGGCTAGCTCTGATACCATGTTAGATTTTCAGAATTTACTTCAATCTGATCTAGGATCTTAACTGAGAGAACAACATGTACAGCATATCTACAGCATATCAATCATGGAGACAATAATGCAAGCACACAAGAGACACAAAGATTTACTTGGGGAAAACCATAAAGGTGAAAAACCCCAATAACTTCCTCAGAGATAGATAGAGCAATGATACAACCAACCATGAGAGATAGACATAACCTAGCAGCAGATCCTCCTCCTCCATAAGTGCGCCACTCCTCCTTGAGTGCATGTGTGAGAAGTGAGAGTGAGAAAATAGAGTGTCTCCCGCACTCTATTTATACTTGACTTGACTTGCCTTTTTACCTAACTCATGTAGGCTCGAACTTAACCACATAACATAATGCTGAGTGGGCCGACCCCCAATAGGGTGGTCTAATAACCCTTTGACCCACATGGCCGACCCCCAATAGGGTGGTCTAATAACCCTTTGACCCACATGACTTATACAGGGCCGACCCCAAATAAGGTGGTCTAATAACCCATCAAGTATAAGTTACGACACTTACAATATAAATGACGACACTTCCTTATAGAGGAATAATACCATCTCTATAGGAATACAATATACATATACATGTGAAATACATTCCGAAGTTACATATACATCAACAGAAGGGAGTGTTCTTCTTGAGAAGCCTCATATAGCCTTTTGTTATCTCGAAAAAATTACAAATGAAACGGCGTAGAAAGTTTCTGTGCCCTTGCAAACTTTGCAGTTCTGGGATGTTCGTGGGGGAAGGCAGGGCTAAAATAGCTTCTACCTTAACAGGGCCTAAGCGTATCCCACTTTTGGATATTATGAATCCCAAAAGTTTTCCAGCTTCAACGTAAAAGATGCACTCATGTGGATTCAAACAGATATTGTAGCGATGACACCTTTAAAAAATGGCACCTAAGTGATCAGGATGGTCTTCTTGGGTCTGAGAATGAGTGGGAAGGTCATCAAGATACGGTTCTACAATATGTTTGATATCATGAAATGCATATGACATCACTCGTTGGAAAGTTGCCTCACCATTTTTTAGGCCAAAGGGTAACTTTCGATATGCAAAAAATCCCCAAGGGCAGATAAAGGTTGTTTTATGCTGATCGGCTGGGAGGATATCGATCTAACTATAGCCAGAAAAGTCATCCATAAATGAAAAGATGACACTCTCAACACAGTTATTGATGATATGGTCAATGAATGGAGTTGGGTAGTTGTCCTTTGGACAAGCTTTGTTCAAGTCGTGGTAATCGACACAGACTCTAATCGTTCCCTGTGTCTTGGCTACGGGAACGATGTTAGATACCCATTCTGTCAATGGGACGAGATAGATAAAACCAACATGCAAAATTTTTTCAACTTCTGCTTTGATAGCGGTTGCCTTACGAGGGTGGACGGGTCGGAGTTTCTGCTGGACAAGTCGGGCACCAGGAAAGGTTGGAATTTCATTGACCACAATCGAGGGGTCTATTCCTGGAATTTCTTCATAACCCGAAGCAAAAACATGGCGGAAGGTTTTAAAGTAGGCAGTGTAGAACTCCATTTCGAGGGAAGTGCATGTCTTGCCAATATGAATGTTTTCCTCGACACCAGGCTTCACTGAAATGTCAATGGGAGTGGTTGCCATAAGGTTGGCCAAGTTTCCTTCGAAAAATACTTCGTCGAGGGAAGTGGGAAACTTGGTTTGAACCATTCCGAGTGAAGGGATGGATTTTGTATTGCGCTCAATCATCTGAATGGTGGGGAACGAAGATCGATGATGGAAATCTCCCCATGGTGGCTCATCATCGCACATAACCTCCATAATTGATTCATTAGTGGCAAAAATTGATATGAGAGGATCGATAAGTGGTGGGGATGAATGAGTCTGATACGAGAGCTATGCGACGGTGTAATGGGTAGAAAAATTGGCCTAATCGGTGGATGACTGGATTGCTTCATACGCTGCGAGGTTTCCATTCAATGGCATGGAGTTTCCATAGTTTTCAATCTCAGTGGGACTCGAGATCACCCAAGAATAATTGGAAGGGGTGACATTAGATGATATCATGTTGACTGGTTGAATGTGCGACCCTAGCTCTAGCAAAACTCCAATAAGGGAAGAATCCTTCATAAGACCAATGCCAACATCTTGGAACCAGTACCGAGGCTGATCCAATAATGGGATGGTGTTGGCGAAGTTCAGATGAGAGTCTGGGATACATTAATCAAGCTGATCTATGGTGACAATTTTCCCTTCATGAGGAAATTGCACAATCTGAAAGACAATAGATGCTATGGCGGTCATGGCGTAAAACCAATTCCATCCAAGTAGAATATTGTAATCCAATGGGGAATCCATGACTTCGATGTGTACGGATACTATTTTTCCCCCCAGTTCAATACCAATTGCAGGAATGAGTCCATAAGGTTGAAAACCGTGTCCGTCAAATGCCTTGAGAATGGTGGGAGATGTCATGACTTTGGGTGAGCCTAAGGCTCTCCAACAATTCAAAGACATGATCAACGTGGAGGCACCTTCATCTAAAACAGTGCGATGGATGTTATTTCCAAGGATTTTTGTATGAACCTGGAAGGCTAACTGGTCGGAAAGCCGAGGTTTTACATACTCCAAGTTAAACATCGTAGTGTTTTAAGTGTCCGGGTCCATTGCCCCCAGTGGTGAAAGTAAGGTTCTACACTGCATATGGATGTGTTGAAGAACCTCGTGCATCGACATGGTGCAAGGTGCTTGAGCTAAATCCTCAACAATGTTGTAATTCTGGGCAGCTCGTCCATTGGGATTAAAAGTCGCCTTTCATCTGGTGCCCTTGGGTGGATGTAGCACTGTGTCCATAAGTGGTCTCTCGATATGGAGATGGCCATTAGGGGGAGGGGTAGGAGACGGATCTTCATCAGGAGACTTGCCTTTGGATGTCTTTGACTATTTGTTTGAACTTGGGGGGTTCTCATATGTCTTTGAACGAGTGGTTATGTGAATCTCCTCATTACTCGTCATCAGGATTTTGCGATTTGCGGACGTCTCTCCACAAGTTGGGTTGCTCAGGTTGCCCCCTTGTGGGGTTTCTTGGGCAACCATCTGCTATTAATGCTAAGGGAAAGGGTCAGTTAACACTGCCGAGCGAGAGGATCCTTTAACAAATTTGTTGAATTCATCCTTGTAGGGACAGTCACGCGTGTAGTGATCGTCTTGACAAATTAGGCAGGGAAACTTAGCCTTCCGACGTGGTTTCGGGTCGTTGTGGGTTGGTTGTGGCTTGGGATTCTCTTGCTGGTTCTTCTCTGATTTACCATGATTCTTCTTCTTTTTTCCTATCGATGGTTGTGACATAGATTGAACTGCGTTCACTTCGGAGGAGATAGTAGGAGAAGTAGAAGCTTCTAGAGCAGCCTGAGATAGAGCAGGGGAAGCAGAAGCTTGTGGTCCTGTTGAGTTGGTGGTAGGTTGGGCCTTGAATGAACCGACAATACCATCAATGGGGGCTTTAGTGGTAGGTTTCATTGGATCAGTGGTAATGTGGGCGGCATGGGGAAGAAGTTCGTGTAATGTGCCAGATTGGGTATATGCCAAATCCATGTACTGGGCTACCGAGATGGCTTGTTCCTCCGTGACCGGCCCACGCATAGTGATATCCCTGGCTATGGGAGGCAAGAATGACTTTGTGAACCAATCAACGAGTAGCTGGTCTAGAATGGGTGCCTTGATTAGCCTACGGCGTCGATGCCACTCATTGATGTGATCCGAAATGTGTGTAGAAGTGGTTTGACGCAATGAGGTTAACAGTTATGTTCCAGTCTCATACCGGATGGGGAGCTGGAAATGGGTTAGAAACTGCATAGCAAAGGTGTTAAAATTGTGGAAAGAGTGTTGTGGAAGCTCGATGTACCATTTTCCTACCGTGCCGATAAGCGTATGCTGGAAGAGCCATAGTCGAATGGAATCATCCATCAATGAGTTGGATGAACACCAAATATGGAAGCTCATCACGTGGTTCTTGGGGTCTTCCCTGGGCTTGGCATCGAACTTAGGAATGTTCGATGGAAGTTTGGCTGGAATGGGTGGCCAGTGAGGTTCATGCCATACAGGATCATTAATGATCCTCGACAAATCAGGTAAATCTTGTGTGGCCAAAAAGGGAAGTTGACGATTGGTCTGCGGGTATGAGTAATAACCATATGGTGCATAGAAACTTGGGGGACCCTGCATAGCATATTGCTGCGTGTTATACCCCTATGTGTTTCCCGCAGGGTACTGCTGGAAGTTCTAGGGGTAGTAGGCCATCTGGTTAACCGGTTATGTGTTGGAAGTCATTACCTGACTATAAATAACGGTGGTAACCGGTTTTTGGATGTTCTACTAAGTGGGGATGGTAGGTATGGTACCCTGGGGTTGTTGTGTTCTAAGAATGGTTTCTACTCCTTGTTGGGGAAAGGTTCCCTGGATTTGTTGTGTCCCGGGAATGTTACCACTACTTTGAGTAAGTGGAGGGTTTCCCGTAGCAGGGTTGGGGGTTGGCTGTAACAGTGGTGTCCATGTAGTATGGGTTCCACCTTGATGAAGTTGTGGGAATTGAAGAGATGGGTTCCATGGAGTTGTTGCAACCGAAGGATAGGGGAGGCTGGAATTCAAGTTAGGGGGAATTTGAGATTGCCCCCCAGCTTGGTTCCAGTTTCCAAACAATGAGTACCCCCCACTCTATGGGATTTGAGATCCCCAAGAAGGAAGTGTGCCTGACGAGGGATGTTGAAGATAAGGACCGGTTGGGAAACTGGTACAAGGTTGTCCACTACCAGGTGTGTTGTACATACCATACTGAGTAGATGCTACTAGTTGGTAGGGCTGTTGGATGGTGCCAATGGGTTTCCCTCTAGCAGATGTGTTGGATGGCCCTATAGGAGGAGGTTGTTGACTAGGAACGGGGTTACCAACAAAGGGTTGTCCTCCAGTAGGCTGGGTTGATGGCCCGATGGGAGGAGGTTGGTGACTAGGAGTGGGGTTTCCAACAAAGGATTGTCCTCCAGTGGGCTGGGTTGATGGCCCGCCAAGACGGGGTTGGTTGTTGGGATGAGGGGTCGCAACAGTCGGTTGTCCACCTCCTGAAATGGCGTAGATGGTGGCAGAGGTGAACCTCCAGTCAGTATGGATGATCCAGCGGTATGACTTGGTGTTCTTTCGACACTTGCAAGGTAAGATAGTGTCGATTGGTCAACGGAGCCAAAGGTGCCGATTTGTCGAGGGGGTCTTCCATATGTGACGGGTGGGGATAGACAAAAAACTGGGTTATCCCTCATAGAATGTCCGTCAAACATGGGTGATGGCAGTAAATGTGGGGAATTTAATCGAGGGGTGTCAGGGGTGTTGTCCATAGCGTCTTCAGCAGTAGGAGGACTATCGAAGACTGGGTCCGGGTTCGTATCCTGCAAAGGGTTTTCGGGGTCCGGCGGGAACAGAGGTATAGTAACGTCTGAAGGTCTGGAGCCGTCTACATAGGAGTGATGAAACTCTATGCTAGATAGAATGTTGGGAGCCCGATAGTCGGGAGGACGAGTAGTAGGGGGATATCTAGAAACCGACGAGAGCATCTGCTCTGTATCACGTTTAAACTGTGCCAACGCTAATGGTGAGTTAGCTAGACTAACCATACTAGACTGAATGGAGGCCATGATCTCATGTCCTGAAGGGAGGTTGGGGAGGGATACTGTATGAGGTATGTTGCTGGAAGAACCGGTTTCCTATGGATGAACACTGGATGGCACCGTGGTAACAGGCGTAGGCTCTTCCTGGGAAGTGATAAAGCCATAGTTAGATTCAAAAGGTGTATCAAGAAGTTGGGTTTCTTCGATAACTTCGAATTATCCACCTGAGACTGGAATCAATCCAGACATATCCTGGTCGGATCCTTCGGTGGTGCCAACAGATCCTTCCGTGTCATCATAGAAAGTCTCTAGTGGAAGGGAAGTGTTGACATCGGGGAGGAGGATGGCCTCCGGTCTAGTATCTTGGGTTGTACTAGATTCAACCACTGTAGGGTTGTCCACTGTGGCAGATATATCTGGAATAACAGTGGGTGAAGTGACAATGGGAGTCTCAGATGTACTAGTGGTTGCAGAAACTACAAGACATTCTGAGACTGTCCTGTGAGTAACAGTTACAGGAGGATCTGAAGATGTAGTGCGTATCGACGATGGAATGCTCCCTCGACCGGCACCACAGCCAGAAGGGGCAGGAATATGTGATGAAAATGGACTAGAGGTCCATGGTGGTGGTGGTGGTGGAGGGATTTTTCCCTATACTCTTCATGATCTCCGTGGTGGTTCTGACATAATGGTAGGAATACGGAATCCTGGGGCAGTCTCATAACAAAGAACTCAAAAACTCTAATGCAGCCGAGTGTGCAAAATAGGAGCTAGAAATAGCAAGGCTCACAGGCCAGAAAAGCAAGCTCTAAAATCTATACTGAGACCGGCATCCCAGTAAGCGAGCTGAGAAAAACAATGGCCAGAATGCCAACAAGCAGTCACTAAAAAGAAAAAATGACCCTCTATAAAGATGAGATAACAAGCCAAATCCTAACTAAGAGTTGGAGACCTCAACAAGTTGTATCCTTCGCAAGGTGATGAAATCCAAGTCGAACAATACAACATGAGAGACCAATAATGGAAGGATATCCCTCTACCGAAAAGGATCATGGGTAAAAGAGCCCTAGTAGAAAAGTCACTAAGCTACCTCATTCATGACACGTTGGAAAAGGTTTTCGATGCTTTTGCCTTATCACCCTTGCATTACTATGAATACAAGGAAGAAAATGATCGATGTTCCCTTAGGGATAAGTGGAGTGTGGCATTCCACAGAGCCCATCCCGTTCTCAATCTCGTGGCGGTTTAACCCCTGAAAGTTAAAAACAGTCAAGATGCCCCTCCACAAACTGGTCTAGGACCGTGTCAATAAATACTAGAGGACAACAACTATGTCTCAGATGAAAATGACAAGGGGGAATTATTTTGATGTCTATCGTCGGTGTCCTACCTAACTACCAAATTCTTTTGATTTCCTCAAGTGAGGTTAATGTTGGTTTAGTTTGGGAGATTAATTTTAGTGGTTGTATTACTCAATCGGGTAAATGGACATGAAACTTGGTGGTGTTGTGACGACCCAAACCATGCAAGTGAGAATGAATCGAAATAAGCCTTGTATTTGATGAAAACTAGCTATTGAAGAGACAGAGTTCTTCGATCATAAATGCATGAAACTTTCACAAACAATGAAAAACCACTTCAAAATAAACTTTTTGTTTTCTTTTTCTAAGTAAATCCAAACTGAAATAAACACTTCTTTCCAAATTTCACTGATCTACAACTAGAATGCTTCAAAAATGAGAATTTATGTGGCAAATTGAATTGTTCACTTCCTAATGCACAATAATACTGCTAGATCATTTCAATCCAAACAACACAAATGTTCTACAATAACAATTTCCAATATAGATTGTAATGATAATAATGGAAGAAATGGTAGTTATAAGAACAATGTGATTATGAAAATACACAATCCTATAAGAGAGGATAGTAGTAATAGTTTGGTTGTGATGGGAAGATCAAGCCAATGCAATCAAACTAAAGGGGTGACCCAATATAGAAATAATGCCACTAAATCATAAAATAATCAAGCTCACAGTGAGAAATAAACAAACAACAAAGACTGTGCAATGGACAGGATAGTGGTAAGCAACAGAAAACACCAAATTGAAGCAGAGAAAATAAAAAATGACTCAGGAAACCAAACATGAAAGAAAATTTGAAAAAAAATGCAGACACTACCGCTTGGGAAAAGCTGACTAAAACATGGTACTGGTACACTACCACTCTGGTAAGAGTGCTGGGTATGCGGTACTACCATCCTATAAACAGTAATGGGGGCATGGTACTATTACTAAGGTTGGAAAAAATGAAACTTTTGAAAAGAATTTGAATTTTTCATGGTTGCTGCACACCCAGAGGACTCACTGATCACAGAGGGAGAGAAGATGTAGAGAGAAGGGGTGAATAAAGGTCAAAGAGACCAAAATTCAGTACTGGTTTGAAGAGAAAGAAGAATCACAATAAAAAATGACTGAAAGTGAAATCAATCAATCAAATGGGGTTCAAACCAGCGCAGTTGCCAGTTTTTGTTGTAGAAATTTCTCCCTATGGATAGGTAGAAACTCTCTTAAGTTAAGGTAGACTTTAACTGACCCTAAACTAAGACAAAAAGATAACAAATGCTACCTTGAATTCCTAGATCTAAACAAATATCACAAGATTATATTACTGAAAGAAATGGAAGAGATCTAACTGACCTTTGATTCAATTGCTCATCCTAATGGTTGCTCCAATATCCAAGTCCTCGTGAATGAACCTGTCAGAGTGAAACAAAGATACAAGCACATACGATCCTCTAACAACTTGAAATATGAGTTAGAATCTAAATCTATAGCAGATACAAATCATATGATTGAAACAAAAAAAACATACATGATTTGGGAAACAGGACAAGTTATGTTTTATTACCAACTTGAAGTCACTTACAATGGTTGCTTGATGTCCAAGCCAACTCCCAACTCCAAGTGCTTTCTCCTCTAGCTACCTCCACAAAGATTCAAGATCATAGGTTTGATGTATCCAAGAGTCCTCCCCTTTGCTCATGGAAGGCCTCTCTCTTATAGTGTGTAGTAGGGTTAACCAACAAGAGAGAAGGATGGATCTTGGGAGTGTTTAGTGGATCAGGCCCACTAATCTGAGAAAGTGATTTAGGATTGAATCAGAGATACCAATCCTCAAAAATCTCTCGAAGATCAAGATTCCACAAACCATGGAAAAAAAAGGATAAAAAGGGAGTACCACGCCCCTTCAACTGAGCATAGCGCGGTAGTACTGCGTGGCTGAGAAGTTATGTTGGGAAATGCAGTATTGTGCAACAGTACCGTGCTGTAGGGTTGAAAAGGGGTGCGGTACTATCCAGTACCGCGCAGTCACATTGACCCCAGACACGGTAGTGACGATTTTTAAGATGAAAAAATTGATTTTTTCTCCAATTTTTAGCTGAGATCAAGTTGTTAAATGATTAATGAAAGTTTCCCATGACCTTTTGCAGGTGTTTGCAACTTGTTTGGAGCAAAATGGTCAGTTGGAAAGAAAGAGAGCATGACGCGGATGATTTGTTGGCCGAAGATGAGCAAGAGACCTTGACTGCACTGCGAGAATGTGGTTTGTTGAAATTCTTCAAGACCAAAGGTATCCGTAAGCAGGCAAAACTTCTCACCCACATTATTCAAATGTGGGACCCCGACATTCAAGCTTTCCGAGTTGGAGAACACACCCTCGAGATTGAACTCAAGGACATTTATTTTCTCATAGGTCTCTCAAAGAGAGGAGCCTGGGTGAGTTTTACTAGTTTCACGGCCTCGGAGGTGAGCACTGATGCTTTAATTGCTTGTTATTGTCATCAAGGTTGAGGGAAGAAAAATGGTAAGGTGGTCATTAAGGATATTGTAGAACTTCCTTTAAAAACCGTGCTATTCACCATCACACGTGCAATAGGGAGTACGGGTCCCCATTAGGCATCTCATACACAGATGAATCTTGCAGTGGATTGCATGGCAGGAACAGTATTCAACTAGTGTGAGGCAGTATTGACCAACCTCAAAGAGCAAGTGAACAAGTGTAGGCTTGGAGAGAACTCTCAGTTTCGGTATGCGATCATTTTGGTCACCTTCTTCTTAGCGACGGTTCCATTATTGCATCCGCAGTTGACCATGCCCCCCCGTCTACCCACCGAGCTATGCATGGCTCGATGGAGTGAGTATGTAGGGCGGCTTGGAGGGCCACAACGTTTTGCTTTTAGTGAGGATTTCTTCTCATGGCTCGAGGAACAGATCATGATGATCGATGACTACCCCTATGCAGGGGCGGACTTCCGCAAGGACATAGACTTGGCACTGCTGGAAGATGAGGATTGGGACAATATAGGTATGACGTTCATAAATGTGTTTTTTAATTTTTTGAAGATATGATTTTTATTGTTTTTTAGAATGTGTAAAAAAGATTTTGATATATATACGTGTGCATTTTGCAGATCGTGGACCACAGAGACCTGTAGGGTACTTGCCGTTACATTGCGGTGGTGTTGATCGCCAAGCCGCTCCGAATGAGGAAGAAGACAAGGATTAGGTGCGAGGTGTCCGGGAGATAGAGAGGAACCTACAGGGTTTAACCCATGGGGTCCCTGCTATGAGGATGGACAACGTCCCTTTGCATCTCCAATGGCATACCGTATGTGTGCCTATGTGTATTGGTCGACTCCTCGATAGGGTGGCTTGGGCTATAGTGTGCTATCACCAGCAGCATGAGGAATCTGAGGAGGAACATGATAGATCTCCCATATCTCCTTAAATGGTAGCTTTTTATCTTTTTGCGGCATGTACACGATATGTAGGCTTTGAGAGCTAAATTTTTGTATGGGACTAGGTCCCAAATTTTGTCTTTTTGGACACAAACTTTATTTATTCTGAAAATGAACACTTTTATATACAGTGATATATACATGGACCTACTTTTATGACCTATTTATTTACAATGACTTGTGTGTTCATTTTATGGCGTGTTTTTAGGTATGAGCAATATGCCACTCCAAAATGTAATTAGCTAATGAATCGGCTATACAATTGAATTCTCTTGGTATGTGTTGATATGAAATCAAATTAAAAGATCATTCCAAGAGGCATACCCTTCGAAATAAGCAAAGTAGGATAGTATCGTGAACTATGTAAACACGATTCATATGAGAAACCATAAGTTGGGAGTCTAGAAAGACTAATAGGGAGTCAATTCCAAGGGAAGCAACCTCCGTCAAGAGTCCGATGACTACATGGTACTCTGGGATATTTTTGGTTGCGGGACCCAAACAATTGGCTCCTGAAGATAGCAGCTCACTAGTGCGAGAATATATTACCCATGCTACGGAAGCGAGGTTCCGGGTATGTCATCTCGCACCGTCAGTGAATCCGAAATAGGCAGACATCTGCGCATAAAAGCACAAGTCAAGGTAAGAATGGATACATAAGGTCCGTCTGTGCACACAAAAAAGATAAGTGAAAACAAGCTAGGTACATTATGTACAAAAAGTATCTCGTGCAGGATAACCCTACATGTAGAAGTGTTTCAGGTACAACCCATTGTGGGGACATGCCAATGGTGTGCCATCACAATCGACAAGTTCATAGGCTCCTTTCTCCAAGACACGTTTTAAAAAAAAGGGGCCGTACCACATAGATTCTAGCTTTCCTTTTTCAAGTTTATCGTGCATTTGATCATATGTGAGTACGAGATCACCTTCATTGAAAACCCGATGTTGAATAGATTTGTCATACTGTTCTTTGACACGTTTTTTATGAGCTTCGTTGGCTAAAGCAATGTCTCGACGAGTTTCATCTAGCTTGGCTAGGTATAGAAACCGTTCCTCTTCGGAAGTGGTGTGGGGAAGTAGCTCTATGGCTATCTTAAGTGATGGAATTTCACATTCAATTGGTAAAATGGCTTCCAGGCCATACACTAGTTGGAATGGTGTGAACCCAATAGCACTTTTTATTGAGGTTCGGTATACCCATAGTGCCGAAAACAGAGTTGAGTGCTAGTTGGACTTATGAGTACCCACAATACGCTGAATCATTTGTTTCAGAACTTTGTTAATGGATTCGACTTGGCCATTAGCTTGTGGGTAGTATGGGGTTGAGTTTTCATGATGAAAACCCAACTTGGCACTCAGTTCCTCAATCATATGGTTCCTAATGTGGGAGCCATGATCGGTCACAATGGATTGTGGGACACCAAACGTAGCTATAATGTGATTGAATATGAATTGTGCTGCTGTTTTGCCATCTTCAGCATAAGTACGCATCGCTTCAGCCCATTTTGTGAAATAGTCGATAGCTACTATGACATAGCTATGCCCCCCGGCTGAAGTGGGCTTACAGTGCATGAAATCTATGCCCCATTTGGAAAAGGGGCCGACGGCAATAACATTATGGAGTGGAGCAGGATGCGAGCGTGTCTTCCTATTAAAGAATTGACAGCGTGGACATTGCTTAACTGTTTCAATGCAGTCTTTGAAAATCGAGGTCCAGAAATATCCCACTTGTAGTATCTTCTGGGCCATAGCCATCCCAGAGAGATGAACACCACATGTTCCAGTGTAGCAGTTAGTAAGAACGCGTTCTGGTTCATCTAAAGTCAAACACTGTCGAAGAATAGTATTGACACCACGTCGATAAAGGGTATTGTTTACTATGAGGTAGTACTTGGAATGATGTCGGATACGTCGACATTCATCGCGAGTGAGGTTGGGGTGGAAACATTGGGTTTGGAGATATAATAAAATATCCCTGTACCATGGGTCAGACATGCTAATTAGGAACAACGATTCATTAGGAAGAGAATCGATGGGCTTGGGTTGCTCGGTAGCACTGGGCAAGTTACAAATCAACTCAGTAAAGACCAAAGACTTCTTGGACTTGGATTTGGCAAATTCCAAGTCAAACTCTTGTAGGATGATGATCCAACGAGAGTATTTTCCCCCAAGTACTTGACATGTGAGGATATAATACATTGGATTGAAATCCGCTATAACAGTGGTCCGACGGAGTAGAATGTAATGACAGAACCTTTGGACAGCGAAAACTGTTGCCAGAGCCAGTTTTTCAACATGTGAATAACGCGCTTCGTAGTCGAGAAGACTCTTACTAAGATAGTATACCACATGTTCTATGCCATTATTGTCTTCTTGGACTAGCACCATATTGATGGTGGAAATCGAAGCTGGGAGATAAAGAATGTAATACCGTGTGTAATTGGGGGGTTGAATCACAGGATCTTTAGTTAAGGCCACCTTTAGATTATGAAAGGAGCGTTGGGATTCGTTGTCCTAGATGAAGGGAGTGTTCTTCTTGAGAAGCCTCATATAGCCTTTTGTTATCTCAGAAAAATTACAAATGAAACGGCGTAGAAAGTTTGTGTGCCCTTGCAAACTTTGAAGTTCTGGGATGTTCGTGGGGGAAGGCAGGGCTAAAATAGCTTCTACCTTCGCAGGGCCTAAGCGTATCCCACTTTTGGATATTATGAATCCCAAAAGTTTTCCAGCTTCAACGCAAAAGATGCAATCATGTGGATTCAAACAGATATTGTAGCGATGACACCTTTAAAAAATGGCACCTAAGTGATCAGGATGGTCTTCCTGGGTCTGAGAATGAGCGGGAAGGTCATCAAGATACGGTTCTACAATATGTTTGATATCGTGAAATGCATATGACATCGCCCGTTGGAAAGTTTCCTCACCATTTTTTAGGCCAAAGGGTAACTTTTGATATGCAAAAATTCCCCAAGGGCAGATAAAGGTTGTTTTATGCTGATCGGCTGGGAGGATATCGATCTGACTATAGCCAGAAAAGCCATCCATAAATGAAAAGATGACACTCCCGACACAGTTATTGATGATATGGTCAATGAATGGAGTTGGGTAGTTGTCCTTTGGACAAGCTTTGTTCAAGTCATGGTAATCGACACAGACTCTAATCGTTCCCTGTGTCTTGGCTACGGGAACGATGTTAGATACCCATTCTGTCAATGGGATGGGATAGATAAAACCAACATGCAAAAGTTTTTCAACTTCTACTTTGATAGCAGCTACCTTATGAGGGTGGACGGGTCGGAGTTTCTGCTGGACAAGTCGGGCACCAGGAAAGGTTGGAATTTCATTGACCACAATCGAGGGGTCTATTCCTGGCATTTCTTCATAACTCGAAGCAAAAACATGGCGCAAGGTTTTAAAGTAGGCAATGTAGAACTCCATTTTGAGGGAAGTGCATGTCTTGCCAATATGAATGTTTTCCACGACACCAGGCTTCACTGAAATGTCAATGGGAGTGGGTGCCATAAGGTTGGCCAAGTTTCCTTCGAAAAATACTTCGTCGAGGGAAGTGGGAAACTTGGTTTGAACCATTCCAAGTGAAGGGATGGATTTTGTATTGCGCTCAATCATCTGAATGGTGGGGAACGAAGATCGATGATGGAAATCTCCCCATGGTGGCTCATCATCGCACATAACCTCCATGATTAATTCATTAGTGGGAAAAATCGATATGAGAGGATCGATAAGTGGTGGGGATGAATGAGTCTGATATGAGAGCTATGCCATGGTGTAATGGGTAGAAAAATTGGCCTAATCGGTGGATGACTGGATTGCTTCATACGCTGCGAGGTTTCCATTCAATGGCATGGAGTTTCCATAGTTTTCAATCTCAATGGGACTCGAGATCACCCAAGAATAATTGGAAGGGGTGACATTCGATGATATCATGTTGACTGGTTGAATGTGCGACCCTTGCTCTAGGAAAACTCCAATAAGGAAAGAATCCTTCATAAGACCAATGCCAACATCTTGGAACCGGTACCGAGGCTGATCCAATAAAGGGATGGTGTTGGCGAAGTTCAGATGAGAGTCTGGGATACAGTAATCAAGCTGATCTATGGTGACAATTTTCCCTTCATGAGGAAATTGCACGATCTGAAAGACAATAGATGCTATGGCGGTCATGGCGTAAAACCAGTTTCGTCCAAGTAGAATATTGTAATCCAATGGGGCATCCATGACTTCGATGTGTACGGATACTATTTTCCCCCCCAATTCAACACCAATTGCAAGAATGAGTCCATAAGGTTGAAAACCGTGTCCGTCAAATGCCTTGAGAATGGTGGGAGATGTCATGACTTTGGGTGAGCCTAAGGCTCTCCAACAATTCAAAGACATGATCAATGTGGAGGCACCTTCATCTAAAACAGTGCGATGGATGTTATTTTCAAGGATTATTGTATGAACCTGGAAGGCTAACTGGTCGGAAAGCCAAGGTTTTACATACTCCAAGTTAAACATCATAGTGTTTTAAGTGTCCGGGTCCATTGCCCCCAATGCTGAAAGTAAGGTTCTACGCTGCATATGGAAGTGTTGAAGAACCTCGTGCATCGACATGGCGCAAGGTGCTTGAGCTAAATCCTCAACAATGTTGTAATTCTGGGCAGCTCGCGCATTGGGATTAAAAGTCGCCTTTCATATGGTGCCCTTGGGTGGGTGTAGCACTGTGTCTGTAAGTGGTCTCTCGATATGGAGATGGCCATTAGGGGGAGGGGTAGGAGACGGATCTTCAACAGGAGACTTGCCTTTGGCTGTCTTTGACTATTTCTTTGAACTTGGGGGGTTCTCATATGTCTTTGAACGATTGGTTATGTGAATCTCCTCATTTCTTGTCATCAAGATTTTGCGATTTGCGGATGTCTCTCCACAAGTTGGGTTGCTCAGGTTGCCCGCTTGTGGGGTTTCTTGGGCAACCATCTGCTATTGCTGCAAAGGGAAAGGGTCAGTTAACACTACCGAGCGAGAGGATCCTTTAACGAATTTGTTGACTTCATCCTTGTAGGGACAGTCACGCGTGTAGTGATCATCTTGACAAATTAGGTAAGGAAACTTAGCCTTCCGACGTGGTTTCGGGTCGTTGTGGGTTGGTTGTGGCTTGGGATTCTCTTGCTGGTTCTTCTTGGATTTACCATGATTGTTCTTCTTTTTTCCTATGGATGGTTGTGACATAGATTGAACTACGTTCACTTCGGAGGAGTCAGTAGGAGAAGTAGAAGCTTCTAGAGTAGCCTGAGATAGAGCAGGGGAAGCAGAAGCTTGTGGCCCTGTTGAGTTGGTGGTAGGTTGGGCCTTGAATGAACCGACAATACCATCAATGGGGGGTTCAGTGGTAGGTTTCGTTGGATCAGTGGTAATGTGGGCGGCATGGGGAAGAAGTTCGTGTAATGTGTCAGATTGGGTATATGCCAAATCCATGTACTTGGCTACCGAGATGGCTTGTTCCTCCGTGACCGGCCCACACATAGTGATATCCCTG
Source organism: Larix kaempferi (assembly GCA_027924585.1). NCBI lineage: Eukaryota > Viridiplantae > Streptophyta > Pinopsida > Pinales > Pinaceae > Larix > Larix kaempferi. The sequence goes on from BSBM01000748.1 coordinate 8,854,004, forward strand.
GCTATGGGAGGCAAGAATGACTTTGTGAACCAATCAGCGAGTAGCTGATCTATAATGGGTGCCTTGATTAGCCTACGGCATCGATGCCACTCATGGATGTGATCCGAAATGTGTGTAGAAGTGGTTTGACGTAATGAGGTTAACAGTTATGTTCCAGTCTCATACCAAATGGGGATGTGGAAATGGGTTAGAAACTGCATAGCTAAGGTGTTAAAATTGTGGAAAGAGTGTTGTGGAAGCTCGATGTACCATTTTCCTGCCGTGCTGATAAGCGTACGCTGGAAGAGCCATAGTCGAATGGAATCATCCATCAATGAGTTGGATGAACACCAAATATGGAAGCTCATCACGTGGTTCTTGGGGTCTTCCCTGGGCTTGGCATCGAACTTAGGAATGTTCGATGGAAGTTTGGCTGGAATGGGTGGCCAGTGAGGTTCATGCCATATAGGATCGTTAATGATCCTTGACAAATCAGGTAAATCTAGCGTGGCCAAAAAGGGAAGTTGACGATTGGTCTGCGGGTATGAGTAATAACCGTATGGTGCATAGAAACTTGGGGGATCCTGCATAGCATATTGCTGCGTGTTATACCCATATGTGTTTCCCGCAGGGTACTGCTAGAAGTTCTAGGGGTAGTAGGCCATCTGGTTAACCGGTTATGTGTTGGAAGTCATTACCTGACTAGAAATCATGGTGGTAACCAGTTTTTGGATGTTCTACTAAGTGGGGATGGTAGGTATGGTACCCTGGGGTTGTTGTCTCCCAAGAATGGTTTCTACTCCTTGTTGGGGAAAGGTTCCCTGGAGTTGTTGTGTCCCAGGAATGTTACCACTACTTTATGTAAGTGGAGGGTTTCCCATAGCAGGGTTGGGGGTTGGCTGTAACAGTGGTGTCCATGGAGTATGGGTTCCACCTTGATGAAGTTGTGGGAATTGAAGAGATGGGTTCCATGGAGTTGTTGCAACCGAAGGATGGGGGAGGTTGGAATTCAAGTAAGGGGGAATTTGAGATTGCCCCCCAGCTTGGTTCCAGTTTCCAAACAATGAGTACCCCCCACTCTATGGGATTTGAGATCCCCAAGAAGGAAGTGTGCCTAACGAGGGATGTTGAAGATAAGGACCGGTTGGGAAACTGGTACAAGGTTGTCCACTACCAGGTGTGTTGTACATACCATACTGAGTAGATGCTACTAGTTGGTAGGGCTGTTGGATGGTGCCAATGGGTTTCCCTCTAGCGGATGTGTTGGATGGCGCTATAGGAGGAGGTTGTTGACTAGGAATGGGGTTCCCAACAAAGGGTTGTCCTCCAGTAGGTTGGGTTGATGGCTCGATGGGAGGCGGTTGGTGACTAGGAGTGGGGTTTCCAACAAAGGATTGTCCTCCAGTGGGCTGGGTTGATGGCCTGCCAAGACGGGGTTGGTTGTTGGGATGAGGGGTCGCAACAGTCGGTTGTCCGCCTCCTGAAATGGTGTAGATGGCGGCCAGAGGTGAACCTCCAGTCAGTATGGATGATCCAACGGTATGACTTGGTGTTCTTCCAACACTTGCAAGGTAAGATAGTGTCGATTGGTCAATGGAGCCAAAGGTGCCGATTTGTGGAGGGGGTCTTCCATATGTGACGGGTGGGGATAGACAAAAAACTGGGTTATCCCTCATAGAATGTGCGTCAAACATGGGTGATGGCAGTAAATGTGGGGAATTTAATCGAGGGGTGTCAGGGGTGTCGTCCATAGCGTCTTCAACAATAGGAGGACTATCGAAGACTGGGTCCGGGTTCGTATCCTGCAAAGGGTTTTCGGGGTCCGACGGGAACAGAGGTATAGTAACGTCTGAAGGTCCGGAGCCGTCTGCATAGAAGTGATGAAACTCTGTGCTAGACAGAATGTTGGGAGCCCGATAGTCGGGAGGACGAGTAGTAGGGGCATATCTAGAAGCCGACCAGAGCATCTGCTCTGTATCACGTTTAAACTGTGCCAACGCTAATGGTGAGTTAGCTAGACTAACCATACTAGATTGAATGGAGGCCATGATCTCATGTCCTGAAGGGAGGTTGGGGAGGGATACTGTATGAGGTATGTTGCTGGAAGAACCGGTTTCCTATGGATGAACACTGGATGGCACCGTGGTAATAGGCGGAGGTTCTTCCTGGGAAGTGATAAAGCCATAGTTAGATTCAAAAGGTGTATCAGGAAGTTGGGTTTCTTCGATAACTTCGACGTTATCCTCCTGAGACTAGAATCAATCCAAACATATCCTTGTCGGATCCTTCGGTGGTGCCAACAGATCCTTCCGTGTCATCATAGAAAGTATCTGGTGGAAGGGAAGTGTTGACATCGGGGAGGAGGATGGCCTCCGGTCTAGTATCTTGGGTTGTACTAGATTCAGCCACTGTAGGGTTGTCCACTGTGGCAGATATATCTGGAATAACAGTGGGTGAAGTGACAGTGGGAGTCTCAGATGTACTAGTGGTTGCAGAAACTACAAGACGTTCTGAGACTGTCCTGTGAGTAACAGTTACAGGAGGAGCTGAAGATGTAGTGCGTATCGACGGTGGAATGCTCCCTCGATCGGTACCACGGCCAGAAGGGGCGAGAATATGTGATGCAAATGGACTAGAGGTCCATGGTGGTGGAGGGATTTTTCCCTATACTCTTCATGATCTCCATCGTGGTTCTGACATAATGGTAGGAATACGGAATCCCGGGGCAGTCTCATAACAAAGAACTCAAAAACTCTAATGCAGCCGAGTGTACAAAAGAGGAGCTAGAAAAAGCAAGGCTCGCAGGCCAGAAAAGCAAGCTCTAAAATCTATACTGAGACCAGCATCCCAGTAAACGAGCTGAGAAAAACAATGGCCAGAATGCCAACAAGCAGTCACTAAAAAGAAAAAATGACCCTCTATAAAGATAAGATAACAAGCAAAATCCTAACTAAGAGTTGGAGACCTCAACAAGTTGTATCCTTCGCAAGGTGATGAAATCCAAGTCGAACAATACAACATGAGAGACGAATAATGGAAGGATATCCCTCTACCGAAAGGGATCATGGTTAAAAGAGCCCTAGTAGAAAAGTCACTAAGCTACCTCGTTCATGACACATTGGAAAAGGTTTTCGGTGCTTCTTCCTTATCACCCTTGCATTACTATGAATACAAGGAAGAAAATGATCGATGTTGCCTTAGGGATAAGTGGAGTGCAGCATTCCACAGAGCCCATCCCGTTCTCAATCTCATGGCGGTTTAACCCCTGAAAGTTAAAAACAGTCAGGAGGCCCCTCCACAAACTGGTCTAGGACCGTGTCAATAAAAACTAGAGGACAACAACTATGTCTCAGATGAAAATGACAAGGGGGAATTATTTTGATGTTTATCGTCGGTGTCCTACCTAACTACCAAATTCTTTTGATTTCCTCAAGTGAGGTTAATTTTGGTTTAGTTCAGGAGATTAATTTTAGTGGTTGTATTACTCAATCGGGTAAATGGACATGAAACTTGGTGGTGTTGTGACGACCCAAACCATGCAAGTGAGAATGAATCGAAATAATCCTTGTATTTGATGAAAACTAGCTATTGAAGAGACAGAGTTCTTCGATCATAAATGCATGAAACTTTCACAAACAATGAAAAACCACTTCAAAATAAACTTTTTGTTTTCTTTTTCTAAGTAAAGCCAAACTGAAATAAATACTTCTTTCCAAATTTCACTGATCTACAACTAGAATGCTTCGAAAATGAGAATTCATGTGGCAAATTGAATTGTTCACTTCCTAATGCACAATAATACTGCTAGATCATTTCAATCCAAACAACACAAATGTTCTACAATAACAATTTCCAATATAGATTGTAATGATAATAATGGAAGAAATGGTAGTTATAAGAACAATGTGATTATGAAAATACATAATCCTATAAGAGAGGATAGTAGTAACAGTTTGGTTGTGATGGGAAGATCAAGCCAATGTAATCAAACTAAAGGGGTGACCCAATATAGAAATAATGCCACTAAATCATAAAATAATCAAGCTCACAGTGAGAAATAAACAAACCACAAAGACTGTGCAATGGACAAGATAGTGGTAAGCAACAGAAAACACCAAATTGAAGCAGAGAAAATAAAAAATGACTTAGGAAACCAAACATGAAAGAAAAATTGAAAAAAAATGCAGACACTACCGCTTGGGCAAAGCTGACTAAAACACGGTACTGGTACACTACCGCTCTGGTAAGAGTGCTGGGTATGCGGTACTACCATCCTATAGACAGTAATGGGGGCATGGTACTATTTCTAAGGTTGGAAAAAACGCAACTTTTGAAAAGAACTTGAATTTTTCATGGTTGCTGCACACCCAGAGGACTCACTGATCACAGAGGGAGAGAAGATGTAGAGAGAAGGGGTGAATAAAGGTAAAAGAGACCAAAATTCAGTACTGGTTTGAAGAGAAAGAAGAATCACAATAAAAAATGACTGAAATTGAAATCAATCAATCAAATGGGGTTCAAACCAGCGGAGTTTCCAGTTTTTGTTGTAGAAATTTCTCCCTATGGATAGGTAGAAACTCTCTTAAGTTAAGGTAGACTTTAACTGACCCTAAACTAAGACAAAAAGATAACAAATGCTACCTTGAATTCCTATATCTAAACAAATATCACAAGATTATATTACTGAAAGAAATGGAAGAGATCTAACTGACCTTTGATTCAATTGCTCGTCCTAATGGTTGCTCCAATATCCAAGTCCTCGAGAATGAACCTGTCAGAGTGAAACCAAGATACAAGCACATACGATCCTCTAACAACTTGAAATATGAGTTAGAATCTAAATCTATAGCAGATACAAATCATATGATTGAAACAAAATCAACATACATGATTTGGAAAACAAGACAAGTTATGTTTTATTACCAACTTGAAGTCACTTACAATGGTTGCTTGATGTCCAAGCCAACTCCCAACTCCAAGTGCTTTCTCCTCTAGCTACCTCCACAAAGATTCAAGATCATAGGTTTGATGTATCCAAGAGTCCTCCCCTTTGCTCATGGAAGGCCTCTCTCTTATAGTGTGTAGTAGGGTTAACCAACAAGAGAGAAGGATGGATCTTGGGAGTGTTTAGTGGACCAGGCCCACTAATCTGAGAAAGTGATTTAGGATTGAATCAAAGATACCGATCCTCAAAAATCTCTCGAAGATCAAGATTCCACAAACCATGGAAAAAAAGGATAAAAATGGAGTACCACACCCCTTCAACTGAGCATAGCATGGTAGTACTGCGTGGTAGAGAAGGATCATAGCACGGTAGTGGGGACTACCTCTCCCTTAAGGCTGAGCAAGGCGCAGTAGTGTAGGTATATGAAGTCTCAGCTGGGTTGATTCTTGACAGGACAAGTTTTCCTTCAAGGATCATTCATCATTTTTCTCTTCTGGGTGTTTTAAGCAGTAGGGGGAAGTGTCGTCAACTATTTTTATGGTGAAGATACGACACTGTGAAATATGGAGGTATAACAGATGCCCTTTAAAGTGTGAGGTCAGAAGGGACTGATGGCTGAAATACTTTACAAATACTGTGCGGATATAGCATCGAGGAGAGCAACAAGGATCTGAAATAAAAACAAAATGTCTGATATACCATCGAGGTGGGCATCCCCATGCTTGGAAACAATTGGCTCAAAGCATGGCTGTCGACCAATACATTGTAGATCCATGAGTATTGAGATGATATAGACTGTAGACAAATCATGGCTACTATGAACAAGTGTAGATCCATGAGACAGTAATGACACAACCACAACCAATACAAAAGTGGATTTGTGTGACAATACAAAGGGCGTCTCCATCGTAGCCTGGACACAATCAAAATACAAAGGTGTTCCTAGGGTCTTCTACTCAATCTCAAATGATACGAATCTAGCCATGTGATTACAAGGTGTTGAAGTCGAACATGGTAGAAACCATTTGATTACCAGTCAATGATGTGAACCGTTAACAAATGCAAGGGAAATCACCAATGATGATGATGATCCCCAAGGTATCTATAGTACATCTCAATGAAATGTGAATGAATGAGTTGATGTCGAGCATTCGAGAGATTGTTCGATCAGAGGTCAATGATGTAAACCTACTGTTGAACATGAGGAAACCTGCCATTGAGGCATGCAGGTACCAAGGTACTAGTGGTTGATTCCTAAGTGTGATTCCTGGATAGTGATTTGGCGTCGATAGGAATAGACTCATCGAAGGTGGGCCATAACGATTCCCACATCATCGACATGAAATCAGAACGAAAGATAGTATAGGAAAATGAAACGATAGAACATGCACTGACACAGCGGAGGTTTGACACAATGAATGACTCTGAACAGTGCAACCCTTTGAACATATAACAGCATGTAATAGGACTTGGCAATAGGGATTATTGATGGCAGAGGATAAAAATCGAACGAGTAGGCTCGTGGCCAGAGAGACGACTCAGGATGATGACCATAAATCAGTGAGAATAGATACCCAAAAATAGAGAAGGGACAGATGCATGCCATGTTCAAAGGTGACAATTGACAAGCTTCCAACAAAATAAACTCGACTTGTTTCCCATTTTCCCCCGACATGATAGACGAGTACCTCTTTGCTTTTTTTTGAGCTTGAAGAGGATAACAGATGCTCGGTATAGCTCATCTCATATATGAGTCCAATCTCACATGTTTTACAAACCTGAGAAAGGAGGGGTTCGTCCCAAAGTGGGTCCTTCGATGTCAAATTTTAACGAGTCCAAGGAAGGAAAACTCGGTAGTTTTTCATATTTAGAGAACCTGAAAAAGTTAAAGAAGGCTCCAAAGTGAAATTTTTCATAAATTTAGTCCCTCGATCCCAAAAAAGTGTAAAACAATTCCTGAGAGAACTCTCCCTGCCAAAAATTGACTAAGGTATACCTTTCTCATAAATAGTCTAGACGAGCCGAAAAAGGGGTAACCTATCACCGAATAGATGAACTTTCAAATATTTTTACACATGTGAAAGAGACAAGATCACTTGGCAATCTTTTCAATTTTAGGGAGTCTGAAAAGAGCTTAACTATGGAATCCAGTGGTCTTTTTCGTAATTTTTAATTATTCTGGTCCGTAAAAAGAATAAAATACAACCAGGATAATACTTTCCTCATTGTTTAATGAGCATGAGTAAAGCTGACTAAGCTCGACACCGTTTACTTATGTTTGACAAGCACGATATGGGTGTAAAAGCGCTTGGAATCTTTTTCAAGTTTTAATACAAAGCATGAAAAAGATAAAGTAGGCTCAAAATGAAGGTTAAATAATAAATGAATGTCAATGTGAACATTTTTAAAGGTGACCCTGTCAACAAATGCTCATGGAACCAGATATTAATAATGTGAAATGGGTTTTAATTTAATCGCATAAAATAATGAGTAAAAAATAAGTGAAAAAGTTATATAAGGGATAGGTAAATATGGAAAGTTACCATTTCAATTGTGCATTTGCCCAAAGAGGAGATTTTACCCATTGAGGAGAAAAAAATTCAAGAGTTCATATCTGGAGATCTGGAGCACTGTTTCAACAGCCGTCTATGCCAGGTAAGAGCTTTCAAGCCCCTCTTTCATTTCATAGATAAATAACTTGATTTTAGTAAGTAGAAGTTAATTTTTGGGAAGGCCCTAATGGGAAATTTTTGCCATTAACAGTACCGTGCGGCAGCTATGTCAGGAAACGCGGTACTGTGCAACAGTACCACGCTGTAGGGTTGAAAAGGGGCGCATTACTGTGCAGTACCGCACAGTCGCGTTGCCCCCAAACGCGGGTACTGGCGATTTTTAAGATGAAAAAATTTATTGTTCTCCAATTTTTAGCTGAGATCAAGTTGTTAAATGATTAATGAATGTTTCCCATGACCTTTTGCAGGTGTTTGCAACTTGTTTGGAGCAAAATGGTCAGTTGGAAAGAAGGAGAGCATGAGGTGGATAATTTGCTGGCTGAAGATGACCAAGAGACCTTGACTGCACTGCGGGAATGTTGTTTGTTGAAATTCTTCAAGACCAAAGGTATACGTAAGCAGGAAAAACACCTCACCCACATTATTCAAATGTGGGACCCTGACACACAAGCTTTCCGAGTTGGAGACATTCTTGTTCGATTTGATATTTTGTGTAGGAGTTATAATTACCTACAAGATGGCCAAAAACTAAATCTCTTTCTTGCAACGTTAAAAGAATATTCTCTTTGATGGTTCATGGGATTAGGAGAATATAGTATTAGAACTTGGGAAGACATGAAGAATGCATTTCTTCGAAAATATTAGGATTACTGTAGACCTAAGGACTCTCGCAATGATATTTTTAAAATTCAACAACTTGAAGACGAGATCTTAGAAGACTATCTCGAGAGATTTAACTATGTGTTACACAAATCTAAGTATAGTGATCTTCGAGAAGATGCAGTAAGAACACTCTTCCTCAAAGGAATCTTAGAAGAATTCTTAGATAACCTTAATCTCATGGCAGGAGGAGACATTTCTCACAAATCTTTTGCAGAGATTTGTGAACTATGTTGAAATTACGCTAGGAGCAGAGGGAAAGGTGGAAGACACTTTCTAGAGTCTTATTCTAGGAGTCCCAAAGGAAACACATCCAGTCTTGGTGGAGTTACAAGGGTAGAATTTGGAAACCTATTGGAAAATTTCAAAACAGATATTTTAGGGGCCATGGGTTCTCAATTATATGCACTACAAACTAAAAAGAGACAAGATGAGGAGCGTGCGGCAATGAGTGTTTTTTGTCCTAGGTGTAGAACTAAACATCCTCAACGAGAATGTCCATTAAATAATGTTTCAGTTTGTCACCTATGTATAGAAGAACATCCAACCAATGATTGTCCATCGTTGCCTCAATTACAAGCTGTGTACAAGAGTGGAAATTTTGGTGAAATACCTAGAAGGCCTTGGCAACCTAGAGATCAACCATCATATCAAGATTCATAAAAAATTCCACCCTATTACTATCCTTATCAACCTCCTCAACAATGGAATACTTCAGGTTGGAAAAATTGGTCACCACAGTACCCTCCTCAGAATGCTCAACAACAGCAATGGCCACATGGATGGAGAGGGCAAGCTTATGCTCAAACACCTCCTCCTATGCCTAACTACCCTTACCCACCTAATATTCAGCAACTTTCTCCTGGATTTGTACCTCCTTCATTACCCCCTATCCCGAATCAACCTCACCATTTCCAGAACATGAATCCTCCAAGACCCCAATCTTACCTGCACAACCGATATCGAATCCTAACAACAAACCAACCCAACCTCTTAATAGCATTGGGTTTTTACCTCTTCCACCATATGTCATTTTGACCGTGCCAATACATGGGATACAACTGCGGTCTGGAAGAGTTGTGCAAGATAAGTCCAAGTCATCAGTTGTTATTCAAGAAGAAAATGAGGAAGACATACCTAGTGAAGTTTTGAATGATGCCATTCTTGAAGACGTGGTTATTTCTAGATCTTCAACACACAGCCATCCACACAAAGAAGTAATTCTAGGGGAAAAGTCACCTCCATACTCAGAGCATCTAGTAATAGAAAAACCTGTAACTTATCCAAAGTATGATATCATTAACGAATTGAAAAATATTTGCATTAAGATCCCTTTGTTACAAGCTATTAAGGATATCCCAATCTATAGTAAGGTAATAAAGTAACTCTGTATTAAGAGACCAGGGAGGAAACAAAAAGACCCTCCGATGATTCATGTAGTAGAGGAAATTTCAGATTGCATAGCAAACCAACCTAGAATTCCAAAGTATCCAAACCCAGGAAACCCTATGGTGACTTTTATCATCAATAACACCGCCATAGGGAACACACTTATTGATCTAGGAGCTGCTATCAATTTGATGACTACCACAGTTTTAGAAACTCTCAATTTAGGACCATTCCTTCGCCCTACCCCAATAATGCTAGAGTTAGCAGATCGTACTATGGTTTAACCTACTGGGCTCTTAGATGACATCATTGTATCAATAGCCACATGGGAACATCCTGTGGACTTCATGGTCATTGAATCAAAAGACCCTTCCAAAGGTCACCCTATTATTTTGGGAAGACCTTGGTTGGCTATTGCCAATGCATTTATAGGATGTAGGGATGGAGAGATGATTATCTCTGATGGGTTATCTATAAGAAAAATAGCTTTATACCCACCAGCTCAGCCAATAGCTGAAAACTTGTTTTGGTTAGATTGTCTTTTTGGAGATGAGAACTTGGAAGAACTTTCCCTTGTCAGTGATCTTTCTCGGGCACTTCAAGAGAAAAATATCGAGAACATGTTGAACCAATTTATATCTTCCACAACATGCGTAGATTTTCCTTAATCTTTTTTCCAATTTGACCAAATCTTTGGAGACGAATTCCAAGAAAACATGAGCCTCTCAACATTTACAAGTACACCCTGTGTCTTCGCAATCGAAGAACACTTAGGATCCTATACCATTCCTGTTATACCTCCATATTTCACAGTGTCGCATCTCTATCACAAAACGAGTTGATGTTGTTTTAAACCATCCAGAAGAGGCAGATGATGAGTCAACCTTGAAGGTGAATCTACCCTGACAAGTTCTGACCCACCTAAGACTTTATCTACACACACTACCGCGCCTTGCTCATTTATCAAAACGCGGTACTAGGTACTACCGCGCTATGCTATTTTCCCAAAACGCGGCAGTACCGCGTTCTGCAGAGACTGCAGAACGCGGTACTCTTTTAATAGCCTTTTTCCCTTGGCTTGTGGGATTTTGGATTTTCGAAGATAATGGAAGATTGGGGTCCCTGATTCGATCTCAACTCATTTCCTTCGATTAGAAACCCTGATCCACTTATCTCTCCCTAGATCCACCCATCTCTCTTGTTGGTTAACCTCACCATTCACTATAAAAGAGAGGCATTCCATTGGAAAAAAGGAGGACTCTTGAGAGCACCAAACTTATGGTCTTGCAGCATTGTGGAGATAGCTAGAGGAGAAGACACTTGGAGCTGGAGGATTGGCTTGGACATCAAGCATCTTTTGTAAGTATTCTTCAAGTTGTAATGGAATAACTTGTCTTGTTTTCCCAAATCATTTGTGTTAACTTTATTTTAATGACATGATTTGTATCTTTCATAGATTTAGATTCTAACTCATGTTTCAGGTTGCTAGAGTATAGTGCATTTTTGTGTCTTGGTTCCATTTTGACAGGTTCATTTGTGAGGGCTTGGAGATTGGAGCAACTACAAGAAAAAGCGTCTGGATAGAAGGTTAGTTAAATTTCTTCTACTCTTTCTAGCATTTTAATCCTGAGATGTTTGTTAAATCTAGGGATTCAAGGTAGCATTTGTTTTGACTTGTTTCTTGCTTTAAGGTTAGTTTAAAGTCTGCTTTAAAGTTAAGAGAGTTTTGGCTTATCCGTAGGACAAAATTCTACATAACAAGACGCTGAATCATTCGTTTCAGGACTTTATTAATGGCTTCAACTTGGCCATTAGCTTGTGGGTAATATGGGGTTGAGTTTTCGTGGCGAAAACCCAGTTTGGCACTTAGTTCTTCGATCATATGGTTCCTGAAATGGGAACCATGATCGGTCACCATAGACTGTGGGACACCGAATCTAGCTATAATATGATTGAATATGAACTGCGCTGCTGTTTTTCCATCTTCAGCATACGTAGGCATCGCTTCAGCCCATTTTGTAAAATAGTCGACAGCTACTATGACATAGCTATGCCCCCCGGCTGAAGTGGGCTTACAGTGCATAAAATCGATGCCCCATTTGGAAAAGGGGCCGACAACAATGACAGGATGGAGTGGAGCAGGATGCGAGCGTGCTTTGCTATGAAAGAATTGGCATGGCGGACACTTCTTGACTGTTTCAATGCAGTCTTTGAAAATTGAGGGCCAGAAGTATCCTGATCGCAATATTTTCTGGGCCGTAGCCATCCCAGAGAGATGACCACCACATGCTCCAGCGTGGCAGTCATTGAGAACGTGTTCCGCCTCATCTAAGGTCAAACAACGTCGAAGGACAGTGTCGACACCACGGCGATACAGAGTATCATTTACTATAAGGTAGTATTTTGCGTGATGTCTGATACGTCGTCGTTCATTGCGGGTGAGATCGGGACGGAAGCGTTGGGTTTGGATATATAAGAGAATATCCCCATACCACAGATCAGACGTGCTAATGAGGAACAATGATTCATCGGGAAGAGAATCAATGGGCTCGGATTGCTCAGTAGCACGGGGCAGGTTACAAATTAACTCAGCGAAGACCAGGGATTTCTTCGACTTGGCTTTGACAAATTCCAAGTCAAACTCTTGAAGGATGACAATCCAACGGGAGTACTTGCCCCTAAGCACTTGTCATGTGAGGATATAGTACATTGGATTGAAATCGGCGATGATGGTGGTCCGACGGAGTAAGATGTAGTGACAGAATCTCTGGACAGCAAATATTGTTGCCAGAGCCAGCTTTTCAACATGTGAGTAGCGAGTTTCAGAGTCAAGAAGACTCTTGCTGAGATAGTACACCACATGTTCTATGCCGTTGTGGTCTTCCTGGACTAACACCATACCAATGGTGGAAATCGAGGCTGCGAGATAAAGGATGTAGTCCTGTGTGTAACTGGGGGGTTGAATCACAGGATCTTTTGTTAAGGCTGCCTTTGAATTGTCAAAGGAGCGTTGGGATTCATCATCCCATATGAAGGGAACATTCTTCTTGAGAAGCCGCATGTAGCCTTTGGTTATCTCAGATAGATTGCAGATAAAATGGCGTAGAAAATTTGCATGCCCTTGCAAACATTGAAGTTCTGGAATATTGGTAGGTGAAGGCAGAGCTAGGATAGCTGCCACCCTTACGGGATCTAAACGTATCCCGCCTTTGGAGACTATGTAGCCCAACAGTTTTTCGGCTTCTACACAAAAGACGCACTTGTGCGGGTTCAAACGTATATTGTAGCGTCGGCACCTTTCGAAAATGGCACTGAAGTGGTCTGGATGGTCTTCCCGCGTCCGAGAATGAGCGGGAATATCATCAAGATATGGCTCTACAATATGTTTGATGTCATGAAATGCGTAGGATATCGCCCGTTGGAAAGTTGCCCCGGCATTTTTCAGGCCAAAAGGTAACTTTCGATATGCAAAGATCCCCCAAGGGCAGATAAAGGCCGTTTTGTGCTGGTCGGCTGGGAGAATATCGATCTGATTATAGCCAGAGAAGCCATCCATAAATGAAAAGATAACACTTTCGGCACAGTTATCGATGATCTGGTCGATAAACGGAGTTGGGTAGTTGTCCTTGGGACAAGCCTTGTTCAAATCACGGTAATCAACACAGACTCTAATCGTTCCTTGTTTCTTGGCTACGGGAACGATGTTGGATACCCATTCTGTCAATGGGACAGGATAGATAAAACCAACACGCAAAATTTTTTCAACTTCTGCTTTAATGGCGGCTGCCTTACGAGGATGAACGGGTCGAAGCTTTTGCCGAACAGGTCGGGCGCCAGAGAAAGTTGGAATTTCGTGGACCACGATCGAGGGGTCAATTCCTGGCATCTCTTCATAACTCCAAGCAAAAACATCGCGGAAAGTTTTAAAGTAGGCACTATAGAACTCCGTTTCGAGGGGAGTACATGTTTTGCCAATGTGTACGTTTTCCACGATACCAGGCTTCATTGAAATATCGATGGGAATGGTTGCCATAAGATTGGCCAAGTTCCCTTCGGAAGATACCTCGTCGAGGGAAGTGGGGAAATTGGTTTGAACCATCCCAAGTGAAGCGCTAGGTCTGGTATTAGGCTCAAGTGGCTGAATGGTGGGGAATGAAGATCGATGATGAAAATTTCCCCATGGTGGCTCATCACCGCACATAACCTCCATGATTGATTCGTCAGTAGGAAAAATCAAGTTGAGAGGATCAAAAAGTGGTGGGTGTGGATGAGTTTCAGCCGAGAGCTGTTCCACGGTGTGATCGGTAGAACAGTCGACCCAATCTGTGGCTGTTTGGATCGCGTGATATGCTGCAAGGTTTCTGTTCGAAGGCATGGAATTGCCATAGCCTTGAATCTGAGTGGGACTCGGAATCACCCATGAATCATCGGAAGGGGGGACATGTGATGAAATCATGTTGACTGGTTGAAGATGGGTTCCCAACTCTGGAAAAACTCCAATGAGGGATGAATCCTTCATGAGACCAACACCTATGTCTTGGAACCGGTATCGAGGTTGATCCAATAACGGGACGGTATTGGTGGTGTTCGGATGGGGGTCTGGGATACAGTAATCCAGTTGATCAATAGTGACAATTTTCCCTTCATGAGGAAATTGTACAATCCGGAAGACTGTAGATGCTATGGCGGTCATGGCATAGAACCAGTTCCGACCAAGTAGGAGATTGTAATCCAAAGGTGCATCTACGACTTCGATGTGTACGGATACTGTTTTGCCCCCCAGTTCAACACCGATTGAGGGAATGAGTCCATATGGTTGAAAACCATGTCCATCAAACGCCCTAAGAGTAGTGGGAGAAGTTGTGACCTCGGGTGAGCCTAAGGCTCTCCAGCAGTTCAAAGACATAATCGACGTGGAAGCACCCTCATCTAACACAGTGCGGTGGATGACATTTCCACGGATTTTTGTATGCACCTGGAAGGCTAATTGGTGAGAAAGCCTAGGTTTAGCGTGCTCCAAGTTAAACATGATGGAGTTTGAAGTATCTGGGTCCATTGCCCCCAGTGCTGAAATTAGGGTTCTGCGCTGCGTGGGGCAGTGTTGGAGAACCTCGAGAGTCGACATAGCGCAAGGTGCTTGAGCCAAATCCTCAACAATGTTGTAGTTTTGGGCAGCTCGTGCATTCGGATTAAATGTCACCTTTCGTATGGTGCCCTTGGGTGGGCGTAGCACTGTGTCCATGAGTGGTCTCTCGATATGGAGATGACCATTAGGGGGGGGAATAGAATCGGATCTTCAACAGGAGATTTTCCTTTGGCTATCTCTAATTGATTGTTTGAACTTGGAGGGTTGTCATAAGTCTTTGAACGAGTGGTGATATTAATCTCCTCATTACTTGTCATTAGGATTTCGCGGTTTGTGGACGTCTGTCCGCGGGTGGGATTGGTCGGGTTGCCCCCTTGTGGGGATTCCTGGGCAACCATTTGCTGTTGCTGTTGTGGGAAAGGGTCAGTCAGCACTGCTGGGTGAGAGGATCCTTTAATGAACTTGTTGACCTCGTCCTTGTAGGGACAGTCACACGTATAATGATCATCTTGACAAATCAAGCAGGGAAACTTAGCTTTCCGACGTGGTTTCTGGTCATTCTGGGTAGGTTGTGGCTTGGGGTTCTCCTGCTAGTTCTTTTTGGTTTTGCCACGATTGTTTTTCTTCTTTCCTCCGGATGGTTGTGACGTAGATTGAACTGCGTTCACTTCGGAGGAGACAGCAGGAGAGGTGGAAGCTTTTGAAGTGGCCTGGGTAAAAGCGGGGGAAGCAGAAGCTTGTTGTCCCATCGAGTTGGTAGCATGCTGAGCCTTGACTGAACCAACAATACCATCAATGGGTGGTTCAGTGGTAGGATTTGTTGGATCAGTGTGAATGCGGGAGGCATGTGGAAGAAGTTCATGTAAAGTACCGGATTGAGTATATACTAAATCCATGTACTATGCTGCCGAGATGGCTTGTTCTTCTGTAACCGGTCCGCGCATAGCGATGTCTCTGGCTATGGGAGGAAAAAAGGATTTTGTAAACCAATCAGCAAGTAGCTGATCCGGAATAGGTGCCTTTATTACCCTACGGCGTCTTCGCCACTCGTGGATGTGATCCGAAATATGTGTAGAATTGGTTTGACGCAGTGAATTTAGCAGTTCTGTTCCAGTCTCATAACGGAATGGGGAGCTGGAAATGTGTCAGAAACTGCATAGCCAAAGTGTTGAAATCACGAAAAGAGTGTTGTGGCAGCTCGATATACCATTTTTCTGCCGTTCCGGTGAGCGTGCATTGGAAAAGCCGAAGTCGGATGGAATCATCCATCAAGGAGTTGGATGAACACCAAAGATGGAAGGTCATCACGTGGTTCTTGGGGTCTTCCCCGGGCTTGGCATCGAACTTAGGAATGTCCGATGGTAGTTTAGCTGGAATAGGTGGCCAGTGAGGGTCATGCCATATAGGATCGTTGATAAGAATCAACAAATCAAGTAGATCAAGTGTGGCCAAAAAGGGAAGTTGACGGTTGGTCTGCGGGAATGAGTAATAACCATGTGGTGCCGAGAACCCTGGAGGGCCCTGCATAGCATACTGCTGTGTGTTATACCCATATGAGTTTCCCACGGGATACTGCTGGAAATTCTGTGGATGGTAAGCCATCTGGTTAACCGGTTGATTGTAAGCAACCGGTTGGTGGGTGTTCTGCTGAGTGGGTATAGTACCCTGGGGTTGCTGAAACCCAGGAAAAGTTGTTGTTCCTTGTTGGGGAAAAGTTCCTTGGAATTGTTGTGCTCCATGGGTGTTACCACTATATTGTATAAGTGGAGGGTTTCCCATAGCAGGGTTGGGGGGTGGCTGCGACGGTGGTGTCCATGGAAGGCTCGTTCCGCCTTGGGGAATGAGTGGAAATTGCAGTGATGGGTTCCATGGAGTTGTAGCAGCTGAAGGGTAAGGGAAGCCAGAATTCAAGTTGGGGGGAATCTGAGATTGCCCCCCAGCTTGGTTCCATTTTCCAAAAAGTGAGTACCCCCCACTCTGTGGGATTTGGGTATCCCAAGAAGGAAGTATGCCTGACAGGGGTTGTTGAGAGTAAGGCCCGGTTGGAACACCGGAATAAGGTTGCCCATTGCCAGGTGGATTGTACATACCGAACTGAGTAGACCCTGCTGGTTGGGAAGTTTGTTGGATTGAGCCAATAGGTTGTCCGATAGCAGGTAGGTTGGATGGCCCTATATGAGGAGGCTGTTGACTGGGAACGGGGTTCCCAGCAAAAGGTTGTCCTCCAACTGGTTGAGTTGATGGCCCGCCAGGTGGGGGTTGTTGACTTGGAACAGGGTTCCCAACAAAAGGTTGTCCACCAACTGGTTGGGTTGATGGCCCGCCAGGGGGAATTTGGTAATTAGAGTTGGGGACCACTGTAGTCGGTTGTCCACCTCCTGAGATAGTGTAAATGGTGGCTGAAGGTGATCCTCCGGTCCAACCGAAAGATCCAGCAGTATGACTAGTTGTTCTCCCGCCGCTTGTCAAATATGATAATGTGGATTGGCCAACGGCACCAAAAGTACTGATTTGCGGAGGGGGTCGTCCATATCGAACAGGTGAGGACAGGGAAAAAATTGGGTTATCCCTCATAGAATGTGCACCAAATATAGGTGATGACAGCAAATGCGGGGAATTTAGCCCAGGGGTATTAGCGTCGTCCATGGCATGTTCAATGGTAGGAGGACCCTCGAAAACTGGGTCCGAGTTCATGTCCTGGAAAAGGTTTTGGGGATCCGGCAGGAATCTAGGTATGGTAACGTTCGAAGGTCCTGCGCCGTCTGCAAAGGAGTGTCGAAACTCCGTGCTAGATGGGATGTTGGGATCCCTATAGTCAGAAGGACGAGTGTCAGGGGGATATCGAGAGACTGACAAGAGCATTTCCTTTGTGCTGCGTCTAAACCGTGCCGATGCTAACGGAGAGTTCGCTAGGATGACCATACTAGACTGGATGGAATCCATGATTTCATATCCCAGAGGGAGGTTGGGTAGAGTAATAGTACGAGGTACGTTGCTAGAAGAACTCGTTTCCTGCGGGTGAACACTGGGTGACGTAGTGATAACAGGCGGAAGATCTGCCTGGGAAGTGATGAAACCATAATCAGGTTCAAAGGGTGTGTCAGGAAGTTGAGTATCTTCAACTATTTCAACGTACCCGCCTGGGACTGAAATCAAGCCAGGTATGTCCTGGTCGGACCCTTCTGTGGTGCCAACAGATCCATCTGTATCATGGTGAAAAGTGTCTGATGGATGGGAAGTGCTGACATCCGGTAGAAGGATGACCTCGGGTCTAGTACTTTGGGTTGTACTAGGTTCAGTTGCGGTAACTGTGTCCACTGTGACAGATAAATCTGGAATGACAGTGGGTGAAGTGACAGTGGAGGTCTCAGATATGCTAGTGGTTGCAGAAGCTGCAATAGATTCTGAGACTGTGCTGTGAGTGGCAGTTACGGGTGGAACTGAAGCCGTTGTACGTATCGGCGGTGGAATGTTCCCTCGACTAGCACCGCGGCCAGGAGGAGCAGGAATGCGTGATGCAGGCAGACCAGTAGTCCGTGGCGGTGGTGGTGGTGGAGGGATTTGGCCCTGTTGTCGTCGTGATCTTCGTGGTAGATTGGACATGATGACAGGAAAATGAAAATCGGGGGCAGTATCGTAAACAAAGAACTCAAAACCTCTAATGCAACCGAGTGTGCAGAAGAGGAGCTAGAAAAAGCAAGGCTCACAGGCCAAAAAAGCAAGCTCTAAAATCTATACTGAGACCGGTGTCTCAATAAGCGAGCTGATAAAAAAAAACTGGCCAGAATGCCAACAAGCAGTCCCTACAAAAAAAATGACCCTCTACAAAGATGAGATAGCAAGCAAACTCCTAACTAAGAGCTGGAGACCTCAACAGGCTGTATCCTTCGCAAGGTGATGAAATCCAAGTCGAACAATACAACATGAGAGACCAATATAAGAAGGATATCCCTCTACCGAAAGGGATCCTGGGTAAAATAGCCCTAGTAGAATAGATACTAAGCCACCTCATTCATGACACGTCGGAAAATGTTTTGGGCACTTCAGCCTTCCGAAGAAGACAGCGATCGATGTTTCCTTAGGGCTAAGTGGAGTGCGGTATTCCACAGAGTCCGTCTGGTTCTCAATCTCGTGGCCGTTTAACCCCTGAAAGTTGGAAACAGTCAGGAGGCCCCTCCACAAACTAGCTGTGACCGTGTCAATAAGTACTAGAGGATTTTAGTTCCCTAAAGACAACGACTATGTCTCAGATGAAAATGACAAGGGGGAATTATTTTGATGCCTATCCCCGGTGTCCTACCTAACTACCAAATTCTTTTGATTTCCTCAAGTGAGGTTAAGGTTGGTTTAATTCGGGTGATTAATTTTAGTGGCTGTCTTTACTCAATCAGGTAGTGGACGTGAAACTTGATGGTGTTATGATGACTCAAACCATGCAAATGAGAATGAATCACAAATAAGCCTTTGTCTTCGATGAATTCTAGCTAGGGTAAAGATAGAGGTTCTTAGATCAAATATGCATGAAATTTTTCACAAGCAAACAAAAAACCAAAGTAAAAGATTTTTCCTTTTTGATTTATAAACAAAGCCAAACTGAAGTAAACACTCTTTTCAATGCACCGATTCTACAATCTACAATGCTTCTACAATGAGAATTTCTGTGCCAAAATCAACAATCAAGCTCACCAACTGGGTAATAAGCACACCATGCAGACTGGAAATTGACCAAGATGCTAACAGGCAACAGTAAACACTACTTAAGGCAGAGAGAGACTGAGGAACCATAGTAACCGATCATGGTTCCCATTTCAGGAACCATATGATCGAAGAACTAATTGCCAAACTGGGTTTTCGCCATGAAAACTCAACCCCGTATTACCCACAAGCTAATGGCCAAGTTGAAGCCATTAATGAAGTCCTGAAACGAATGATTCAGCGCATTGTGGGTACCCAGAAATCCAATTGGCACTCAGCTCTGTTCTCAGCACTGTGGGCATATCGAACCTCAGTGAAAAGTGCTACCGGGTTTACACCATTCCAACTGGTGTATGGCTAGAAGCAATTCTGCCGATTGAATGTGAAATTCCATCACTCAAGATAGCCATAGAGATACTTCCACACACTACTTCCGAAGAGGAACGGTTTCTATACCTAGCTAAGCTAGATGAAACCCGCCGCGACGCTGCTTTGGCTAATGAAGCTCACAAAAAACGCGTCAAAGCTCAATACGACAAATCCGTTCAACCTCGGATATTCAATGAGGGTGACCTTGTACTTACATATGATCAGATGCATGATAAGCTTGGAAAAGGTAAACTCGAATCTATGTGGTACGGACCCTTCATTATAAAACGTGTCTTAGAAAAAGGATCCTATGAACTAATCGATTGTGATGGTACGCCATTGGCATGGCCCCGCAACGGGCTATACCTCAAACGTTTCTACGCGTGAGGTTACCCTACGCGGGTTACTTGTTGTACATAATGTACTTAGCTTGCTTTTTGTTTTCTTTTTAGTGTGCACGTGGACCTCATGTATCCACTCTTACTTTGACTCGTGACTTTATGCGCAGATGTCTGCCTACTTTGGATTCGCCGACGGTGCAAGCTGACATACCCGGAATCTTGCCTCCGCAGCATGGGTAATCTATTCCCCCACTGGCAAGTTGATTTCTTCAGGAGCCAATTGTTTAGGTCCTGCAACCAACAATATCGCAGAGTACCATGCAGTCATTGGTCTCTTGACAGAGGTTGCTTCACTCGGGATTGACTCCTTATCAGTCTTTTTAGACTCCCAACTCGTGGTTTCTCATCTAAACCGTGTTTACACAGTTCGCGATCCTACACTACTTCGTTTATTTCAAAGAGTACGCCTCTTGGAACGGTCATTTAATTTTGTCACATATCAACACATACCGAGAGAATTCAATTGTATTGCTGATTCATTGGCTAATTACATTTTGGATTGGCATCTTGCCCATACATAAAAACATCATAAAAAATAAAATGCACAAGTCATTGTAAATATTTAGATCATAAATAGGTCCATATCACTGTATATAACTGTGTTTTTTCAAAAATACATAAAGTTTGTGTCAAAGACAAAATTGGGGATCAAATCCCATATACAAAAATTGTCCCTCAAAGCCTACATATCGTGTACATGCCGCAAAAAGATCAAAAGACCATCTATGGAGATCTAGGAGACCTATCATGTCCCTCATCGGACTCCTCCCGCTGCTGGTGGTAACACACTACAGCTCGAACCACCCTGCAAAGAAGTCGACTGATACGACCAGGCACACCTACAGTATGCCGCTGGAGGTGGTAAGGGACGTCATCCATCTGCATAGCAGGGATGCCATGAGTCAATCCCTGCAGGTTCCTCTCAATATCCCGAACGCCTCCTGCCTCGTCTTCATCTTCCTCTTCGTCAGGAACAGCTTGACGATCAACACCACCACGACGGAGTGGAGAGTACCCAGCTGGTCTCTGTGGTCCACGGTCTGCAACACGCATGCGATTATACATTAGACGTCTTTTACACATTCTAAAAAAGTAATAAAAAATTAAATATTCAAAAAGGAAAAAATACATATCCACGAAGGTCATACCAGAGTCGTCCCAGTCATCATCCTCTGGCAATGCCAAGTCGATGTCCTCACATAAATATACCCCTGAGTAGGGATAGTCATCAATCATAACTATCTGCTCCTCTAGCCAGGAGAAGAAGTCCTCACCAAAGGCTAGCCACTGAGGTCCCCCGAGGCGTCTAGCATAGTCACTCCATCGAGCCATCCATGGCTCGGTAGGTGGATGAGGGCGTATAGATATCTGTGGGCGCAGTAGTCGCACCCTTGCCAAAAAGAAAGTGACCAGGATGCTCCCATAGCCAAACTGGGTATTTTTCCCAGTCCTACACTTGTGCACTTGTTCTTTCAGATTGGACAACACTGCCTCACACCAGTTGAAAACTGTTCCTCCCATGCACTCTGCTGCGAGATTCACTTGTGTGCGGGATGCCTGATGTGGACTCACGCTTCCTACTGCACGCGTGATAGTGAATAGTACGGTTTTCACAGGAAGATTTATGACCTCCTTTATGGCCGCCTTCCCACTTTTCTTACTCGAACCCGCCTGGCAATATCGAGCAATCAAGTCATCTGTGCTTGATTTTGAAGCTGAGTATCCAGTAAAGTTCACCCGGGCCCCTCTTTTCGAGAGACCCGTGAGGAAGTAAATATCCTCGAGTTGGATTTCAAGCACATGCTCTCCCACTCGGAAAGCTCGAATGTCAGGATCCCACAATTGGATGAGGTGAGTGAGAAGCTTAGGTTGCTGACGAATCCCTTTGGTTTTGAAGAACTTTAGCAAACCACATTCTTGCAATGTGGTCACGGTGGGTAAGTCATTTTCGGCTGCAAAATCATTCGCTTCGTGCTCTCTTTCCTTCCAGCTTACCATTTTGCTCTGAATAAGTTGCAAATCCCTGCAAAAGGTCAAACAAAACAATTAATAACTATTTAGCAACTTAGTTCCAGAAAGAAATTAGAGAAAATTTGATTTTTTAAACTAAAAATTCGCCCGTGCCGCGTCTGAGGGATATTATACCGCGCGGCAGTCCACACTACTGCACCTCGGTTTGAGTATCCAGCGCGGTACTGTTACACAGTACCGTGCTTTTCGATAGAGCCCCCACGCGGTAGTGTGAAGGGCGATTCTTGCCCAAAAGGGCTCACTAAAAATTCAATTTTTTCCTGGTGAAAGCAAAAATTTTTTACATAAAATGAAAGAGGGGCTCAAGCACTCTTACCTGGCACAGATGGCTGTCGAAATGGTTTCCCAGAACTCCCGGTATGGATCCTTGAAATCTTGCTCCTAAATGGGTGAAAATGTCTCCTTTGGGTAAAAAACACAAATGAATAGTAATTTCTATTTTTACCATTCCTTATATAGCATTTTTTCACATTTTTTTCTAATTAATTAATTACTATTTTAAATAGTTAAAATAAACCCTTGTTCACATTATTAATGTCTAGTTTTTGAGCATTTATTGACAGGATCCTCGGTAAAAATGCGATACATTTACGCTGGTGTTTATTCATGATTTGACCTTCATTTTGAGCATACTTTATCTTTTTCGTGCTCTGGATTTAAAACTTGAAAAAGATTCCAAGCGCTTTTACACCCGTGTCGTGCTTGTCAAACTCGAGTAAACGGTGTCGAGTACGGTTAGCTTTACTCATGCTCGTTAAACAATGAGGAAAGTATTATCCTGGTTGTATTTTATTCCTTTTTCGGACCAGAATAATTAAAATTACGAAAAAGACCATAGGAGTCCATAGTTAAGCTCTTTTCAGACTCCTTAAAATTGAAAAGATTGCCAAGTGATCTTGACTCTTTCACACTTGTAAAAGTATTTGAAAAGTCGTCTATTCGGTGATAGGTTACCCCTTTTTCGGCCCGTCTAGACTATTTACGAGAAAGGTATACCTCAGTCAGTTTCAGCTGGGAGAGTTCTCTCGAGAATTGTTTTACACTTTTTCGGGATCGAGAGACTAAATTTTACGAAAAAGTACATTATGGAGCTTCCTTTAAGTTTTTTCAGGCTCTCTAAATATGAAAAAACTACCGAGTTTTCCTTCCTTGGACTCGTTAAAATGTTAACATCGAAGGACCCACTTTGGGACGAACCCCTCCTTTCTCAGGTTCGTAAAACATGTGAGATTGGACTCATCCATGAGATGAGCTACACCGAGCATCTGGTATCCTCTTCGAGCTCGCAAAACAAGAAAGAGGTACTCGTCTATCATGTCGGGGAAATATGGGGGGATAAGTCAAGTTTATCTATGGCAGCCTGTCAGTCGTTACCTTTGAACATGGCATGTGTCCATCTCTTGTCTATATTGGGTATCCATTTTTCACTGAGTTATGGTCATCATCATGAGTCGTCTCCCTGGCCACGATTCCACTCATCCAGTGTCTATCCTCTATTTATCAATAATCCCTGTTGCCAAGTCCTGTTACATGCCGTTATATGTTCAAAGGGTTGCATTGTTTCGAGTCATTCATTGTGTCAGGCCTCCGCTGTGTCAGTACATACTCCATTGCTCCATCATCTTATCATCTGTGTCTATTTCATGTCGATGATGTGGGAATCATCATGGCCCACCTTCGACGAGTCTATTCCTGTCGACACCAAATCACTATTCGGGAATTAGACTAAGAGATCAATCGTTAGTACCTTGGTACCTGCATGCCTCAATGGCAGGTTTCCTCGTGTTTGGCAGTAGGTTCACATCATTGACCTCTGATCAAGCAATCTCTCGGATGCTCGACATCAACTCATTCATTCGCATTTCGTTGAGATGTACTATTGATACCTTGGGAATCATCGTCATCATTGGTGATCTCCCTCGCATTTGTTAACGGTCCACATCATTGACTGGTAATCAAATGGTTTCTACCATGTTCGACTTCAACACCTTGTAATCACATGGTTAGATTCGTATCTTTTGCGATCGGGTAGAAGACCCTAGGCGCATCGCTGTATCTCGACTGCGTCCAGGCTGCGATGGAGATGTCCCTTGTATTGTCACACACATCCACTTATTGTATTGGTCGTGGCTATTTCATTATTGTCTCATGGATCTACGATTGTTCATAGTAGCCATGATCTGTCCACAGTCTACATCATCTCAGTACTCATGGATCTGCAATGTATTGGTCGGTATCCATGCTTTGAGTCATCTATTTTCGAGCATGGGAATGCCCGCCTCGGTGGTATATCTAACACTTTGTTTATGTTTCAGCTCAGTGTCGCTCTCCTCGATGCTATCTCTGCACACTATATTTGTAAAGTCTTTCGGCCATCAGTCCCTTCTGACCTCACACTTTAGGGGGCATCTGTTATACCTCCATATTTCACAGTGTCTCATCTCTATCACAAAACGAGTTGACGTTGTTTTAAACCATCCAGAAGAGGTAGATGATGAGTCAACCTTGAAGGTGAATCTACCCTGACAAGTTCTGACCCACCTAAGACTTTATCTACACACACTACCGCACCTTGCTCATTTATCAAAACGTGGTACTAGGTACTACCTCGCTATGCTATTTTCCCAAAACGCGGCAGTACCGCGTTCTGCAGAGACTGCAGAACGTGGTACTCTTTTAATAGCCTTTTTCCCTTGGCTTGTGGGATTTTGGATTTTCGAAGATAATGGAAGATTGGGGTCCCTGATTCGATCTCAACTCATTTCCTTCGATTAGAAACCCTGATCCACTTATCTCTCCTTAGATCCACCCATCTCTCTTGTTGGTTAACCTCACCATTCACTATAAAAGAGAGGCATTCCATTGGAAAAAAGGAGGACTCTTGAGAGTACCGAACTTATGGTCTTGCAGCATTGTGGAGATAGCTAGAGGAGAAGACACTTGGAGCTGGAGGATTGGCTTGGACATCAAGCATCTTTTGTAAGTATTCTTCAAGTTGTAATGGAATAACTTGTCTTGTTTTCCCAAATCATTTGTGTTAACTTTATTTTAATGACATGATTTGTATCTTTCATAGATTTAGATTCTAACTCATGTTTCAGGTTGCTAGATTATAGTGCATTCTTGTGTCTTGGTTCCATTTTGACAGGTTCATTTGTGAGGGCTTGGAGATTGGAGCAACTACAAGAACAAGCGTCTGGATAGAAGGTTAGTTAAATTTCTTCTACTCTTTCTAGCATTTTAATCCTGAGATGTTTGTTAAATCTAGGGATTCAAGGTAGCATTTGTTTTGACTTGTTTCTTGCTTTAAGGTTAGTTTAAAGTCTGCTTTAAAGTTAAGAGAGTTTTGGCTTATCCGTAGGACAAAATTCTACATAAAAATTCCGTGTGAGGTTAACACTGAAAAATTTCTCCATATAAATGCTGGTTTAGATGAGAGTCAGCAAAAACAATTACTAAAAGTTCTCAAGACTCAAACTAGAGCATTTGCATGGGAGTATACCAATATGAAAGGTATACACCCAGATACCTGTATCCATCACATTTACATAGACTCGAACATACCTCCTGTTAGGCAGCCCGAGAGAAGAATGAATCGAGCACTAAAGGATATAGTAAAGGATGAATTACAAAAACTCCTTAATGTTGGATTCATTTACCCAATTTCCAACAGTAAATGGGTTTCTCCTCTAGTGGTAGTTCCAAAGAAATTCATAAGGAAATGGCGTATCTGTGTTGATTTTCGAGAACTCAACAAGGCCACTCTTAAGGACTACCCTTTTCCTTTCATCGATCAAGTGTTAGACACCTTATCGGGGAAATAGTATTTCTCATTCCTTGATGGGTATAGTGGATACAATCAAATATTGATAGCACCTGAGGATCAAGACAAGACAACCTTCACTTGCTCTTGGGGGACGTATGCCTATCGAGTGTTACCATTTGGCCTATGTAATGCACCTGCTACTTTCCAGATTGCAGTTCTAGGAATATTTGCTAACCTCATACACGAATGTGTAGAAGTTTATATGGATGATTTTACAGTTTATGGTAACACCTTCCAGTAATCCCTTGATAACCTTGAAACAGTTCTTATTCGGTGCCAAGAAATGAACTTAGCTCTTAGTCATGAAAAATGTAAAATGCTACTGACCAAGGGCATAGTCTTGGGACATCATGTCTCTCTTCAAGGTATCAAGGTGGATCCTGCCAAGATTGAAATAATTGTTAATCTTCCTCCTCCAAAAACTCCGAAGGAAGTAAGAAGTTTTCTTAGCCATGCCAGCTATTATAGACATTTCATTGAAAATTTCACTAAGATAGCTGCACCTATGTTCAAATTACTCATTAAAGACACAAAATTTCAATGGACTGAACCTTGTCAACAAGCCTTTGAAACTTTGAAGGCCAAGCTATTAGTGGCACCAATTCTTAGGGGCCCAAATCGGTCCCTTCCTTTCCATATATCCATTGATGCTTCTGACATAGCCATAGGAGCAGTTTTAGGTCAAAAAGAGGGACAGACATCACATGCCGTCTACTTTGCAAGTAAAAATTTGACTCCTGCAGAATCGAATTACACTATTACTAAAAAAGAGTTTTTAGCAGTAGTCTACTCCATCAACAAGTTTTGTCATTATATCACAGGATATGAAATTTTTATACACACTGACCACTATGCCATCAAGTTTTTGATGAATAAACCTATCACCAATGGTAGAGTGACTCGGTGGCTTCTTTTGCTACAAGAATTCAAGATCACCATTGTTGATCGTCCCGGTAGAGAGAATGTAGTAGTTGATTTCCTCTCTCAAATTCAAGTTGATGATAATGCCAACCCTATCGATGATAGCTTCCCAGATGAACATTTTTTCACTATATCTGTTCGAACCCCATGGTTTGCAGATATAGCATATTATTTACCAACTAGAAAGCTACCTAACCATCTCTCCCCACCTGAGAAACGTAGGATCATAGTTCAAAGTTCCAATTATTCTTGGGTAGATAATGATCTCTTTCGTACTGGTCCCGATCTTATTATTAGACAATGCATACAAGAGGATGAGATGGCAGAGATCCTTCATGCATGTCATGGTGGACCCTGCGGTGGGCATTTTTCTGATAAAAGGACAACATACAAAGTATTGCACTCTGGGTACTATTGGCCAACCATCTTTAAATATGTTTTCAAATATTTCAAGGGATGTGATAGTTGTCAAAGAATGGGTAGACCTACACCATCTCATGAGATGCCTTTGCAACCCCAAGTTATGATTGAGCCATTTGAAAAATGAGCTCTAGATTTCGTTGGACCAATTTCCCCTATGTCTCGCAAGAAGAAGTACATTCTAGTCTATATAGATTATGTCACCAAATGGGTAGAAGCTAAATCTCTATTCCGAGCCACAGAGAAATCTGTGGTGGAATTCATTTATGAAGAAATATTTACCCGATTCGGTGTACCTAGGGAAATTGTAACCGATCAAGGATCTCAGTTTACCTCCAAATTAATGAAAGAGCTTACTGAAAAATATGGTATTAGACATTGTAAATCTTCACCATATCAACCGGAGGCCAATGGTCAGGTGGAATCCGCCAACAAAGTATTAGAAGCCATCCTGACTAAAACTATCCACTTACACCACAAAGATTGGGAAGACAAGCTTCCAGAAGCTCTATGGGATTATAGAATAACTTGGAGGAACACCACTGGTCACACACCTTATGAACTCGTTTATGGTAAACAAGTTCTTTTACCCATCGAATTTCAACTCAAAACTTTTCATATGTTTGCACAGTTAGGGATGAACTTAGAAGAAGCATAGAGTCAACAAATCCTGTAGATAGATGAATTAGACAAGATTAAGCAAGATGCTATTCAACGTACAATCTTAATAAAAAATCAATGCAAAAAGTGGCATGATAGATACATTAAACAAAAACAATTCAAAACTGGAGACTGGGCACTACTTTTTTATTCAAGATACAAAAATTTTAAAGATAAATTAACTACTCGTTGGATGGGTTCTTGTGAAACTGTCACCGCCTTTGATAATGGATCCGTTAAAATTAAGACAATTGATGATTCGCAAATTTCTTTTGTTGTAAATGGACACAGACTTGGACTTTATCATCAACCAATATCTAAACAAGATTTTGTGTAGAATGCCTTGCAACATGAAGAAATGGAACTAGTAGAAGAGGAAGTCATTCCTCCTCCTCCGAGTCCTTGAATCATTTTGGGTTATCTTCTTTTGTATGTATGTAAATATGTTTTCGATTTTCAATAATAATGAGTCGTATCTAAAACAACTAATTACATTTTTCTTTTTACAGGAGTCTATTATGATCAGTTTGTAAAGTATTGTCAATAAAATAGGAAGACTCTTTTTCCTTTCAAAAATTTTACATGACTTGTTTTGTACATATGCTTTGTTTTGAATAAAAATTTGAATCATCTGACAAGTGGTTTTGCAGCTTAATCACAAGAACCCTATATTTGTAATCAGCTCATGTGATATTATGCGAAAAGGGAAGTGCTCTATAAATAAATACTTATAGTTCTCCCTCTCTTTTGGTTACTGCTAAAATTGAAAATTTTAGTGAAAAGATAATGATTTTTTATATAATTTATAACCACTTTCTTTTATGATTCTGTTTATAGTATTTAATTCAGACATGCACACTTCTGATTTATCATTGGAACAGTTGTTTAAAAGACCTACTTTAATTATTATGATCTCCACGAAACTCTATCTTACACCTATGGACTGCTAGTTCATCCTTGACTCATTATCAAAACTTGTCTCTAAAGCACCTTTAAAAGGTAGCTTAAAAATGGGTGATATTTTATATTTTATGGGGAATATTACTGACTTTTTTATGAAGAAGATAGATTGTGAAGTCAAAGAATAGCTTTAGGTTATTATATTTTGACATGATCTGTAATTTAGGCCATTATAAATAAATTTACTCATAAGGTTTGTGCTAAATTTTGAATTATGTGTTTAACAGGCTTAGCACACTCTAGTGCCAACCAACTTCCTTACAATATATATATATATATATATATATATACGTAGCAAACCCGCTGGGGTACTGAACAGGCTCGTTGGCAGTGGGTCCATGCTACGTAAAATATTAAACAAGGAAGCTTGGTAAATGCAAGTAAACCCGTCGGGGTACTGAATAGGCTCACTGGCAGCAGGGCTATGCTTGCATGGTACCAAGATAAACTCGTCGGGGTACTAAACAAGCCTGCTGAAAGTGGGTCAATATCGGGTAAAAGAGGTTTGGTTAATGCATTACTATTCACATAACTCATAAAAACCTGAGTATACAAACACACATTTACGCCGATTATGTATGCTATCATTAGATAATGGCTATAAGTTGGACTTGGACCTTGTCATCTAATTCAAACAATACCTAGGATATGACTATCCTAGAAATGGGACCCATAATTATAGTAGGTCTCACAAAGTTTTATGGTGAACCTTATCTATATTCTTTGGATGACAAGAGATCTTTACAATGAGTCATGGATGACTAGTTTTCCTATGGCATTTTTCGCATATCTTACACTATTATTCTTCATATGGTCTTTTAAGCACTGTTGTATTCTTTTGATGAATGTACATATCTGAATCATCTACGTTTGTTAGTTAATATTTCATTTCCTTGGGGAAATTATCACAATATTTAAAAAAAAGCTATCTGTAAGACTTTCAATTGAAATTTTTAATTTTAATCATTTTCTCTTTTATGGCTTGAGGACACGTCATATTTTTGGTTTCAGGGGAAGAGTAGATTTGTTCTCACTCTCTGAATATTTATGAAAATTTTACTTATCTCTGATACAATGATAGGTGTTTTCAAGTTAATGCAAAAGCATAAGAAAATTGATCTAATCAAAGAAAAAAAGAGGAACGCAACTAAAAGATACCGAAAAGCAAAGTTTACAGCATCTTTTGTGCACTAACAGCTTCAGAAATTCTCTACAAAATCACCTTTGGTCAGCATCAACAATAAGATCTTGTATAAACAAAAGTCTGTACAAAGGACTAAATGACGGGTTGAATACCAATCTGAATGAGGCAAATAAACAACGTTCTGAATGGAGTGTTGAATGAAACCATAGCCTATAACAGCTTAATTGAATATGCAAAATTTGAAAACTATTGATAAGTTTTATTGGCTAATTATGACAGGGATTAATCAAATGTCAATTTCACACATGGCTTCGTTCTCTTATCCATCTCGCCTCCATTAACGGATGGATTATGCATCATTTTGAATCATTACATGAATGCCATTCGGTCTTACTTATCATATTGTACGATTTGCCACCATATCAATTGAATCACGATCTTTCACATGTAATCTATTTTCATTACATGAATTACATTAAACCTATCCAAAGCTCGGCTTTGGACATGGTTGAATATTCTCTAAACCACAAGTATTCACTGGATTCATGCACCTCTATGCTGCCACTTAACTTAAGATCTTCGAATGACAGATCTGATATTTTCAAGCATGCCAAGCCCTCGCCCACTGTCATTCAAACAATCAAACAAACCTTGGTTTAAACTGGTGATCGCGTGAATTTTTCCTCAGTCTGTTCATTCTCCATCTAAGCTGCATCCTTGGAAAATCCTTACACCTCTTGTATCCATTCGCATTCGCTCGTCCTCTTTCCACAATGCCAATGTGTTATGAGCCTAGTAGCTACCAGGATCTCCTTCACATTTCTTAGTTTAAAGCCTATCATGAAGTGTTTTTGTGAGCAGGTTGGGAACCATTTCTCCACCTTCTCCAAGGTTGTAACATCCTGAATTTTCATAAAAATTTAAAATTTTTGATAACATCATTAATTATGATAATTATAATTGCGGAATAATTATTGTTGATATTAATTGAAAAGTTGTTAGTACTAAACATACTTTAATTTCTGTTTAGCAGCAATACGACAGTGACAGATTTAACAAAATAATTAGTAAACATGATTATGATGACAAATGAGTTAATAGATTGGAAATATGATGCGACACTTTTCTTTTGCATTGATACTGACAGTTTGACTTTTGATGCATAAGGGTGTCCTACGAGGTACCCTAGAGTTTACTTAGCTACAACGCTAACGCACTTGAATATTCTATGTGTAGATGACAGGTAAAAAGGTTCAATAACTGTGTAGTTAAAAGTACGTGTGTAATTCAATTCAATCGTCAAATAGAAAAATTGTGAATTCTTTTATGAAAACAAGTATCTATAGGTATGATGGTTTAGTGCTTCTTACTAGTTTCTCTATACTGTCTTAATTGTTTAAAATGTTGAAAATAATGACGTCAAGAAGGTATTTATGCCTGTTAAATTTTCAGAATTTACTTCAATCTGATCTAGGATCTTAACTGAGAGAACAACATGTACAACATATCTACAACATATCAATCATGGAGACAATAATGCAAGCACACAAGAGACACAAAGATTTACTTAGGGAAAACCATAAAGGTGAAAAACCCCAATAACTTCCTCAGAGATAGATAGAGCAATGATACAACCCAACCATAAGAGATAGACATATCCTAGCAGCAGATCCTCCTCCTCCATAAGTGCGCCACTCCTCCTTAAGTGCATGAGTGAGAAGTGAGTGATGAAATAGAGTGCCTACCGCACTCTATTTATACTTGACTTGACTTGCCTTTTACATAAATCATGTAGGCTCGAACTTAACCACATAACATAATGCTGACTAGGCCGACCCCCGATAGGGTGTTCTAATAACCCTTTGACCCACATGGCCGACCCCCAATAGGGTGGTCTAATAACCCTTTGAGCCACATGACTTATACAGGGCCGACCCCAACAAGGTGGTCTAATAACCCATCAAGTATAAGTTACGACATTTACAATATAAATGACGACACTTCCATATAGAGGAATAATACCATCTCTATAGGAGTACATACAACATACATATATGAAATACATTCCGAAGTTACATATACATCAACACTCCCTCTTAACTAGGAAGGTATTTCTCGACACAGGTCTTCTAGCACAAGTCATCTTCTCTGGATCATCGTCACTGGATAATCATCATCGAGTCATCATCATCGTCACTGCTGCTGCTATCTTATTCAATCTCTGAATCTACTCGTCATAGGAATCTCTACAGAGCTAGTCCTTTTTCATACTAGATGTAGGCCCACCACCTGCAGGTCTTCATCATCACTGGCCATACTGTGGAATCCTCAGGACTTATTACGTGCCTCACAAAACCTCGAAAGAGCATCTGCCAGATATCCTAGGGAAACGAATTACATGCCATAGGCAAAACCTCAAAATACTATCTGTAGATCTCCCAGGGCCATATTATATGTGACCTCACCACAAAACCTTGCAAGAGCATCCCGGGCTGTTACGAGCACACAGCTACCTATAGGATCTCCCAGGTCACGAATTACATGTGGTCACCACAAAACCTCGCAAGAGCATCCTAGGCTGTTACAAGCACACAGCTCTACCTATAGGATATCCCAGAGCACGAATTACATGTGGTCATGGCAAAACCTCGCAAGAGCATCCCAGGACTGATTACGGGCACACAGCCCAACCTATCGGATCTCCCAGGGACACGAATTATATGCCATAGGACAAAACCTCGAAAGAGCATCTGCCAAATATCCCAGGGAAATTAATTACATGCCATAGGAAAAACCTCGTAAGACTATCTGCAGTTCTCCCAGGGCAACGAATTATATGTCCTCCCAGAGAAAAACCTCGAAAGAGCATTTGCTAGATATCTCAGGGCACCGAATTACATGCCATAGGAAAAACCTCGAAATACTATCTGCAAATCTCCTAGGGAAACGAATTATATGCTCATCTGCACAACCTGATCCACGGCCATAGAGTATCAACCTGATACTCACCATACATCATCCTGATGTACACATGATCATCCTGATCATCATCACTGCAACATCCTGTTGCATGTCATCTAGAGCAACATCCTGAAGCTCGTCATCCATGATCATCCTAATCATACAATGCATCTACCTGATGCATACCAAGTATCCACCTAATACAAATACAAATACATGATACATATCACCATACATGATCCACCTGATCATACAATGTATCCACCTGATACATATACAGATACATGTTCCAAGCATCCAACATGATGCATATACAAAAATACATACACATGATCCAACCGATCATATCCAGCATCCAACATGATGCGTACATACATATAAATGATCCAACTGATCATATCTAGCATCCAACATTATGCATACATACATACATAAAAATGATCCAACTGATCATATCCAGCAGAAACCAGAACATCATCATGATGCTCATCATTTAGCACTTACGTCCACAGCCATGTGAAGGATCCTCCTTCCAACATGCTTGGAATGGCTTCAGCAAATGTATCCATCACTTCTTCCTCGAAGTGTCCTCGATCTAAAGAATTCCAAGCCTCTCTTTGAAGTACTCAAACTTCACCCTGGCTAGTGGCTTCGTCAACACATTTGCAATCTGCTTGTCCGTTGCAACATACAGGAGTTTCAGAGCTCCTCTCTACACCATATCCCTGATATAGTGATATTTGATCTCTATGTGTTTCGACCTGTCATGAAACACTGGGTTCTCAGACAGCTTTACACAACTCTGGTTATCACAGAAGATACCAGTAGCATCCAACGGGAGATCAAATAACTCAGACAGTAGCTTCCGTAGCCATACTGCCTCACAACTAGCTGAGCAGGCTGCAACATACTCTGCCTCAACTATACTCAGTGCTACGTAGGACTGCTTCCTGCTAAACCAAGAGATCACACCTGATCCCATATTGAAGTGGCATCCATATGTGCTCTTCCTATCTACAGCACTACCAGCCCAATCTGAATCAACATAACCCTGTAGGTTAAACTTTTGATTCAGTTCATACTTGAGCTCATAATCCACTGTACCCTTCAGGTACCTCAGAACATGCTCTACAACAACCAGGTGAACACTCCTCGGATCTGTCAGGAACTGACTCAATGTGTTCACAGCAAAGCAAATGTCTGGTCTCGTGTTCGTTAGGTACATCAAGGACCCAATCATCTGACAATACATAGATACATCAACCGGCTCAGATGAAGCATCACATAGAAGCTTCATATTCGATGCCATAGGTGTGGCCATAGCCTTGCAGTCCATCATCCCGAACCTCTTCAGGATCTCTACTACATACTTCCCTTGTCCAGGGAAGATTCCATCACTCTGCCACACCTTCATTCCAAAAACAAATAGTGCATCATCCCCGAGTTCCTCAACTCGAACTCGGCAGCAAGCTTCCGCTGCATGTCGGCAATCAATCTATCTTCACCTGTAACAAATAGGTTATCCGCATACAAAAGTAGTATCACTGGATTTCCTTCCTCAACCTTGTAGAAAAGGTTGGAATCCGCTTTATTCTTGGTAAAGCCCAAACTGGATAGAAAGCTATCTATCCTACCATACCAAGTTCTGCACACATATATGACTACACCATGCTATCTTGAAATCCATCTGGTGCATCTTCTATTTCATCACTTTTATATTTCTCAATGCCGCCATCTGCAACATGCTTGATTTGATAGTTCTATTTGGAAGTCACAACAAACTTCCCTTCAAGTCTTGGTACCGCATCCCAAACATCGTTCTTCATGATCGACGGATCATGGCATTCTTCCCGTATCCTGGGAACTTCAATGTCTTCAATAGATAATTTTGTTGCTGAACAAATGTTGTAGTTCTTCTTTTGTAGGTGATGGCATACGATCTTTCCTACACAACAAGTTAAATTGCATGATTAGAAAACATCTCATAGTTTTCAAAACAAATTCTTACACATAAAGAAATATGTCATACAATCATGCAATTATCTTAGCCAATTCTTCAATACAACATTTATCCATATCCTGTAACTTTCTAGATGCCTTCCCATCTCTACCAGAACATTGTTAAGAGTGTGCACAACTCCCAACATGTCAGCAAAGAGGTTTCATTCTAGATAAGTAGCAATGGAATGTTGTACAGTGCCATAGGCCACTTGCCCATGCATATTAGTAGTATATTGTTCATCAATGCAACTATTCTAATATGCATAATACACAACGTAATTCTAGGAACATCAGTATATAGATTATTGAACAGTATTATTTAAACAATAAAATATGCAAGTAATGACAATTCAAATACTTATCTTTGTTTGTTTGTTGGGTTGACTCCCTCTCATTCTTTGCTTCTTTTCCAAGACTCCTTTCTTATGTGGATTGTGAGAAGTGGTAAACTCCCTCTGAATATCTGCATCCTTGCAGAAACTACTGAAGTGTGCTCCTTTGCTTTCTTGCAGGAACAACTGGAGTGTGCTCCCTCTTGATCTTTGCTTATTGGATTACTTGTTCTTGAACTCATATTCATCCTTGGTCCCTATGCATGCTTATTAGTATCATGATTGTGTTATCCTTGTGATCTCATATAAAATCATACATTCATTAGTATACTATTAAAACACAATAATCTCAAGCATGTATAGTCATGATCATTTCAAACAGAAATAATAAGCATTAGCATTCAAGGTTTATGTAGGATTCTTATGGTTAGTCAAATCATAAGAAACATAACATGTCTAAACCTATAATTACTCAGACCTATGACTCTTCGGGTTAGTCATATCATTAATTAAGGTAAGACACATAATATGCATATACCCATGATTATTCAAACTTATGACTTCATGAATAATCATTATCAACAACACAACAGTATAAGATCCTAACCCAAGGTAGGATTCTAGCTTGATATAGGAAAAACATACCTAGATTAGCATGCTAGCTAGTTATGTCTAACATACCCATATAATGTCTTTTGGTTCTCTTCAGTGATTTGTGCTAGTAACCTGCATGTCTCATAAGTTAACCATTGTAGAAACAAGTTATACATACCTCGAAAGTAGATCTTCTA
Organism: Larix kaempferi; assembly: GCA_027924585.1. Lineage (NCBI taxonomy): Eukaryota > Viridiplantae > Streptophyta > Pinopsida > Pinales > Pinaceae > Larix > Larix kaempferi. The sequence goes on from BSBM01000748.1 coordinate 8,890,307, forward strand.
TGTGATCCATGACAATGGATGAATCCTTGTCTTCATGTCACCATGATCATACGTTCTTGAAGTAGAGCATGATTTGTCTTTCTTGGTGTACCTTTTATGTTAGCAGACAACATAAACCTCATACAACACCATAATGCATTAGTACAATCATAAGTGTCAACACCCTAACCAATGAATATCTTCTATCATGCATTCATAATTTTGTTAAGGTGATACGACAAATCTAAAATCAAGATTGTACTAACCGTAATAACATGAAGACAAACATACCATAAACTTAATCATGAACAAATATCGAAACATACCTTGATGAGTCATACCTGTCGAGATCGCTTGTAATATTCTTATGTAAGGCCTTAGCCTCATCTCCCTCTGAAACAGGAACTTCTTCACTTATGCAGGTGACCAATCCATCTTCTTCTAGGACTAACCCAATCCACTTGATTTGTAAGAATTGGACCTAGAGATAGATATGGGTTTCTCAGAGAAGCCCCAAAAATTCAAACTTTGAATTTCAAACTTTCAAAAGGATAGAAATATGCGCCTTGATGAGCTGATCAAGCTAGTATATTAAGAATTTGAAAACTACAATGTTTCACTCCTCAATTTTGCCTTTGAAACTTCTGGATTGACTGGACGTGACCCTGAAATGGGCTTTGATGAAGCCCACTCTTCTGCCCAATCAAAAGGTTTGATCCAAAGCTCTAAGCTTCTATTTTTCCGAGGAGCTTCCAGCCGTGGTCACAAATTTCAAAAATTCCCATTTTTACAGAAGCCCTAATTTTCCACTTTTCTGATCAACATCCCGAACTAGGGTCTAATCAAGCCCAGCCCTCTTGCCCGACCAAAAATTCTGATTTTGGTCTCTAAATTTCGATTTTGATGAGTAGCATCTAGCCGTGGTCTTCGATTACAAAAATTCCAACTTTCTCTGAAGCCCTAAATTCTGGAAGCCATGAATGAAGGTACTCAAAAATAATTCTGTTTTGACATAAATATGTACCTGATTGTTTCTGGTGTAACTCTGAAAGTTTCGATCCACAGGGTCTGAGAACAATTCTTGCGATAGCCCGACCTGTTATCTTTCCATCCTGATAGGTCTTACCTCAATTGGATTCTCTGAGAGAGAGAGTTATGCCAAGTGTCGTAACGTGACCTGTTTATAGGATAATACAGGAGAGAAAACTTGTACAGTGTGCCGCGTGTCACTGGTTCAACTTCGGCCTCTGAATTTTTTTTATAAGATAGCTCGACCTGTTATCTTTCCATCCCGATAGGTCTGACCTCAATTGGATTCTCTGAGAGAGAGTTATGCCAAGTGTCGTAACGTGACTTGTTTATGGGATAATACAAGAGAGCGAACTTGTACGGCGTGCCACGTGTCACTGGTTCATCTTTGGCCTTCAAAAAATTTTCATGAGATAGTACAATCTGTGTAATACCTGTAAAGTTTTACAAAATTTCATTTGGATCTTCCTATGCCAAGTTATGACCTTTTTCCCAAGGTCACCTGATTTTGACTCAGATCTAGGAGAGGCAGAAACCCTATATTATACAGATCATAAATCACAAAGTACAACGAATTAGAGGTTGTCCTTTGGACACAAGGTACATGGGGATTTAATATTCGACCTTTAAAGGTTTTAGATCCGAAAAATTTTCCAAAACGGATTTATACCAAAAGTTCTACGATGACTGGTTTTTGCTATATCAAGCCCTAGCATCGTAAGTGCAACAAGTGTCATACATGCCATATCATGCCTTCTTTCAGGCTAGCTCTGATAACATGTTAAATTTTCAGAATTTACTTCAATCTGATCTAGGATCTTAACTGAGAGAACAACATGTATAGCATATCTATAGCATATCAATCATGGAGACAATAATGCAAGCACACAAGAGACACAAATATTTACTTGGGGAAAACCATAAAGGTGAAAAACCCCAATAACTTCCTCAGAGATAGATAGAGCAATGATACAACCCAACCATAAGAGATAGACATATCCTAGCAGCAAATCCTCCTGCTCCATAAGTGTGCCACTCCTCTTTGAGTGCATGAGTGAGAAGTGAGTGATGAAATAGAGTGCCTCCCGCACTCTATTTATACTTGACTTGACTTTCCTTTTACATAAATCATGTAGGATCGAACTTAACCACATAACATAATGCTAACTGGGTCGACCCCCAATAGGGTGATCTAATAACCCTTCGACCCACATGGCTGACCCCCAATAGGGTGGTCTAATAACCCTTTGAGCCACATGACTTATACAGGGCCGACCCCAACAAGGTGTTCTAATAACCCATCAAGTATAAGTTATGAGATTTACAATATAAATGACGACACTTCCGTATAGAGGAATAATACCATCTCTACAGGAGTACATACAACATACATATATGAAATACATTCCGAAGTTACATATACATCAACAATGCTGTATACGTTTACTGTCGTAAGCCAAAAATGTAATTCTAGCTGGGCTGTGGTCATCGTCTTAAATAACTAATACTGTAAAGTATTAGCATCATGATTGTTCTACCAACCGTCAGATGCATTGTAATAAGAGTTGGGGTATGGAGTTTATGACCATAGTATGATTCTTATGCTAGTTACAAATCATTGGTGATGTCGAAACATCAAGGTGTAACTCCTATGACATTTTATTTATCATTTTAATTTTATATATGAAATAATAGAAACCATGGTTATTATACTAACCATATAAGTCATATAGATTTCTATCCTATATAATAGTGTTATATTTGCCAAAAATGATCATGATATAAATGAAATTCTACAATATTAAAATTAATATGCAATTTGAAACTTTAATAAATATATGGCTAGACTTAAGCCTTGATGCACTAATTACGATCATAATCATTGGAACTTAAACTATTAACAATACAATCCAAAAGCTTGAGCTTATAAAAGATTTATACGAAGGTTTGTTGTCGTATTAAATGGTACTGACATAATTTATTGTCGACAGGTCGGTGAGTGGATGGTTCATTAAATGGCGTATGCCTCGAGCTGTCGTGGAGATCGAGTATCGATCCTACATTAAAAAATTGGCACACCACTCAAGTTGACATGGATTTGTTACCAATCCACGTAGTGTGAACCCGATGTAATAACAACCGTGTCAACCACTGTGTATTGTTTGTAAGTTGTAATACCTCCGAAACTGGATGCAGAACGCTCCAACAAGAGCTGAAGTGGCACGATTGTGCATTGAAATGATATAGCAATAAATGTGAAAGATATATGATACCGAAGGTGATTGCGTTGGCTTGTTTGTGAGCATTGATCATCTTGAATTATGATCGTTGGATACAACCCTAGTGTTGCATCGTCGTGTTGGGTTATTGAGGAATGATTGAAGTTATTGTTTGCTATTGCTTCAACCTGTGTGGCCGACAGACTGCCGAAATATAGGGTTAGAAATGTTCGGAGAGGTTTCAACCTCAAGAGCTATAGATCAAGTTGAAGTTGTGGGTTTTATTTCACTGTAATGGCGTCGTGTTAACAGAATGGGTCTCTGGTTTGAAGTGTCAATGGTTTGATAGTTTTTAAGCTTTTCGTTTTATAGTTTGAGTGAAAAACACACCATGGTGCAAAATGAGAGAGGGTATCCTATCCCATGTACAGTGAGGAATTCCTCGTTTAACTGGTGAAAGTGAAAAACTTGGTCGCTTACTGCAAAGGTAAACACCCTCGAAATTTTTAGTGTTACTTTCATTGAACTTCGATTTATGGTTTGACAAATAATAGCTATTTAACTCTTGTCTACTATTGTGTCAGTTGTAGGTTGTGAAGAACTTTTTGAGCAAGGGTTTGGAAAAGGCGCGCTTCCATTCCTGGTAATCTCCGGGTCTAAAACCCTCGTAGGTGCCTTTCGACTGTGGTTAATGTGATTCCAAGGGATGAGTAGCCCGCTTTTCACCATGCCTCATCGTTGTCTATTGGTTGGAAAAACTTTGAAGACTCTCTTATTATTCGAGTGATGTTTGTACAGGGATGTGACCTTCGTTTGTTTGCATAATACTTGGTCTTTAAAATATAATGTTTATGTCATCATACTGGGAGTTATAAACTCATCGATACAAAGGGTTTTTGGACTTGTTTAAAATCTTTAAACTTGGGAATAAACCCTGTGCGATTTTATTTGGAAACATGTTGTAATCGTTTTGTTTTTTAGAACATAATTTAACCTTCTTGAAGTTGGAACTTGTATTGGTGTAAACATTTGAGTTACGATCTATTTCTTTAAGTTATGAAAATATATGTGGAGCCAAGGCTCGTTTACAATGGATACAAGGCTTTTATCCTTGATAGTGAAAATTATGCTAAATAATTCTATGCTATTCGTCTGTACTATGGGTTTGAGTGCTGTATGTAGATATTGGGAATTTCGAGCTAGGCCAGGGTTTAAATGATTGTAGTGGATGATAACTCTGTAAATCTTTAAACGATGTAATGGTTTTTGTGTTTGAAAAGAAATAGAATAGGGCCACGCCAAATTCTAGTTTTGTTCTTGAATCGTAAAATATAGTATCTATGTAACTCTAAAATAACCCTTATGTTGAACTAGGGTTTGTATTGTAATTTAAATGTGGATGTACAAATCGTGTTCATGATACTGTTGATAATAATAATGGAAACTTGGAAAAAGTGATCTAGGGTTTTTACAGCTGATAGGATACTATGTTTTAGTACATATATGCAGTTCGTAATAATTTAGATATTACAACACTCAGAATGAATAATACATGCAATTTGTAAAGTGAAATGATAAGTGAAGATAATATGGGTCGTACATTTCCTTTAATTACAGTTCTGATAATACTTGTATTATTATAGGAAATTATTCTATCAGTAATTTAGTGATGAAAACCGCAATGTGTGTGTGAAAAGTGTATTGACTGTAATTTGTAACTTACATTCCTAGTCAACACATTTATCTATTTGTAGCAAGACTATTTACAATGCAGACCTGATATGATGTAAGGAAACTTAAATTTCATTTGTTTCTTATGTACATAGTAGAGATAAGAGTTTACAATATATTTGTACAGGAAATAAAAAATGTTTGTTTAAACTGGAAATAATGAAATATTCTATAATATTTAAGTATTGTACAGAACTTTCTACTATTATTAATTATAGGATAGAAACTGATAAACATATAATTACTATCTTTATCTATCGAATTCAATGGAAAATTGCCTATCTTGTCATCTATTCTTAATTTGCGTATCTATACTAGAGTACGATGCATAAAACAACACGTGGAAAAATATAGATACTAGTTTATCAATTCCAAAATATCATCAAAACTTTAACATTCATACTTTAAACAAATTTAGAAATAGATTCTTCTTCCAAACAGAAAATAGAGATTACTAACTTTACTGAACAAAACTATTAGCTGAGAGAAAGTAGAAAATTTGTAAAACCTAGATAAATCTGTAGGGAAACAAACATCCCAAGAAGACTGTTCCACCCAACCAATTCCTGAAAGCAGTCAAGTACTTGCCTTAGGACCCCCGAACCTATTCATTGAACCACCAGGATGAAGAAACTGAGGAATTTAGGATCTCTTCTTGTAGTAGCAAGTAACTTGTTGAATCTCCAAGAGTTAGCAGTCTAAGGGACTTGCTCTAGTACCTCTGGTTCTCCTTAGCAAATAATTTGCAGACTTATGATTTACACTCACCACTAGCCTCCCTATTCGAATCTCTCAGTGATCACCTGATGCACATGAGGAAAATATTTCTGTAGAATATTGTGTAAGAGCTCCCTGCTCAATTTGAATTTGCCTTATGTAGGCTGCCTAGGCCTTTTCAGTTGTTACTGGGTCATTAAATGAGTTTCCTGCTCACTCTCTCCACCTGGGGGAAAATGCCTCATTTTTAGGGTAATTGTCCCATAACCAATAGCTAGTGGTGTGATGCAATTGCTGCCATCTGTCCCATACCTTCCAACAGCTTCCATTCCTCTTGGTGGGTGAGTGAACACTCATTTAACAGTCCCCTTAAGTGTTTGTCTCCTAATTAATTTATTTAAATAATAATAATCTATAATTACATTCACCCTTGATCAAAACTAATCATAATTACAAAACTTTGTAATTAAATTTAACATAAAGTATTTTGCAATTAAAATAATAATTTCTGAAATTTGGGTAGGTGACAAAGGCCACGACCAAGATATTTCATTACTGTTCATTAAAGGTTTTGATGGCAAGAAAACCAAGGTTGGCCATCCTGTTTCCTCCGTGATAGAAGAGTCAATAACATTAGCTACCAAGCTCCCGAGGGAAGGTGCCCAATGGCATAAGCATATTTTCCTTCCATAGAAGGATCATGAATTTGCCCTGAAGACCGATTTTCAACACGTTGCTGGTACCAAAGGTTTTCACAAAGAATGGGTCAAGCTGGAGTATTTAGATCTTCTAACCGTTATCATCCACTTAATCACTTGCGAGGGTAAGTTCACTATCTTTAAATATTTCCATTTCAGGTTGTTAGATCATTTTGTCAACAGCTAGACCCTCAACTTCCCATTTTATTTCCTGAAAAGTTTGGAGAAGATGTCTAGCCAAGTCAGAAAGAATACCGTTAACCCTTTTGGCATTTTGTATTAGCATTGTCTTATTAAGCTTCTGATCATTCACCAGTTAGAAAAGAGAGGACAAACCTGGGATCATTTTGTTTTTGAGATACTGAACCCTCATTTATCTACTGTCAAACCTTCCTCTTCTCAAGAACATCATCATACCCAAGCAGAACCAAACGCTAAATGTTTACGGTTTGATGAGGATCCCTCAGGTGATGAGCACCTTGCCTAGTCATCACCTTCTCCTGAACTTAGTCTTGGTGACCCTACTTCAGAACCTCCACTCTTTTAAGATCCTACTGAATCCATGAGATCAAATTGTGACCAGTCCATCAACCAGTCTGTCATTCAGACTATCATTCAGCCATCATGTTCAAATATCCAGTTGGACCATCATACCCTTGAATCACCTCTCCTCACATTGGCCAACGCATCTACTCGAATGAGTGAAGCCTGTGTTGTTGAAAGTCCTCCCACACACAACAAAGATACAATTCTTGAAGATCATACTATTGAGTGTGAAACATTTTCAAAAGAGTTGAGTCCCCCGAAGAGCCCTAAGCATTATAAAGAACAAATCATTCTGGCTCAACAGGAGATGGATAAGTTGATCCAAGTGATAGCACGGTTCACAGACCAAAATCAAGGCTATGTGGAGACAATTTCTGAACTTCTTGAAGAGAACAAGGCACTGCGTGCACAAGTAAAATAAATTGAATGCTTGGTTAACACCAAAGCAGCATCCCATACTGCCCTGAAGATGTGATATACTTACTTAAAGGACCAATTCAGGAAGCTCGAGGCTGAATCTATATCTTCATCATCCAAGTCGAAGGTAGCTGCTACCACAACTCAGCCTTCTTCCTAATTTCTCTCTGTCTTGCTCAGTGGAACCTGGCATATCTCCGGTTTGGGGGAATGTTGGTGTCCATTTTGTCACTATTTTTTATCATCAAATCTATTTTGAATGGTGTTAATTTCACTATTTTTTATATATTAAGTTATTCTTTTAGCCATTCATCCCATCAAATAGACCAGGTATGCATGTATTCATTTATCATATGAATTTTGGTCAAATTTCGTTATATTACGATTTATTAATCATTAAATTAACAATTCCAGTCATGCATGCCATCTAGTTTTGATTCACAGGCTGTGGTTTCTCAAATGACCCTTCATTCAGACCGTGTGTTTATATTGCTTAATCTCAACCACGTTCAGCTTGTTGTTCATCCTTGCATTCAGCTTGTGAAATCCACAGTTGGTATGCTTCGGGTAATTAAAGTTAAAAATGGCCACATGGGTTCTGTTAGTCACATGGTAGTGATGGTTAATGAGCTGCTGTTCTAGAAGATTCGTCCCTATGCTCGCCAAGCTCGACAGCACATCCCACGTCTATGTCAACACTCCAACACGTTGATTCTCCTGCGCATTCAGCCTGGAACCACGTTTCCTATTCACGCCAGTCTTCTGGAAGAAGTCCAGGTCACACATGTTCAACTTGCTAGCACAATTCCTTTCCATGACAGTGCTCCAGCAGCCCTCTCCTATCCTCGCCAAGCTTTCCAGCGTGCTACCTCTCTTCCCACATCAAAGGAAGTCGATTCTACAGCTACCTCGTGAAGGAATCAACCCCGTGAAGCACTGGAGGATGCTCCCTACACTGTCACGCACCATTTAAAGAAGCCGGTTATTCATAAACGCCTCTGTTATTAGAGAGTTCGACTCTGAAGACCCTCTCATCCATTGTAAAATGTATAAATAGACGCCTGTAGACAGAAATAGATTTAGCTTGTAGCATAAGAAGATCATTACATTAGCAGATAATTCGTAGTATTTACAGGCAGATAGCAGGCATTTTGTAATTTGATCAAGTTAATGTAAGTTCCAGTTTGTTGATATTCTAAGTAGCTAAACCAATTTCGTTTTCCATCTTTGATTGCTAGGAGGGGCCCCTCATCAACCGAGGTTTTGTCTTTTTTTCTTTCTGTAATTTCTTTTCTGCAATTAGTTAGTTTACTTTCCTGTATATGTAATTAATTCATTTTTCTATATATGATATTTCTTCCTCTGTAGTTTATATTGTGCTTCTAACATAAATTATGTTTACAGAATTAGCAAATGGTTGACAAACAGTATAGTTTGATACTTTCATTTCATTCTTTTCTAATTAGCTAGTTTGTTTTTCTAACCTTTTGCAATTAGATAGAACTTAGTTAATTGTTGTTTCCAGTATGTTAATAGATAGAATTAGTTTAGTTAGATTATTCTCCATAGTTGTAGGTTAATTCTCTTCTCTCATCTCACTCTTGCTTTAGTATAGAATAGGAATAGTTTATCTCTCCAATCATGATTAGAATAGGTTGCTTTCTATTATCTTAGCTTCTCAACAAGTCTTCTCACTGATTTCCTTGCATTCTAGGTTCATCTGAATTCACCAGTTGACGTCAAGATCATCAAAACTGTCCTTTTCCTTAGTTTAATTCATTTTTCCTCCATTCGGACTGGCATTCGGATCGTCATTCGGATTTTCACTCTTTCTGCACTGTTTTATGCTAGTTTGAATTCAGTTTCTTAGTTTTCTTTACTATAATATTTCCTGCTCTTAATTAGTCTTCTCAACCATAATTAGGTCCTTGTTATACATTCCATAAAGTTTTAATTCGAGTCTTGTTGTTATTCTTAGTTTTCTTTAACTGTCTTTTCAATTATGTCTTTCATATTTATCTTGCTAACATGTTGTTGTTTTAGAATTTATCAGTCTTATTCCTAGTATAGTTTATTACATGCTCTTAAGACGTAGTTAGAATAGAGTCAATAATTTCATTCTTTAAGCATTCTAGTTTTGTTAGTTTCCTTCATTTAGATTAGGATCAGTTTCTTATCTTGATAAATAATGAATATGTTCATGGAATAGGATTTGGATTCAGAAATTAATATCTTTATCAAGTTTTCTACTTGTTTCTAAATTAATTATCTTTATCAAGTTTTCTACTTGGCAGCTTCCAAATCAAGTTCAGAAGTAAATATCTTTATCAAGTTTTCTACTTGCTTCTAGTTTTCATTAGTTTTATATTATTTTTCTGCTCATGGATAGTAGATAGATCAGAATGTTTAAAGTTAACTGTAATTTGTCTCTCTGTAGTTTACATCTTTTTGTTAGAGCTAGATTAGATTTACTTCCATTTTGTTTTGCTATTTCATTTGAAAGCCATTATGATACACTCACTCCAGTTCCTGTTACTTGGGAATAGATGTTTTTCTTGAATTAGTTGTTGAATTTATTTAATAGTTTTTAATTTGCTTTGATCAGGATAGATTTCTATTTATGTAGCTTATTATCAAATTAATCCATTTCATAGATAGTTCTTTAATCCGTTTACAGTTGTTTCCTAATTCTTAACTAGAATCTGAAATTGTATAGTTTCCATTTTCATAGTCAATAGTTTGCTTTTCAATTAGTTTCTATTATTTAATTATAAGATAGAGTAGTATGAATTGATGCTATAGCAGTTCATCTGTTTAACTAAATTTTATTTAGTTCCTTTTATTGTTTTTCTGAAGTTTGACTCGGTTTTTCATTTTGAAAGATCTTTCGATCTTTTCTTTATTAAATATTTTTAAGGTCTGACAAGCCAAAAAGTTTAGGTTCCATTCTACCTTAGCATATACTTTGCCTCAACTCTAATATTACCAACCCCAGTCGATAATTAAATATTAGGTGTTTTATTTGAGATAGTTCACACACCCAACAGTACATCCGCATTTAATCCCAACATGAATGGCCATTTCAATCCCTTGTCTACAAATAATGAAGAGAGCATGCGGAGAAGTTCCTTGAATGAATGGAAAGGTACGGAGTTCTGCGAAGGCCGGTAGTTGAATTCGTTTTACTACAAAGCATTTAGAAATCAAGTACATAATTTTTAGTAAGTTTAACCGGAAACGGAGGGATGCCCGACTATTTATTCGATACAGGCATTCCACACCTGTCATAGCGTTTCTCCTATTCTAAGGTGAGTGTCTGTGATATTTAACAACTAGTTGTGGTAGCAATTCGGGTTTTGGGTGTTTTCTATGATGGCCCCCAAATGTCAGATGAGGGGGGGGGAAATACTGAGAGGTAGAAAGAATCCCACTCGTGAATTTGTAGAAATCTAGGTAGGTGGCTCTATTATTTAAGAAGCGTATCGCATTGATAATTCGCGAGGAAATTGAGAGAGTGGAGTAGGATTTATGGAACTAGGTGGAGAATACGAACCTTGAAGCAATTAAAGAGGAGGTTGAAGAGTGGATTTCAGATCTTGTCACAATGGCCCGGAGGATATATTCCTAAGACCGAATGGTAACTATGTACTAGGTCATAAAGGAGTTATTATCCCATGTCCTGATGGATAGGGAGAATAAATCCAGGGGAGATGAGGATCCTATTAGAGCTTGGAAACCGCACCATTCTGACAACCAGTTAATGCATAAAAAGGTTGATTTCATTGTTTGAATCTTGGTATCTCGCTCTAACTGTCGAAGACCAATGGTGTTGCTGTTGGATATTATGTGGGTTGAAATCAGGGCCCATTCCCTATGCATGGCACGAGGGATCAGCCCGTTGCATTCAAATACAATACCCATGTCGACTTACTCTCTGGTACCATGATTCATAGGAACGTGACCCAGGTGCCGAATGTCTGAGTCTGAGTCTATGGTTGGGAATGTCTGTAGTTTCTTTTTTATGTCTATCATGTTAATTCTTTTAGTCAAAGTTTATGAAATGGTTCTGTTTAGTCTGTCTGTAGAGGATTTATATGTTGTGGCTTTAGAGTGGTTCAATTTCATATATGTCGATCCTTTTTGTTTGGTTCTTGGAAATCCTTTTTGTATTATGGAAAGTATGGATGTTAGAAATGAGATCAAGAGGTTCGAGGAAAGAAGAAATTTTGTATGCTTTTCATCAAGCAGCTTTGTAGAGGCTTAAAGTAGGCTAGGCCTTCACTGTTGGGACTCCGTATGTACTGAAGGTTCTTCTATAATATAATATTTCTTGCTTATAAAAAAACATAAATATAACTTCTTTTTTTTTGTTTGCTTGAATCTCCCTGACTTTTGGGAGTGGCTTACGGTATGAGAAACGACGACCCATGGGCATCTAGGATGTCAAAATCAATTGGGGATCGCACTCGACCTGGACCGCACCAGGCTCAAACTGACTTGGTTTTTAGGTGTCTCCCCCCAACAAAGTCACTAGTAAGGGGAATTGAACTCGGTTTTCCTTGCTGACAAGACCCACACCTTAACCGAGTGAGATAGTGGAAATTGATAGTGCACATAACTTCAAGTTGAGAAAACAAATAAATACGTTAATGTTTTTTTCTTTTTTCAATGGGAATTTATGTGGTTACTACAATTTTCATTGCTTGTTTGCTTTTTCTTTACACCCAGTCGGGTCTAGGCTGGTGTGGTCCAGGTCGAGATAAGAAAAAAATAGAGAACAAGGTAGAGATAATGGAGATTAGACTACATGCAATGGAAACACACAAAAAAATCGAACAAGAAGATACACCTATGGTAGAAAATCTTAAGTTAAAAGATATGATTAAAGAGTTAGAGGAAAAAATAAATCACATCCTAACCCTAAATAATATAGAAGGTAAATTAGATATCAAACCCATTAAAGAGGAAATGAATAAGTTGATATCTTTGGACCAAGAGTGTAACAAAAGGTATTTGAAACTCATAATTTTTGGTATAAAAGAGGAGGTAGAAATGGATACATTAGCCATTGTCAAGAAAAAACTTCACAATAGATTACAAATTGAAGCTATTGGTCCCACCGAAGCAACAAGGCTTGGAAAATGAATTGAGAATAAAGAAAGGAAAATGTGGGTTAAGGTTAGATCTACCAAACAAAAGTATTGTTAAAATCATATGCTGTAATAATTTAGATTCGTACTTCGTTAGCATTCAATACATTTTCATAATAGAAGCATAAAGAGGATCACGAAAAGATACACAATCACAAGGTACACAACAATTTATCCTAGGAAACCCTCAAGGGGAATAAAACCCAGCAAGAACTTCCTCAATATATATTACCAAAGTACATTTCCCAAAGAAATAAGTTTCATAAAAAAGAGAGACAAAATCCAAACTCTAGAGCAAGAGAAATCCTACTCCTCTTTCACAATCTTCCTCTTATCTCTAGTGTGAAATGCTTGAGTGAGTGAATGGTACAAATGAGAGGAAACACTCTCCATTTATACTTTACCTTTTTCTTGACATTTAACCTAACTAGGTCATCCTCACTAACTTAACTAGGCCTACCTCTCTAGGGAGACTCAAATAATATTTATATTACATTCTTTTGGGTACTAATCACCCAACTTACAATGGAGGTTTTACCTCATGAATTTTACATGACCTTTTACATTAAAGACATCTCTCGAAGGAGGAATAATACAAGTAGAATATTCTTTGAAGTTACATTATTTGAACACTCCCCCTTAACAAGAAGGGTATTCTACTAACAACAACAACAACAGGTGTGGCTTTACACAACATCATCGGAAGGAGGGAGGAGGAGGCATCAACAACATCATTTGGAACATTGGTTGGTACATCTATAAATCATTGGAATTTCTTCAACAACATCAATATCAACAACTGGAACAGTTTGTTGTAACATCATCAACATCTGCAGCATGGAGCTGGAACCTCATCATCTGCAACACGAAGCTGGAACATCATCATCTGTAGAATGAAGCTGGAACATCATCATCTGTAGCACAAAGCAATAACATCATCATGCACAACATGAAGTTGGAACATAATCATCTACAACATGAAGCTGGAACATAAGCATCTGCACCATGAAGCTAGAACATCATCATCTATAGCATGAAGCTGGAACATCATCATATACAGCATGGAGTTGGAACATCATCATCTGTAGCACGAATATGGAACATTATCATCTGTAGAACATTAGTATAAGACCTAATACAACAACAACACTGGTGATCCTTCCTTTCAAAATTAAGGGATGATGGACAAGCCTTCCTTTCGAAACTATGTGATTCAATCCAACAATAGTGGTGATTCTCCCTTTCGGAATTATGGGATCATGGACAATCCTTCCTTTCAGAACTATGGGATTTAGTCCAACAACACTGGCAATATTTCCTTTCGAAACTATGGGATCATGGAAAATCCTTCCTTTCAAAACTATGGGATTCAATCCAACAAAACTAGTGATGCTTCCTTTCAGAACTATGGGATCATGGACAATCCTTCCTTTCGTAACTACAGGATTTAGTCCAACAACACTGGTGATCCTTCCTTTTAGAACTATGAGATTTAGTCCAACAACATTGGTGATCCTTCCTTTCGGAACTATGGGATCATCGACAATCCTTCCTTTTGGAACTATGGGATTTAGTCCAACTACACCGGTGATCCTTCCTTTCATAACTATGGGATCATGGGAAATCCTTCCTTTCGAAACTAAAGGATTCAATCCAACACTCACATATTAGACAATCCTTCCTTTCAGAACTATGGGAATTTAGTCTAAGGATCAACATTTAAGACTATCCTTCCTTTCGTAATTATGGGATCATTGTCTAAGGATGATCAATCCCAAAACCTTGCCATTATAGTAACATCAGCACTACTCCCCCTTTTGAGGGAAGTCCTTATAGACTATACCAAGCTTGTATCAGAAGTGCTAAAATTTCACATGAGACAGAGGCTTAGTCAACAAATATGCAACTTGCTCATTTGTGCTCACATATTGGGGCTTCACAACTCCTTTCTATACCATCTCTCAAATGTAGAAGTACCATATTTCTATGTGCTTCGACTTATCATGGAACACAGGATTCTCTGTCATCTTCACGCAACTTTGGTTATCACATAGAATCACTTTGGTATCCAATTCCATATCTAATAGATGTGATAACAACTTCTAAATCCATATGGATTCATAACTGGCAGAATAGGCTACAATATATTTCGCTTTTGTAGTGCTAAGAGCAATACTAGACTGCTTCCTGCGCAGACATGAGATCACGGCTGACTCCAGACTGAAACATCCACCTGAAGTGCTCTTTGTGTCTGAGACACTTCTTTCCCAATATGAATCTATGTAACTATATAGTCTAGAGTCACGATCTGTAGTATACCTAAGACCATAGTCTATCGTACCTTTTAGGTACCTCATCACATGCTTTGCAACTATAAGGTGAACACATCTGGGCTCAATGAAATACTGACTCAAGGTATTCATGGAAAAGCAAATATTTGGCCTAGTATTCATCAGATACATCAATGACCCAATAATATGCCTGTATAGTGTCTCATCCACTAACTCTGACGAAGCATCAGACAAAAACTTCAAATTTGTATCCATGGCTTTACATCCCAACATATAAAATCTCTTCAGGATTTCTAGTCCATACTTCCCTTGGTTAAGGAATATTCCTTCTGGGTTATGTCATACTTCAAGACCTAGAAAATAATGTGTCAAGCCAATGTATTTCATCTCAAATTCTGTAGCGAGCTTCATCTTACACTCTGATATTTGCTTCTCATTACCTCTCAGGAATAAATCATCCACATATAACAATAATATGATAGGTTCATCATTCATAACCTTGAAGTAAAGGTTGGGATCAACTTTACTTTTGGTAAATCCCAAGCTCATTAGAAAGCTATCAATTCTTCCATATCAATCTCTTGGAGATTGCTTCAATCCATATAGATCCTTCTTTAATTTGCAGACATGCGTCTTCCTGTCTTCAACTTCAAACCCTTATGGTTGTTCTATGTACACCTCTTCTTCAATGACGCCATTTAGGAAGGTTGTTTTCACATCCACCTGGTGTAGTTTCCACTTCATCGTGGCTGCAAGTTCCATGATGGTTTTAATGGAAGTGTACTTTGATAGGAGAGATAATTTCTCTTCATAATCAATTCCTTCCTTTTGAGAGAATCCTCGAGCCACAAATATATCTTTTCAACTTCTTTCATTGGTTCTATAATTCTGAGAGCTACATTTTCATCATATACTTCTTCATGTTGGCACATGTGGTTCTCTGTAGATTGTACTGAATTATGGAGGTTACTAGATATATGCTTCTACTTCAATTACACCATCTATCTAGTGTAATATACATCATTTTCCACTAAGGAATCATCTTTTCATAGTTGACTTCTTCTCACTTTGTCATCTATAGTATGCTTGATTTTATAGGTCTTCTTGAATGTCATCGTCACTTGTTCTTTGGAACAAGTCTCATCATCATTCTCTTGTAGTAGATTATACACGATATTTCCTACCAATCAAATTTAGTTTCAAGATTACAAACATTTCATAAAATTAATTCTTCTGTGTAAACATATAGGTCTCACAGTCATGCAATTATATATTCATCCATATCTCTTATTCATATGGTAACTTTCTAGATTCCTTCCGTCTCTACCAGAACATCATTAAGAGCATGCACTACTCCCAATATGTCAGAAAAGAGGTTTCACTCTAGATAAGTAGCAATGGAATGTTGTATAGCACCATAGGCTACTAACCCATCAGATGAATATTGGTAGTATATTTTTCATTAAAGCAACTGCTCTAACATGCATACTACACTTCTAGGAATATAAATATGTACAAACTGAACAATATCATTTATAAAATTCAAATACATATCTTAGTTTGTTTGGTATGATCTCTTTTTATCCTAGTCTTCTTGCAGGGATTACTGGAATATCTAATGGTGATATTTACTCCATTATCTGATTCTAAAGTCCTATTCTTTTCTTGCTGGTCAAGTCTTATCCTTCATCTTCATCAGGGTTTCTAAATCAAGCTTGTATGTGGCTTCTCATATTCTCCTAGTGAAACTTTCTGAGGGGAGTCCTTTTCTTCAATATTGGAGAGAGTGCTCTGAAGCACCGTTATTATAAGACATGTTCTTCAATTTCTTCCTTTGGTAACTTACTGGGAGGTTATTCTTCTTCTTCTTCAGAAAAATGAGCATGATCTCTTTTGTTATTATTCTTTTCTTACTGGACAATATTTAGCAATATGTCCCATTTTATCACAATAATAACATTGATAGGAAGAGAAGTCTCTCTTCTTGTAGTTTCTTTTCTTGTACTTCTGAATATTCTTAGAAGGATGAAACTCCTTATGAGTTTCCTTCTAGTAGTGATATTTTTCATTTTCCTCTTTTAGTATGGGTAGCTAGAGTTTGATCATCCTCTCTGAGTAGTGCTTCTCGATTTGCCACTCTAGCTTCCTCATGAACACATTCTTCCCATACAACTTCAAATTGTCTAATTTCGTTTCTTGCACACATTGTCTGGATAAAAGAATCCCAAGTTCGAGTAAGATCATTGAGAGCAGTCATCACTAATTCATATTCATCAAGGTTGTCTCCAATTGCTTCTAGTTGTTCTTTGAATTGAGACACAGTTGTAAAGTATTCTTGGACAGATTCACCCTGATTCATCTTTGTACTTTTGAGTTGGGCTCTCAAATTCATCTCCCAATTAATGTTCTTTCCCTCATACATTATTGATAGGGCATCAAACATTTCCTTAGGATTTTTCTTGGAGGACACTTGATGAATTAGGTGATTCTTGATGGAATCTACTATGATCCTCTTGGCTCTAATCATGTCCTTCTTGTGCTTTTCCTTTGCTTCAGCTTCTGTGGGTCCTAGAACAATTTCCTTAACAAGATTCAGAAGTTCATTTTCTCCTAAAATGAGTCCAATTCTGTATTTCCAAGCACGAAAAATTTCTATGCCCTCCAACTTGTCATCAAGCTTAGTGCTCAGGGCCATCTTTTCCCATAGAATAGAAAATGATCAAAAATTATAATTTCTCCACAATGAAAACTAAACTCACCAAACAATGCGCTTGACTAAGGCGAGTATGCCAATACAATCCGTTTCTAAAGAATCCAATCTTTAACCCTTGAAATAGGACTTGTGAAATTATGGACTGTAGTTTCTGGTTTTCTGGTCCCAAGTCAAAATAGGTTTTGACTTTCTGGAAGATATAGCCACTGAAAAATTTTGATCTAGGTGCAAAAATATGCACCTTGGAGAGGCGCACTTACCAATGTCACTTGCACTCCAAAATTCTTCTTATGTAGAAAGACCTAATTTTTCTTGTCTGGAGGAGAGATATTTACCTCAATGAAAGATGCTCTTTTCAGTCTAGCTTTGATACCATGTTAAATTTATATGCTGCAATAACTCAGATTCCTACTTCATTAGCATTTAATACATTTTCACAATAGCAGCATAAAGAGGATCACTAAAAGATACACAATCACAAGGTACACAACAATTTATCCTAGGAAACCCATAAGGGGAAGAAAACCCAGCAAGAACTTCCTCAATATAGATTACCAAAGTACAATTCCCAAAGAAATAAGTATCATCAAGAAGAGAGACAAAATCCAAAATCTAGATCCAAGAGCAATCCTCATCCTCCTTTGCAATCTTCCTCTTATCTCTAGTGCACAATGCTTGAGTGAGTGAATGGTACACATGAGAGGAAACACTCTCTATTTATACTTTACCTTTTGTTTGAAATTTAACCTAACTAGGTCGGCCTCACTAACTTAACTGGGTTAAAATCTCTAGGGAGACTCAAATAATATATTTTATATTACATTCTTTTGGGTACTAATGACCCGAATTACAATGGAGGTTTTACCTCATGACTTTTACATGACCTTTTACATTAAAGACATCTCCCGAAGGAGGAATAATACAAGTAGAATATTCTTCGAAGTTACATTGTTTCAACAAGTATGATATACTTAGTCAAACTTCAAATTTAAAAGGCTCATGGATATTTATAAATGAAGACCTCATTCCAAAAGATCAGGCCGAACTAATAAAGGAGGTCCAAAAGGTAAAAGAATCTAGGAAGGATGGGAAATGGGCATTAATTAGAAACGGGAAAGTTGTTATTCGAGATAGAAACCAAAATAGTAATAAATAGCAATTTGATACACTCTCGATCCTCTCCTGGAACTTCCGAGGATTTCCATGGAGCAAAGGCCCCAAGTTAATTTGGATCCCAAGTGAAATTGATATTATATTACTGGTTGAAACTTGGGAGCACGAGGAATCCAAGGTCACTGATATAGATAGATATGTTCTTTGCTCGATATGAAATATACGTTCATGTTGTAGAGGCATTGGGGGTATAGCCTGCTACATTAGGAAGAACATATCCCCTCATGTTAATCTTTATAAGAAAGACTCTTACAACCAATTTATTTGGATAGAGATCATAGACATTAATAATGAAAAAACCTACATAGCCATTTTTTATTTTTCCCCTATTAATTCCAACTTCTATAAAAAAACAATTTAGAAAAAAAATGTTTTTATAATGGCTTAGAACATGATATTTATAGCCTAAGAAAGGAAGGAAATATCCTTTTGATGGCTGAATTCAATGCCCGAACTTCGAGTAACCAATCTATTCTTTTAAGCAATTATTCCAACCCTAATCCTCTTTGGTTAGATGAATACCTTGAGCTAACTAATTGGTTCAAAAGAAGTTCTGAATATCTAGGTGCAATTTTATTCGATTATGAGATAGGCAATTTCTATAGTAACCAAGATCTTATCATTTGCAATGGACTAACAAAATGTGAAGAACCTACAATAGTTAATTGACAAAATGCACAATATATGAGTTCATATAATACTTTTATTGATCAAAGGCCACTTCAAGCGGGAAACCTCCTTTGAGCAAGCTCAATACAAATAACTTCACGGTACCTTCATTGGTCTCAACACAAACTTATATACTAAGTCTAGGTGCCAATACCATGAGTCAATACCATGTGTCAATACAAAACATGGGCCAATACAAACTATGGATCAACAATTACTACAGGATTACTTACAAAGCATATGCGTCCAATAACAATAATACAAACTATGGATCAACAAATACTACGAGATGACTTACAAAGCATATGTGTCCAACAATAATATACTAACAAATTAAATAGAAGGGTTGACATGGGTTCCTAACATCCCCTCTCCCTTAGAAAAATATTTTTCCTTAAAGATTTAGATGTGGAAATTGATGCAGAATCTGAAGGAGTGGCTCCCCTGTAGCATCCTCGGGTTTCATTCTAGGCCACTAACACCTTCTGAGTTTCAAGGAGGATTGCTTGGAATGTTGCAGACGAAGAAGAACCATATCAACTGCATGAAAACTGTGCTCAGAACAGTGCTGATCGACTTGTCGTTTCAATCAAATTCTTTCCATGTGAAGATTGTCCTACAGAATGAGAAGAATCTAATCATGGTTTCGAAGAACCGAGTCAATTGCCTAAACTGGGGAGTTTTTGAGGGTGTATGGAAGAAGAAATAGTGGTGCCTGTCCATAGATTGCTTCATATGGTTTCCTTTTAGATTTGGTATAGGACCATTGGAGCGCTTCTAGGAAATCCATAGAAATAGTTGTCCAAATATTTATAGGGATGGGAAAGGGTTCGAGCAATCCCAAAAGGAGTGTCGTTTCACCCTTGTTTACCTAGAAAGTATCACAATCAACCACCATCTGTTGAAGTGTCATTTTCAGTCCCTGCCAAAAGAAGTTAGATTGTTCCCCGTCATACATTTTGAGGAACCCAGAGTGCCCTGTCGATGAAGAAGCATGGGGTTCATAGAAGAGATAGCCCCATTGAACAGACTGCAACCAATTTGGAACAAGCAGAGAAATAGCTGAAAGAAAAATTGGATCATCAAATGTGCGAGAAGAAGCATCTACCACCATATTTTCCTCACCCTTCTTGTAAGTGATTGGATAGTCATAACCCATGAGTTGGATAACCCATGTGAGGTGTGTTGGGGAGGGGACCCGTTGGTCCAGGAAATTTTCCAAACTCTAGAGATCAGTCTTGATGCCAAAATAATTCCCTAATAGGGATGGCTGCCACTTATGTACTACATGCAAAATAGCCATCATTTCCTGATGAAATGTAGATGTGGCTAAATGCTTACCGGAAAGGTCTCTTGAAGGCGGCAAGCCCACTGGTGCAAAAAAGACACCTGCATATTTATCCAAGGAAGTAGTGGAGACCATTGGTGGGTGCATCTGAATGGAATGGAGCTGAGGGATGACACCATGTGAATTCTTCTTAAGGATATTTTCCAAGCGATGTGAACTGATGATGCAGAGAGACCCGGGTTGTAAGACCATAAATTTGTGTTGTTTCCCATTGACTAGAAACTACATCCAAAGTTCAGCAAAATCCCATAAGATGAGGCCAAGTGTGCATACCCATTCGACACCCAAAAACACATCACATCTGCCTAAGGACAAGGAAAACATGTCAGAGCGCAAGTTATAATCTTCCAGAGAGATACGCACATTGTGACACTTTCCCTTTCAAGGTAAGGTTCCCCCATTGGCAACCATGACTTCAAAGTTGGAGCAAGGATGGACAAAACAATCAGCCTGTTTGTCGATCCGGGGGTCAATGAACTTATGAGTTCCACCAGAATCACTGAGTATTGTAAGAGGAAGCTTATTGAAGTAACCTTTGACCCGCATGGTTTGCGGGGTGGTGATGCCGAATAAAGCATGGAGAGATATCTCTAGTTGGTCATCCTAAGATGGGGGTCAATAGGTGGCTCTTGAATGTCGACCTGATCATCCATTATATCTGGAGCTTCTTCACCAATTTTAGAGGCAGGCTGAGAATCCATATCCAAGAGATAGAGCTTTGTTGAACACATCCATGTCCCCAAGTGAATTTATCATCACAATTATAACAAATCCATTTTTATCTAAATGCTTGCATCTTTATTTCAGACAAATGCTTGATAGGACTTGGTCGAGGAGCTGGTGGGATGGGAGGTCGTTGAGAACCCATATTTCGGAAGGGAAAAAAAGTGGGTTTGGAGCACTGTTGGGCTGCAATCTTGTCTTCTGCCAACTTAGCCAACCTCGGGGATTCCATCATTGTGTTGGGACAGAACATTTTGACCTCTGAGAGGATTTCATCCTTAAGACCACTTATAAAACAACTCCTGTAGAATTCATCAGACAATCCTTCTGTGTGATTGGCTAGTTTCTCAAATTCTGTCTGATACTCTCTCGCAGTGCCAATTTGACGAAGTTTAGTGAGTGCTTTAGTGAAGTCATCAAAAGCACTAGGAAAAAATCGTTGCAAAAGGAGTTGGCAAAAATCTGTCCATTTTGGATTGTCATGAGCCTTGATGTACCAATAGTACCATTTAAGGGCTTCCTGTTACAAATGAAAGGATGCAAGTGGAACTTTTTGGACATCAAAAGTATTATGCAGACTGAAATATTGTTCTACATGATAGATCCATCCAGTCGGATCAGTACCATTGAAGCGAGGAAAATCAATCTTCGGACCACGAAAATTGCTGGAAGAAGAGAACCCATTGTCTGATGAAGACTCGGACTGTCATTTGTTATTCATGGTTGAATGCTCAAGATGGAGGCTGAGAAATTTTTCATCTAGATCCTGGAGTTTGGTTTGGATGGCTACAAGTGCTTCCTATATGGTTTTTGCTCCTGTGTGGGTGACAACAATAACCAGGAGTTTTTTGTGTTTTTTTCTTTTTTTGGGTGAATGGGTAGAAAAACACAAACAAAAGCTTATTTAGTAAAAGGAAATTTGGATTTGGGAAAAAATCAGATGGGTAATTGGGGTTTGGCTAGGTTTTGGACACTTTAGAATGGATAGGTAAGTAGAAAATGAGGATTTCAGAAGCAGGGTGAAAAAATGAGAAAATTTGTCAAAGAGGGACAAAGAAGCAGAAATAGAGAATGAACACGGTGGCAAAGTTTGAAGGTGATTGGATGAAAATCGAAGGAGTTATGGAAAACCCTAAAAATAGACAAATGTGGGATTTATGGTCTTCGGAAGTGGAATTTGGGATAGGGTCCTCAGGAATGAAATATGCAGAATGGGATTGCAATGGTGTCAGTGAAGTTTCGGGAAAAACATAGTTAAAACAAGGGAGATATGACGCGGAAGTGATCGGTAATAGATGGATCTGCAACGGTGCGGAAGTGATCAGCAACAACTCGGCTGAAAATAGATATGGACCCCAACTATGCACGGCTTCCTATTGGTTCAGGGGATTCACTCAGCCACCAATGTTGTCTGACGACTTGCATATTGGGGCAATATTGTTATAGGTCAAATATGCAATTCGCTATCTGTGATCACATTGATTTGTCGATCACACAAAAGGACACTATGGATGGAAGAGCTAGGTTGACCTTGGATGAGTTATTGCTGAAACTACACTCTTTAGCTAAAAAAAATTATTTTTTCTACAGTTTTCATGACATGTGTGCTGCTATTTCCAAAGTGATCCAGCATTCTAAACATTGCTCTGCTTGAAGATAACTAGCGCACATCCCTTAAAATGTTGCAAACGTAGGTTGTAAAGTGAAAAAGTTGCATACTGTGCGCTTGTCTGGTTGTATGAAACTTGTGCACATCTTAAGATGAAATGAAAAAATATATTAAGATTACGAATTGGGATTAGCTGAATTTGGTTCTGCAACTTCCCCAACCTCCCAATTCAACCACCAGTCGAATGGAACTGCCTACCTTGTCCCATAAATACAAGGGGGAGCCACCAGAGAGGAACCAAGAAGCAATGCTTTAACTGCTGTTACGCTGGAGGAATTCCCAAGTCATTGTGAAGAGTAGGAGCCCAGGACTCGGTTGTAGAAGTGTTTGGACAGATCAGGTATATCTATACTTATCTACATTTCTTTGACAATAAAAGGTGGAAATACCCTTCCCTTCCTGTCCCAAATTGAATGTGTATTTGATTGAATTTTTATTTGGTTAAATATCTGATTGTACTTGATGTTAAGTTGTTTCTGATTTCATCATATTTATTACAGTCAAGATACACTGAGGAAGGTTAACTTTGTTTTGCAGGTTCATCATAGTGGAAAATCAAGTGAAAGCTAGGACTAGCCATCGTTAAAAAGGTACAACTTTCGACATCTTAATCTCTTTCCATTTATAGTAACTAATGCAAGACAATGAATGTATTTACCTATCACCCCACCCAAGTTGGTAGTGTCGTCTCCCCACTATAAGGTATTTTTCTTGCACAACAGACTGGCGACTCCACTGGGGATTAACTGGTTGTTTTTCTGCTCTAAGAAACCTTGTTAGGTTTTCTTCCAGTTTATTTCAATCTTTTGTTCTCTTAGAGGTTTTATAGATCAGTTTTGCCTATTCCTTCTATCTTGATTCATCTCAATCCGCTTCAGCAAATCCCTTTTGTTTGCTTCAAGTCCCTGTGTGCTGGTTTACTGTACTTACAGTAGCACATTTTTTTGTTATGAACGTTGCTTTGTTTCAAACATAGTGGTGCACTTTCTGTGACATGCACTAGTTTATGTACCACACAGTAGCGCACTTTTCCTGTAGGTTCAAGCCTTTTGTTAGGATTTGTTTACAAGTTATAGGGTGCACTTCTAGCTTTCTGCCTTGCTTCTTTGACTGACTACTGAGATTTGTTTGTCCCTTTTGAGTCTTGTCTGCCTCTCTGAAGTCTTATAGTTTGCCTTTACTTGCTTTATTTAAGGTGTATTTTCTGCTTTTTAAACCTTGTTTAAGGTTGTGTGCTACTCTTTGCTAGACATAGCTACACACTTTTTTCCCTATACACTTGTTGCAGTTATACAGACCTTCATTCTGAACACTTATTGTCTATGGCAACAGTTGCGCACTTTTACTGATTCTTTTCCTTTTGTTAGGGTTTGGTCCCAGTTTGAGTTTTTGTAGGGTGGCTTTGAAAGGTTGTTTAGTCTAGATACCTTATGAATATCTATTCAGATCAATCTGAGTGAGTTAAAGCTTTCTAGTTAGCTTCTCTTTTGAGTCAATGTGTTGGTAGGGTTACTTTTTGGTTTTCTTACCTAATCCTTTGTTTGGTGGGTGTTTTCTTAGGTTTTGGTGCTTAGGAGAAACGTTTTAGGTCTATCTTTCCGTTGCAGGCATCTCTTTTCCTTTCTTCTTTTACACTTTGTTCCAAATGTAGAGTTTTTTCTGTCGAAACAACTCGGTAGGTGGAGTCTTTCCAATTCTTGTTGATTTGATTGTTTAAGCCATTAGGTTGTTTGTCCTACTCACACTTTGCATTAGGCCTTACTTACTCCTTTCCAGGTTCTTTTTCTTTTGCAATTATTAGAAAAGAAAAAAGTGAAATTTGTAGCTTAGTAGTAAGATTCATCATCTTTTTCGAAGTAGCATAGATCATTTGCTTTGAAAAACTAAAAGAAAATTACACAAAATGTTTGCTTAGGATTACCTATTTGCTAGTTTTGAAGAATATAAACGAAAAAGAAAAGAATCTTTTGTGAATTTAAAAGCATTATTTCATACGTACTTTGCTTTCTGTCGAAACCATTCCACATACTTCACTACCTTTATTGAGTAAAAAGTAGTACTTAAAAAGAAATCTTAATCAAATTAAATAGCAATTTTTTCTTTTTAGGTATACACATCATCAACTAGCTTAGGCTAGAGTTTTGGGTTTAAATCACCTTAAACTACCCAAAATTGGCTTCATTACTCAATAATCATAGTAAGACTATCTATTAGGTAAATCCACCTCTATCAAAATATCCTGGGAATGCTCTACTCAAACCAGAGTTAAGCACGAGGCTGTGGGTGATTAGAACTGTTGGGGATACCCCTTCACTTTCCACTCAACCATAAACCAGATCTAATTCGCTTATAGGGGTCCACTAGTACTTTGGAAGTGCTTTTGGATTTTGGGCTTTGCTACCCTTCCCATGCGTCTTGGCTAGGCTGACGATTGTTCCCCCATGTTTTTTTGTATTGGTGGTATCCTTAGTATCATAACCCTAGGGCTCTACACAGGTAGACTGGAAGGATATTTCCACTTCACCTTGGACAAACATGGAAGGTAACCCTTTGGAAGTAATCCCGGGAGGGTGGTTTGGTGATTTAAACACTTGCACCCAAAGGACATCCATTGGATGCCGCATAACTGACCGTCTATACTCTATTAGCTTGTTATGGGCCCTCATCATCCCAAACTAGTTTATAAGAGTATCAGCTTTGTAGTGCCTGGTTTTGATCACTGTAGGACATTTTTAGTGGTGTGCTCTTTGTACTGCTTATTTTCAGTTGGCCCTAGATATTTCTAGCCCGCTGAGTCAGAAACTATGAATAGCATCCCAGTGGGCACCAATCAAGGGACCCCTATTCAAGGGGATCCTTGAGCTTTTCCATTCATTGGGAACATTGGTACTCCCTTAATGGCTACCTTGAATCTTCTGTGATTCACTATAGGGCTACCGGTTTGGTTGTTTTCCACTCCGAATGCCTTGCATTTTCTTGATGCTTCTCAAATAAGCACCTCACATCAAGAGTATCAGAACCCACACACCCAACCTCTAGAAGTCATGCTGGGGGCACCTACCTAGCCTCTGGAGGTCATGCTAGGCGCAAAATTTCAGTCACTACAAATCATACTGAAAGCATGTCTTCAACCACTGTTGCTCATGTTGAGGACACGTCATTGATCACTACTAGTCATATTAATGACAAGTCACCAGTTACTGTGAGTCATATTGGAGACACTGAATCAACCACTGCAAGTCATGCTGATAAAGTTGACATTGTCAGTAAACCTAATAAATAGAAGCTTAAGTTCCCTTGTAAGTTTTGTGAGGGATACCACCTGACGTATTTGTGCCATGTACTTCCAGAAGTGCAAAGAGTGTGGTCCATAGTTCAAAATTATTTTGCTTCTGAGCAACGAGCCACTGCAAGTCATGCTGGGGGAAAGATGCCAACCAATCTTAGTCATGTTGAGAGTACTGTTGTTGTAAAGGATTCTAAGCTTATAGGACGAAATCCAAAATTCCCTTGTAAACTTTGGAAGGGAGATCACCTTACTCACATGTGCCCTGTTATTCCATAGGTGCAGAGAGTGTGGTCCATGTCTGAAGGATCCTCTGCTCTTGAATTGTCTATAGATTCCCAACATCCTGATCAACCTTTGGTTGATGAAGTGGTTGAACCAATGCAATCTTTGGTCAACCCCACTCTTCCAGAGAGTAAAGTGATTGAATCGATGCAATCTTCAACCGATCCCATTAGTCCTTCGGAGACTAATACACCTGTCCCTAAAGTCTTCTGCATTACTAGTTCAAATGTTTCTGAAATGGGGGGCAATTTTGTGCCGAGTGAACTCCTACCAAGCTCTCGGATCATTTCCTTTGATTGGAATAGTCTAATTGGGCCTTGCCTTCCTTTTGTTCCACCTTTTCAGATAAATGTTGATATCGGCAACTATGTGGTTAATCAATGTATTGTAGATGAAGGAACCTTTGTTAGTATCATATCCCCTTATGCTTGGAGAGATTTAGGTTTTCCTAACCTTGTTCTAGCTGTTAATTGGCCTTTGACTTTCAATAAAAGACCTAGTGAACCATTGGGATTCTTCCCTCAAGTACTTGTTAGTTTGGGTGGAAAAATATTCTTAGTTGATTTTATGGTTTAAAGGACCCTATGGACTTTGATATGATCCTAGGGTGTGATTACGTATATGCTATGCAAATTGTGGTGTCTACACTCTTTCGTGTGATGCATTTTTCTCATAACGAAAGCATTGTCACTATCGATCATCTTACATTTGTTGTTCCCTCTTATTACCCAACTATACACCAAGTATATCCCTCGCCAGTCGGCACTACCATGTCACAATCAAATTATGTGGCATATTTTTTCTTGAGTCCAATTGCTACTAAGAAGAAGCCTCTGAATTCATGCTTACCTTCTCGGGACTAGGTCCCGGCAATTGACTAGGCGATAACTCCATATGAATGTTTATACATGCATTCTATTTGGGATGATCTACGTCCATCTGATGAAGTTTTCCTAGAGTCTATAATGCAGTCTGCCATTCATTTGGACATTGATCCACCAACGAGCACTCTTCCACCTTTTCTTCGAGATCATTAAAAATAGTAAGGAGGAAATGAGCATTCTTCCACCTTCACTTCGAGCTCGTTAAAAACAGTAAGGAAGTTATGATCATTCTTTTGTATCTCCTTTGAGCTCGTTAAAAATAGTAAGGAAGTTATGATCATTCTTCTGTATCTCCTTTGTTGTTAAAAACAGTAACGAGGTCACGAGTTTACTTTTTGGGCTCGTTAAACCTTTACAAAAAATATTTTTATGGAGTTCTCTCTAAGCTCATGTTAGACTCTTTAAATATGACAAGATTGTTGAGTATAGCTGTATTTTCAGACTTGTTAAAGGATTTGAAGCGACATCCGCTTAAGTATAATTTTAACCCTTTTCTGGAGTTTTGCGGATTACTTACAAAAAAGGAATACTCTAGTCATCCATGGCTAGAAGAGTTCTTCTCTCATCGTTTTACATTTTTTCGGGGGAGGAGACTAACTGTACAAAAAAAAGAATTTTGGATCCTTCTTTAGGGTTTTCAGGCTCTCAAAACATGAAAACACCAAGCGAGCATTCACCTACTTGAGCTCAATGTGAAATCCACGAGAGGGTATATAGAGGATTGTTTAAGTTTTTCAGACTCTATAAACAGGACAACACCGGCGAGCACATACCAACCCGGGCTTGATACTAAAATCCATGGGTAGGTGTATGGAGTTATTGTTTAAGTTTTTCAGACTCCTTAAAATTGAAAGCATCGGTGAGCAAGAACAGATCTCGGCTTGATATTAAAATATAGAGATCAATATTATAGAGTATTCTTCTATCTCTTCTTCGAACTCTGTAAACAATGAAGACGGTCCTTTGTCTTCCTCCCATGGGCTTGTTAAAATTTTATATGGTTGGGTTTATTGAGTTTTCTTTCTTAGACTCATTAAAACAACAAGAAGGACATTCTTTTACCAAAAAGAATAAGGGATGAGAAGGGTATATCATATCTTTTCAGTGTCAAAGGCAGTTAAGTCAGTCATATCCTTGATCACAACACCTATTTGAGTCTATCATTTCAATTGGGTTTTATTTTTTGGCCTTAGGGTGAACCTGATCTCCGAGTTTTCACTCCCCTGATTGGTTATTCTTCCAATCATATGGAGGGTTTGTTAATGTCTCCTACATTGCAGGCTTATGTCACTTTCCATTCATGTTAAAAACTTCCTAAGTCACTTTGTGTCGTGCTCACTATTCAAGGATACAACCTGTGTCGGCCATTATACAGTTTACCTTGACTTCATGTGTCGACCATCCTAGTGTCAGTTTGTTTCATCTTGTTACTTGTCTTACTCCATATCAGCTCATACCTTTTGAGTGTTCCTCGCGTTGGATTATGGAGGATGCATTAAGGCCTCCCTTCCAGCGGGCTTCTTCCCATCGACTTCAACTCATTTTTCTCTGGGAATGAAGTTTAGAGTTTCGGTTAGTACCTTGCGGATTGAAATCATCAGTGGAAGTTTCCCTTGCTGTTGAGTAAGGGGAATACATCAATGTCTCTTATTCGACAGGTTCCTCAGGTGTTCGACTCCAAGACCACTTATTCACACTTGTTGGAACATACTAGGTACCTTGGACCCCATTATCATTATCGATGGAAGTCCTCGCATTTGTTAACGGTATACATCAATGACCGATAATCAAATGATACCCCCTATGTTCGACTCCAACTCATTTATTCACATGGTTAGATTTTGTACCTTGGGTTGTTTGGATGAAGACCTTGGGATTCTGATAGCATCACCATATTCATGTTATCACCCAAGCTGCGCAAGATTGAGCCTCACTTATTTTTGGCTCTTCATGAGACATAGATCCAGCTTGTTGTCATGGCTATGATCTCTTACCTTTCTCATGGATCCATGCTTGTATTTCAGTGGCCATGCTATATATACATCTCTCAGTTATGTATTGGAGATCATGTTGTATCATATCGAACATCTATATGATGTCAAGTAATTGCTCACTGACCTTGATCATTTTTTTCAGGTACTTTTGTGACTTGGCTTTGCGGTTTCTTGCTACTCCTCTGACTTGGAATTATAATGTATTCCGACCATCATTTCACTCTGACCTCACACATTAGGGGGCATCTGTTATAGGTCAAATATGCACTTCTCCATCTATGATCACATTGCTTTGTCGATCACACAAAAGGACAATGTGGATGGAAGAGCTAGGTTGACCCTAGATGAGTTATTGTTGAAACTACACTCTTCAGCTGAAAAACTTATTTTTTCTACAGTTTTCATGACATGTACACTACTATTTCCATAGTGACCCAACATTCTAAATGATGCTCTGCTTGAAGACAACCAGCGCACATCCCTTAAAATGTTGCAAACGCTGGTTGTAAAGTGCAAAAGTTGCGTACTGTGTGCTAGTCTGATTGTATGAAACCTACACACATCTTAAGATGAAATGAAAACATATATTAAGATTACGAATTGGGATTAGTTGAAGTTGATTCTGCAACTTACCCAACCTCCCAATTCAACCACCTCTCGAATTCAATTGCCTACCTTGTCCCATAAATACAAGGGGGGGCATGAGAGAGGAACCAAGAAGGAATGATTTAATTGTTGTTACTCTGGAGGAATTCCCAAGTCATTGTGAAGAGCAGGAGCCCAAAACTCGGTTGTAGAAGTGTCTAGACAGATCAGGTATATTTTTACTTATCTACATTTCTTTGACAATAAAAGGTGGAAATACCGTTCCCATCCCAAATTGAATGTTTATTTGATTGAATGTTTATTTGGTTAAATATCTGATTGAATGTTTATGATTTCATCATATTTATTATAGTCAAGATATGTTGAGGAAGGTTAACTTTATTTTGCAGGTTCATCATAGCAGAAGATCAAGCGAAATCTAGGACCAGCTATCATTAAAAATGTACAACTTTCGATATCTTAATCTCTTTCCATTTATAGTGCCTAATGCAAGATAATGAATGTATTTACCTATCACCCCACCCAAGTTGGTAGTGTTGTCTCCCCACTTTAATGTATTTTTCCTGCACAACAAGTACCCCTCACTCCATGGTTGAGATAAAACTGATAATCGCTTTGCCACAAATGAAAGCTCTCGGTTTACCTCACAGATGGGAACTAGTCAATCAGGTAGGGGTTGTTGCCCTTTTCGCTGGTAGGTCCTCTCAATGGGCTAGCTACTTCGGGGTTCCTATGGTACTACTCACAATGATTTGTAGGGCTTATGCCCAAGTACTTCCCATAGTTAAGCGGATAGGGATTATTGTTGAGATATTGTAACTTCAAAGAATATTATAATTGTACTTTATTATTCCGGAGATGTTTCATTCCTCCGTAAAGATCTTATTGTATATCCGGAGATGTTTATTCCTCCGTCGGAATGTGGTAACTCGGTTTATTAGACTTCCCTAGTGGAGGTCGGCCCTGTATGTGTTATGTGGGTCAAAGGGTTATTAGACCACCCTAGAGGGGTCATCCCAGTCAGTTGTAGTGGGGTATTTAACCCATTGGTTAAATGCGATCCTACATGTACTTGTGTAAAAGATATGTTAGAGTAGTGTATAAATAGAGGAGGTGTATTCCTCATTTGATACACTCACTCACTTGAGAGAGGCGCACTTGTGGAGGAGAGGTCTGCTATGGTGGAGGAGGAGATCATGTCTTTGGTTTGCATCTTTGTATATTGCTGGTCATCTATATTGAGAAAGGTTTACTGGGTTTTCTACCCCATGAGGGTTTCCCAGGATAAATCTGTGTCTCTTGTGTTTATGCTATGCTTGTTGTTTCTTCAGTGATCTTGTATATGATATTATTGTGAAATGGAATGTAATGCTGCTATTTTCTATCTTAGCATATTAAATTTTAACATGGTATCAGAGCTAAACTGAAGGAAGGCAAGGTATGGCACTTACGACACTTACTTTACTTATGACAATTTGAAGGTTAGGGTTTTATATAGCAAAAACCAGTCATCGTGGAACTTTCACTATAAATCCATTTTGGCGAAGGTTCATGATCTGAAACCTTTACAGGTCGTAGATAACATCCCCAGGTATCTTGTGTCCAGAGGGCACCCTCAGATTCGTTGTAATTTCTAAGTTATGATCAGTACAAGTTAGGGTTTCTGCCTCTTCCAGATCTCAGTCAAAATCAGGTGACCTAGGAAAAAAGGTCATAACTTGGGCTAGGAATCTCGAAATGAAATTTCGTAAAAGGTCACAGGTATTACATAGACTGTACTATCTCAAGAAACTTTTTCAGAGGCCGAAGCGGAACCAGTGATACGTGGCATGCCGTACAAGTTCTCTCTCCTATTTTATCCCATAAACAGGTCACGTTACGACACTTGGCATAACTCTCTCTCAGAGAGTCAAATTGATGTCAGACCTATTAGGATGGAAATATAACAGAGCGAGATATCTCAAGAAATGTTTTTATAGGCCGAAGTTCAAACAGTGACACGTGGCACGCCGTACAAGTTCGCTCTCCTGTATTATCCCATAAACAGGTCACGTTGCGACACCTGGTATAACTCTCTCTCAGAAAATCCAATTGAGGTCAGACCTGTCAGGATGGAAAGATGACAGGTCAGGCTACTGCAAAAAAAGTTTTTAGACCCTGTGGAGTGAAAATTTCAGAGTTACAGCAGAAACAATCAGGTACATATTTCTGTCAAAACCGAATTATTTTTGGAGCACCTTTATTCATGGCTTCCGGAATTTAGGGTTTCGAAGAAAGTTAGAATTTTTGGAATTGGAGTCCACGGCTGAATGCTACTCAGGAAAATCAAAATTTAGAGACCAAGATCGAACTTTTGGTTGGGTAAAAGACTGGGCTTCATCAAACCCTACTTCAGGTTCCTGTCCAGAAGATCCAAAAGTTTCGAAGGCAATTTTGAGGGGTCAAATTTTGGAGATTTCAAAATTGAAGAATGCTAGTTTGATCAGCTCAGCAAGACACATTCTTCCATCCATTCAGAAGTGTGAAAGTCAAAGATTGAATTTTTAGGGTTTCTCTAGCAAACCCTAATCAAGCTCTAGATCAAGTTTCAGGGGGAGTTGAGGCTAAGGCCTTACATAAGAAGACTACAAAAAAGTCTCGACAGGTATGACTTAAGGAGGTTCAGGTATGCCTTGAAATCTGATTCTTGATTAAGTTCATAATGTGTTTGTCTTCATGCTATTTATTAGTACAATCTTGATTAATGTTATTAATTGTCTTATCACCCTAGTAACAATATGAATGCATGTGAATGATCGAAGACATTCATTGATTAGGGCTATATGATTGTACTTATGCATTATGGTGTTGTGTGAGGTTGATGTTGTCTGCTAACAAGAGACAGGTACATCACAAAAGACAAATCAAGTTCCATGACCATGACAACATGAAGACAAAGACTCACGAGGTATGTATGACTTTGTTATATTATGTTTAACCTATGAGACATGCAGGTTCTAGCTCAGGATCTCTAAATCATTGAAGAGATTGTTTAGGTATGTTGTACATAACTAAGCAGGTATACTAATCCAGGTATGTTTTCCTATGTCATGTTAGAATCTTACCTTGTGTTAGGATCCCTTATGTAAGTATACTTGGTATGATTGGTTAGTAATAAAGGGTTTATGCATATTATGTCTCTTATCTTGGTTGATGATTTAACTAACTAGATCAAACAAGAATATGCATGAGTAAAAGAAGACTTCCTTGAAACCCTGAATACTAATGATCATGACTATACATATTCAAGATTATTTAGAATTAGAATGTTTTGATAATATTATGTATGTTTGTGTATGAGATCATGAGGATGACACTAGTGTACACTTGAACATGCACAGTGGTACAGAATGAATAGAAGTTCAGAAGACATACAGAAGATCAAGCGGGAGGCAACCACACAAACATAAAAGATAAGTATTTGAGTTGTTATTAGAAATAGTAAATGATATTGCTTGTATGCATATTTGTATTCCTAGTGTAAACATTCATAAAGCATTGAACAATATACTGCTAATATGCATATGATTGGTAAGTTGGACAAACATTCCATTGTTTCTTGTCTAGAATGAAACCTCTTTGCTAACATGTTGAGAGTTGTGCACACTTTCGATAGTATGTTCTAGTAGAGATGGAAGGCATCTAGATAGCCACTGTATACATACAGGATATGGGAAAGTGTTGTGCCAAAGTATTGGTAAAAATAGTTGCATAACTATGTAAATGATATCTGTATGCATAATAGGTTATCATGTCAATATGATTTGATGATTATGAAGTATTAATAATCATGTACTTAATTTTGATTTGTAGGAAAGATCATGATGAATGATGAACTCTGAACAAGCGATGGAT
This sequence comes from Larix kaempferi, assembly GCA_027924585.1. Classification (NCBI taxonomy): domain Eukaryota; kingdom Viridiplantae; phylum Streptophyta; class Pinopsida; order Pinales; family Pinaceae; genus Larix; species Larix kaempferi. The sequence continues at coordinate 8,924,328 of BSBM01000748.1, forward strand.
GTTCAACAAAATATTTACAAATCAAACACACTATAGAAAGCTTGTGGTTAAGAGATTCTCTTAGAAAGAGGAAGAGAATCATGATGAGATGTTTTGCTCCAAGGGACTAGATAAGACCAATCTCTTAATGATGTAATTAAAGAAGAAGTATGAATCAGGTTCTGTATGGGTACCTAGGATCGGTAGTCAATTGATGAGCTTAATGATCATCATGGGTGATGTGGATCTCAACCTTTGCTACAAGGTTTAATATGGATTCTATACACATATGACATGGATGCAAGAAAGAACTCAACACAGAGTTCGAATGATTTTGAGGCTCATACTAGTAGACCCATCTGACGAGAGATGGCACAGATAGATATGCAGAAGATCACTCAATGCAGAGTGTGAATAATGGACAATTGACAGCTTCATGACAAAGCTTGGGCTTTACCAGAAGTAAAGTTGTTCCTAACCTTTACCCTAAGGTTGTGGATGATGAACCTATCATACCATTATTATATGACGATGATCTCTTTCTGACAAGGAATGAGAAATAGGTCATGAAAATGGCTGTAGAAATGAAAATGAAAGATCTCGGATTAATGCACTACTTCTTAGGTCTAGAAGTATGGCAAGATCCAAAAGGAATCTTTTAAATCAAGGTAAGTATGCTGTAAAGTTTCTAAAAAGATTTGATATGTTGGAGTATAAAGCCATGGCCACTCCCATGTACTCCAACTTGAAGTTATTAGTTAATGACTCATCATATTTAGTGAACCTAACCCTATATAGACAAATCATTGGGTCATTGATGTATTTAACAAATACTAGGCCAGATATATGCTTTGTTGTAAATACCCTAAGTCAGTATCTAATAGAACCTAGAAAGGTGTACTTAATAGCTAAAAAGCATGTAGTGAGGTACCTAAAAGGTACATTAGATTTTTGGTCTATATTATCTTGGAGGTCATGAACTCCGTTTACATGGTTACTCAGATTCTGATTGGGAAGGAAGTGTCTCGGACAGAAAGAGTACATCAGGTGGATGTTATAGTCTTGAATCTTCCATGATTTCATGGTTCAGCAAGAAACAATCTAGTGTGGCTCTCAGTATTGCTGAAGTAGAATATATGGCTGTCTGCTCTGCCAGCTGTGAAGCAGTGTGGCTTCAGAAGCTATTATATGGAGTGTTTGACTTAGAAATGGATCCCACTGTGATTATGTGTGACAATCAAAGCTGCATTAAGATGACTGAAAATCCTGTGTTCCACGATAAGTCAAAACACATAGAGATCCGATACTTCTATATACGAGATATGGTGCAAAGAGGAGCTATCAAGCTCGTATATATAAGCACTGAGGATCAGATTGCTGATATCTTGACTAAACCTCTGTCTCGAGTGAAGTTTGAATACTTTTGAGACAAGCTTGGTATAGTTCAAAAGAACTCTCCTCGAAAGAGGGAGTAGCATAGTATCTGATAACAAGTCTATCTCATCAATGATAAGGTTACCTATTTACTGCACTTAGTTACTTAGAATTATTTAGATTTAGGAATCTTATATTTTTTTTGATGATATATGTATACATGCTTTTGATGATAGATGCATACATGATTTTGATGTTAGATATACATGCTTTTGATGATAGATGTATACATGCTTTTGATGATAGATGTGATGATGAGGATACATGTTTTGCTATACATGTTTTGATGATGAGGATACATGTTTTGCTATACATGTTTTGATGATGAAGATACATGTTTTGCTATACATGTTTTGATGATGAGGATATATGTTTTTCTATACATGTTTTGATGATGAGGATACATGTTTTGTTATACATGTTTTGATGATGAGAATACATGATTGACACATGTCTTGATGAAGTTCTTGGTGAACATGTGAGGGGATTGGATCATCCCTGGACTTCAGTCCGAAAGAAGAGCCGTAGACGTATGTCTTCGAGAATGAATTTCTTGGTGAACATGTGAGGGGATTGGATCATCTCTGGACTTTAGTCCGAAAGAAGAGTCGTAGATGTATGTCTTCGAGAATGAAGTTCTTGGTGAACATGTGAGGGGATTGGATCATCCCTAGACTTCAGTTCGAAAGAAGATCCGTAGACGTATGTCTTCGAGAATGAAGTTCTTGGTGAACATGTGAGGGGATTGGATCATCCATGGACTTCAGTCCAAAAGAAGATCCGTAGACGTATGTCTTCGAGAATGAAGTTCTTGGTGAACATGTGAGGGGATTGGATCATCCCTGGAATTCAGTCTGAAAGAAGAGCTGTAGACGTATGTCTTCGAAAATGAAGTTCTTGGTGAACATGTGAGGGGATTGGATCATCCCTGGACTTCAGTCCGAAAGAAGAGCCGTAGACGTATGTCTTCAAGAATGAAGTCCTTGGTGGACGGTTGAGGATTAAGTCATCCTTGGACGTAGTCCTAAATGTACGGTGGAGGATTAAGTCATCCTTGGACGTAGTCCTAAATGTACGATTGAGGATTAAGTCGTCCTTAGATGTGGTCCTAAATGTACGGTAAGGATTGGATCATCCTTGGACTTTGGTCCTGTGAACTGAGCCGTAGACATGAGGTCTCCGAGAATTGATAGGACTGGATCGTCCCTGGACTTTGGTTCAAAAGGTACATGACAGGACTGGATCATCCCTGGACTTCGATTCAAAAGGTACATGACTAGATTGCATCATCCATGTACGTATGTCCTAAAGAGAGTAGGATTGATCACCCTGGAAAATGTTGATCGTATGATGACGATGCTGATGACGATGCTGATTGATCGTATCATGACGATGACGATGTTGTTGATCGTATGATGACGATGCTAATGTTCGTATGATGTGACGACGCTGATGATCGTGTGATGACGATGCTGATGATTGTGTGATGACAATGCTGACGATCATGAGGATTCAAATATTGATGTTACTGTAGCTGTTTGAGTACTATAGAAGATAAAGACTCAGTACTGAAGATGTTGATGTTCCAATATTGAAGATGTTCCAGTAATTGGTTGAGTTACTGATGATGTTGAGAAAGCTTCCAATGATTTATAGATGTATCATGTATGATGTTGATGAATCCTTGCTCGTGCATATGATGTTATAATATCCTTCTCATTAAGGGGGAGTGTTGAGATATTGTAACTTCAAAGAATATTATAATTGTACTTTATTATTCCGGAGATGTTTCATTCCTCCGTAAAGATCTTATTGTATATCCGGAGATGTTTATTCCTCCGTCGGAATGTGGTAACTCGGGTTATTAGACTTCCCCAGTGGAGGTCGGCCCTATATGTGTTATGTGGGTCAAAGGGTTATTAGACTACCCTAGAGGGGTCGGCCCAGTCAATTGTAGTGGGGTATTTAACCCATTGGTTAAATGCGAGCCTACATGTACTTGTGTAAAAGATATGTTAGAGTAGTGTATAAATAGAGGAGGTGTATTCCTCATTTGATACACTCACTCACTTGAGAGAGGCGCACTTGTGGAGGAGAGGTCTGCTATGGTGGAGGAGGAGATCATGTCTTTGGTTTGCATCTTTGTATATTGCTGGTCATCTATATTGAGGAAGCTTTACTGGGTTTTCTACCCCATGAGGGTTTCCCAGGATAAATCTGTGTCTCTTGTGTTTATGCTATGCTTGTTGTTTCTTCAGTGATCCTGTATATGATATTATTGTGAAATGGAATGTAATGCTACTATTTTCTGTCTTAGCATATTAAATTTTAACAATTATTCCCAGATCCGAACCTGCAACATATGCAAAAAACAAATTGGCAGAAATTTCACCTAGCGAACCCAAGAAAGTGCTCTGATACCAAATGTGAAGAACCTACAGCAGTTAATTAATAAAATGCACAATATATGAGATCGTAGAATACTTTTATTGATCACAGGCCACTTCAAGGGGGAAACCTCCTTTGAGCAAGATCAATACAAGTAACTTCATGGTACCTTCATTGGTCTCAACAAAAACTTATATACTAATTCTAGGCTCCAATACCATGGGTCAATACCATGTGTCAATACAAACCATTGGCCAATACAAACTATGGATCAACAATTACTAAGAGACGACTTACAAAGCATATGCATCCAACAACAATAATACAAACTATGGATCAACAAATACTACGGGACGACTTACAAAGCATATGCATCCAACAACAATATACTAAAAAAGTAAATATAAGGGTTGACATGGGTTCCTAACACAAAATGGACAAATTATAACCAGATGACTTGTATTCACGGGCTTGGTAGTAGTGTGGTAGATTATGTTATTTATGATATCCCTTTATACCACAAGTTAGTGGACTTGAACCTCTTAAATGACCATAAGCTTGACTCTGATCATAGGCCTTTAATTATAACTCTCAATATTGACATGCATAGAGACCCCAAAGATGAAAACTATCATTTCCAACAGCATATGATCTTTGATAAAAATAAAATTGGCATTTTTCTTCACGATTTAAAAAACAATTTGCTTCATTTATCTAGTATGGATAATATAGAAAATATCTACCATAAGTTTACCACATCCATCTCGTCGTCCATTAGCAAGTTCTCTATTGAAGTCTCAGTTAAAAAGAGAGATAATATAACCAACCCTCGGTATGATCAAGGGTGTAAAAATGCGAGAAAAGAAATTAAGCAAGCTATTGCAGAATCGATAAAAATGGACAAGATAAATCACTACAAAACCCTAATTAAAAGAAAAAAAGGCATTATCTTAGTAAACGACAGGAAAATCGCTTACAACTCTCCAAGGTGGCTGCTAAGAAATTATGGAGAAAAAATCTAACTCGCAAAATGAAAGAAGATAATAAGATTCCTTTAAAAGATTGGAATTCCTATATTAAAAAGCTTTACAAATCCTTGGATATCAAAGATAACATTCAAACCCTCCTTACATCAAAAGACATTTTCTCATTAGAAGACATAGATTTCGGGGTTAAGCACTTAAAAAATGGAAAATCCAAAGACATTGAATGCTACCAAGCATAAATCTTAAAAATTGGGGGGCCTATCCTCATCCCGCACATCCAAAAAATATTTAATTTAGCATTCAAGCAAGGGTTCCCTACACCTTGGACTCAGAGCCTCATTATTCCTATTTTCAAAAGTGGCAATAAAAATAACCCCTCTAATTATCGCACCATTATGATTATCCCTCTCCTAGCTAAGTTATACAGTGTTATCTTAGAAAAGAAGATAAACAAATGGCTAGAGACAGAAGGTAAGAGGGCTAAATGACAAGCAAGTTTTTAGAAGGAATCATTCAACAACAGACCACCTCGTTACACTTACGATCATTACAAAGGAATGTTGTAATAATAAGTCAGATCTTTTTTGTTGCTTTGTGGACTTTAGGAAAGATTTGATACAATGCCTAGAAATAACCCATGGAATAGGCTCACTTGTGGATTTGGACTCAAAATTCGACGACCTTCAATGAAGAAGGGCTATGTCGTCATATTTCACCTTAAAAATCTCAAAATTTGATGAATTTTTAAAAATTTATAGAAGGAGACATCGGATATCCGATAGATATGCTCATATCCGACGGTTCTGTGGATATCTGACATCAGATTATGCATTGGGAGTTCAAATATCCAACACCAAGCTATTCAACCCGAGGATGGTGAAAATCCGACATCAATTCTTCAACAGTAACTATGTTCAAGGTGTTGGATATCCGACGGAAGGTTGACTTTTAAAACTTATAAATATTGAAACATTTCGACATGTTTGCTATACAAGCAATGGTTTGCGGAAGTTTTTTTATTCAGTGGACTATTTTTCGACGGATTGTTTTTCATTATTTCCATTGTTTTTGAGATTCAAGCGAGCGAAGTGTCGAGCTTCATTTTCTAAGATTGATAATCTTCATTCAAGATCTTTACGAGAAAATGTCAACTAGAAATATTCCTGATCCAGATGAACAAAATCGACAATTGCTTGCTAGATTATGAGAAGGATTTGAAAAAATGGGTGATAGGAAATGCTATTGTCCATGTACTCAATGCAGGGGCTTTAATAGGAGAAGAATTTTGATCACAATAGCCACAAAACATTGTAGGGAGCATGGGCATGCTAAGGGGGGACATGAATACCATTCATTTGTAAGTTTTGCATTATATATGTTTTTATTTTGATTGATTTTGTAAATTTATGTATTGATCGTGGTTTCAATAGATGGGGACTAACATGGACAATAAATATTATTTTAATATTAAATATTTATTATACTATTTCTTTTTCTTTTGTGCATGTTGAATCTAGGGTATAGTAGAATAACTCATTTATTTGTTTGTTAGTGAGACTAACCCACTCACCGGGGAAAGCACTTAACTCTCTAGATTTGTGACACTTTCTATCATGATAATAGAAATAATGACTATATTGGCATGTTGTAATTTCTCTTATATTTTCTCTATAGAAATTACCATAGCATCATTTATCTTACCTTAGTGCAGTACAGTATGAGAAATTTTGTGTTATATTTGAGTAGCTTTGCTGAATAATTGGGTAAATTATTATGTCTCTTGGATAGTTTGGATGCACCTATTTGACCAACAGTTCAATAGGCCGTTGCTCTTTTCATCCCAACAGTACAAAATTTGTTACATTTTAAATGCATCACATAAATGTTTACATTTTGCGTTTGAAATTTTTACATTTTGCGGTTGAATTTCTTATATTAACTTTTATCTATTGATGGTTTCATTTAATTATAAAGGAAAGACATCCTAGGGCACTTCGTCTGGAGGAAGTGATTCCACAACAACAAGTACCGGAAGCTATGAATATTAATGGAGAACAAGTTAACGATCACATTAATTAAGATGATGATCTTTCTGAAAACATAGTTGAAGATGATGTTACAAATAATTTGATCCATGATTCATTTAATGTTGGAATGGTCGATGTTGATCATGATGATAATGATCATGAAAATGATGAACATTTTGATGATATTCATGATATACCTCTTCTTGATAAGGCATATGAACCCCTTTATAAGGGCTCCAAGACAAATCTTCTCTCTGCTATATTATTGATAATGAACTTGAAGGTTATGAATGGTCTTTCAAACATATCAGTGACACGGATGTTAGGGTATGTAATATATTCCATCACAAAATATATATGATTGTGTATTTTGTTGTTCATTCATATATAAGTCAAATTATTATGGATGAAATTTGTTCCATTAATATTATTTCTATATTATATTAACTAGATTTTTATTTTAATTTGTTGTAGCATGATAGGTGAATATTTGTTACCACCATCAAATATTTTACCTCGCACATATCAAGATTTCTCTGCCATCATGAAAGAAATTGGAATGAGGTATGAAGCAATTCATGCATGCCCCAATGACCATGTTCTATATTACAATCAGCATGAATTTGCAACAGAATGTCCTGAATGTCATATCAGTAGATATCGCATAGATCAAGTAACTAAAAAGGTGCCTCGCAAGTTTCTACGTTATATTCCCATTATTCCACGTCTGCAACGACTATTCAAGTGCAAAAACATAGCGCAGTTTATGGATTACCATGCATGGAACAGAATTCAAGATGACATTATTCAGATGCCTATAGATGGGTCTTCATTTAGAGATATGGAGGAAAAATGGCCCCACTTTAAAGAAGAACCTCGTAATCTTAGGATTTCTTTGGCAACAGATGGTGTCAATCCATTTGCAAAGATGAGATCCATTTACTTGGTGTGGCCTATTTTTGTTATCAACAACAACATTCCTGCATGGTTGAAATTAAAGAGGGAGCACATAATGTTGTCGATGATTGTTCCAGGTATGAACCTTACAGTTTTTTTTAAAGTAGTTGTATCTCATTTGTCATATTTTTGTCGCATAATGTCATATATATATGTAATGTTTTTCTTTTGTGCAATATGGTTTAATATTGTAATCTAAATGGTATGTCTCATATTTATATTTTTTATATGTTCATATATATCAATTAGGTAAGTACCAAGTGAAAGATATAAATGTATATATCGAACCTATTATTAATGAGCTACTGAAGTTATGGAATGGCATCACTATATATGACATATCTAGACCAATACGACGAAGGCAATTTCAATTGCATGCAATGCTTGTATGGACAATACATGATGCCCCAGGGTTAACCCATTTATGTGGTATGTAATTATAAGTTCCACTTTATTTGCAAAAGGTTATACGAACTACTAGTTAATATACTACGCATGCATGTTTTTCTAAATAATCCAGTGATTTTGTATATAATTATAATTGACATAGATATTCCATCTCTTTATGTAGGTCTTTAGACAAAGGGGAAATTTGCATGTCCAGTTTGTGGTCCTAAGATCAAATCTCGTCATTCAAAAATCTTAGGAAAGGAGGTGTTTGATGAGTATAGGCACTTCCTCTATAAGAATCATAGGTATCGAACTACCGAAAAACATCTGTTCAATGGCAAGCAAGAGACTGCATTAAAACCGCAAAGAATGACACCTCGCCTATGGAAGTTGCAATATAATAGAAATCGTCAAGGTACGTATAATGAATCATCATATATGATATGTTATATTGTATTTTTTTATATTGTGTGTTTTTTACTGTAATTGACATTAATTTATGTCATTTCATGATTGTCATTCATGTGATCATGAAGGAATTAATGGGCTTCCACAAGGAATGAAAAGTTATCCTAGACAATTCAGTAGGTTGCCCTACTATGAGCGCCTACAAATTGCTCATCTATTTGATACAATGCATATCGGAAAGAATGTGAACAAAACATTATGGCGAATATTGGATGGAAGGAGTGACAAAGAAAAATTGTCAAAATTTGCAAAGACATTCAAGATAGCAACGATGCAATGAAAGACGTCATTCAATTTGATAGCAACGGAGAGAAAATTAATATAAACTCACTTCCATGGATGTTAACGGACCAGCAAAGCAATGTTGTAAAAGAATTCATTCGAAAAATTAAATTTCCCACCGGATTTTGTGCGAACATGAAGAATATCATAACAAACAAAGGTGATTTCGCGGGGATGAAAACTCACGATTGGCATGTCTTCATGAAGGTAATTATTATGGTATAGATTTAAATTTTTTTTTTCCTATTACAGTGAATATGGTTGGTATATTTTTTATTTGTCTACTCTTTGTTGATAAAATGAAACTATTTGTATATTATTGTTACAGTATGTTCTACCTATCTCTATCCTAGACAACTTCGACAACAATGTCAAGCAAATAATATATAGTCTTGGGAAATACGTGAGGTAAGTGGTGATTTTTTCCATGCGCTTAGTGTTTGTTTAATTCAACCTAGAAATTATATTTGATTTTCGTTCTGTAATTCATGATGTTACGTAATATATTTTTTTTCTTTAATCTCTTGATTTGATTGTCATGTCACTTGTAGATGGTTGTCGTCTAAAGAATTCCATAAAGAAGACATAAAGTATTGCAGGAGAGAAATTCCTCGTCTCATGTGTGAAATGCAGAAGCATCTACCTTCGGCATTTTTCAATGCACAAGAACACTACCTCATACACCAAGTTGAGGAGATTGAACTGTGTGGACTTGTGCACTCAAGGTCCATGTGGATGGTTGAGAGCCACTTGAAATTTATGAAGGGTTTGGTCAGACAACGAGCATATGCTGAGGGTTCTATGATGGAGGGATATATGGTATACTAGAACATGCTGTATATTAGTGTATATCTTCCTAAATTAGCAGAAAAGCTCAATTTACGTCGCATTTGTGACCTAGAATCCAATAAGAGTTTCGAAGGGGAGTACCCGAAGGGGAAAAGTAGATCGAGGAAGGTGAAAGGTAATATAACACATTCTTATATTCAGTACTTTGCATAAATTTATACTGTAATATACCTTTTTAAGTTACTATATTACATTTGTATTGAATTTTAATTTTATTGTCATGAAACAGTTGGTCGAGAGTGGGATGCAATTCATTTATACATCGCAAACAATCTTGACTTGATGAAGGTATGGATCGAACGATGTGAACAATCTGGTCATGGAATATCATGGGAAGGTGTGGCTTCATTGGTTAAAGTTGCACATCGCAATGGAGACACCAACCTAACACAAAGGGAAATCGATTTAGCAAGAGGTTTAAAAGATAAGAAGGTAAGCATATTAATCATTCACAATATTTTTTTTTTGTAAAAAATAATGTCGTTGTATGCCACGTTGTTTTTTTCATTGTATGGCATTATAAACATGCACTAGTTAATCATAAATATTGGATAATTATGTAATCTTTTTTTGTATGGCTTGTTGTAGGTAAAACACCATAACGCTATGTGGTGTAATGGATGTAGTTATTGAATGAAAAAGTTGGATGAAGCAAAGAAAACATCTGATTGTGGGATGTCTGCAGTCTTTGAGGTGACCAATGTTTCTTCTAGAAGTGACAGACATCCAGAACTCTCTGAAAATTGATACTATGGGTATCTGGAAGACATTCTTCAGTGTGACTTTAACTCCTTCAAGGTATTTATGTTCATTTTCAAATGGTACAGGTGTCGATTGAATCAACGTGATCCCGATAAAACAATAATTGAACATGATAATGGATTTACCATGGTAAACACAAGGTTGTTTGAGCCAGGAATGGAGCCCTATGTTCTTCCAACCCAATGTGAATAGGTATTTTACTCTGAGGTTCCAGGTAGATTAGGTTGGTCATTTGCTGTGAGAAATGTTCCAAGGAAAAGGCTGGTAAAGTATAACATAGATGAAGGTAACGAAGATGTTCTTGAAGAAGAAGACGTCGTAGAAGATCATCATGATCAACATGAGTTAGATGATCATGTTCCTGAATAAGATGTCGAAGAGCTTATTGAATCAGATGATGTATGAGATAATCATGTCCATGAAGATGATATCGATGATGACATGATGATCATAACTGACACCGACGACAAGGATGATATGGCCAATCCTTATAATGTTGAATATGGATCATCGGATGATAGTACAGACAATGACTCAGATGAAGAAGATGATGAAGACCATTGAAGTTTATGAGGTATGTAGTAATAATAAATTAACTGTTTCTTAGTGAGTTTCCATTTTCCAGTATGATATAATTAGTAACATTGCTTGTTATAGAGTATGTAAAAAAACAAATTTAAAGTTTTTGTACATAGATATTTTTGTCGAGTTATGGGGAATTGAGAGTGATGTGATGGGGGGGAGGGGCCATAAGAGGTTCCACCTTCACGTGGTTGGGCCTGTTTAGTAGAGAATATTAAATTATTCTTGAAATAGAGAGAAGCTTAGTAAGGAAATGAACAATTATAAAGCCTCAAACATCATCATCATCATCAGCGTCATCATCACCATCATCGTCATCATCATCATATTTTTCTTCTTCATTGATATCTTCATCATCTTGATCATCATCTTGATCATCGTCATCATCACCATCATCATCATAATCATCATCATCGTCATCGTCATCGTCGTTGTCGTCGTCATGGCCACCATCATCATCATCATCATTGTCATCATCATCGTCGTCGTCATGACCACCATCAGCATCATCATTTTCATCATCATCGTCGTCATCCTCACCATCATCATCATCATCATCACCATCTTCATCATCATCATCGTCATCATCATCATCTTCATCATCTTCATCATCATCATTGTCACCGTTCTTCATTGACATCTACATCATGCATTGATGGTGTGGGAGGGTTTCCGGACTCAAACATGACTAACACTAACCATTGGAGCATAAAAAACCATATCTATAGATTAATTAATGTGATACAATATGGGGTCAATGTTGAAATTTTTTAAATATGTGTTGTCTTGGATTGAAATTTGGCATGGGTAGTCTAGATGCATGCATTGACGATGTGGGAGGGTTTCTGGACTCAAACATGATTGACAATAATCATTGCATAATCAAAAACCATACCTATAGATTAAATAATGTGATAGATGGGGCCAACGTTGAAATTTTTTAAATATGTGTTGGCTTGGACTAAAATTTGGCATGGTTAGTCTAGACACATGCATTGACAGTGTGGGAGGGTTTTCGGACTCAAACTTGGCTGACACTCACCATTGCAGCAACAAAAACCATACCTATAGATTAAATAATGTATCTTTTTTCTACTATAGGGTTTATCATTTGTTATTTCTCTTGTATCTTTTTGCACTATCTTCATTTAAATATCAATTGCTATCAAATTATCATCATCATCTTCATCATCGTCATCATCATCGTCGTCATCTTCATCGTCATCATCATCATCGTCATCATCATCGTCATCATCGATCGTCGTCATCATCATCGTCATCTTCATCATCGTCATCTTCATCATCGTCATCATCGTCATCATCATCATCTTCATCGTCATCGTCATCATCATCATCATCATCGTCATCATCAATCGTCGTCATCATCATCGTCATCTCATCTTTGTCATCTTCATCATCATCATCATTATCATTGTCATCTTCATCATCGGTAAGCAAGGATTTAACTCCTATCTCAAATACAAATCATTTTGGTGAAGTGAATTATCTCTTCACCTCGAGACTCTGGGAAGCAACTCCATTGGCGAACCCATATAGGGACTCCACTAGGTATTTTAAAATCAAAGAAGCACAATGATTTCATATGTTTTCGTCTCATTTTCTCAAGCCTTAAATTAGTTAAACCAGGTAGTCTAAAATTTAAGATAGACTAGATAATTAAGAGAGGCTCATGATGAGTGGGAATCACCATTGCGGTATGAGGATGACATGGAATATAATTATGGGTATGAACCTAAATCTAAAAAAAATACAATACCCATGATTTTTCTCATCAGTCTAATGTGGACTCTTCTGAAGTAATAGCCCAAGATCCCTTTGAATATCATTCATTTTATGATTGTCCAATGTAGTCATCCCACCATAAATGCCTTCGTTTCTACAACGTTGGGCCGATTTTTTATATTAAATTAGATTATTACTTTTATAATTGTGGATTTTAAATTGATTACTGGTATATTCCATGCCGATTCAAAATCATGGGAGGAAGTAAATAAAATGGAAATGCCAAAGCGCACATTGGGTTAATATTTTTTGAAAGGAAAATAAAGTGTGTTATTGAAATTAGTGGGCAGCATTACTACTACTCTAATCCTTTCATGATTGTAGAGTCAGAAAGAGAATATTAACCCATACTAAATGTAAGGAACATAAAAGGGTTACAACCTCCCCATATTGTATTGGGAAGTTTTAAATTGCCATTCACAGAACGTCTCAATTCCGTGACATCTAACAAAGTGAAGAAGGCTAAATATTTTAAATTTTGACCTTCAAAATGAAACTCTAGCTGGAATTGCAAATTTTGATTGTTATGATCATTGATTTTAACACCTGAATTGATTCAACAACCTAAACTACTCATACTCCAAATCTATTTTTCAATATTACTAATTGATATTTACAATTTCATCAATCGAAATGACTTTAAATCCAATTTTAGGAAAAAATAATACCGATTTCCCCTCTTGCATTTTAAGCTACCAAAGCATAATTAATAGATATATTTATTCCAATAACGGAAACAATCACAATGAAGCATAACTCAACAGATCGAAAATACTAGTGAAAATATCCAATTTGCCTCTTAAAAATATCAACAAACTTAATGTTGGTGTTTTTCTTATGGTTTGACAAACTAAGTTGAATGAGATAGAATTTAACAATTCCTTTAGATTGATATCCATCATTTCTCATGATTGCTTAATCGTGTTTTGTGTGTTTTCAAATCTACGTGATTACTTTCCATTGAATAGTTTCAGTTTCCATTGAATATTAGTATATCACTTTTGATCATAGAGTGAAGACAACAACTTTGTAGAAAATCCATGTAAGAAATGTCAATGAGTGATAACGAAGCAAAAAAATTGTTTCTTAATTATAAGAGAGAACACCAAAAACTATCCACTTCCATGAAAGAGAAATGCTTCTAGGGAAGAAAAGAATGTGCAATATAGTATTATTACAACATTTGAACAAAATTCCCCAATGAGATATTGGGGGCTATTTTATCTATAAATTCTCTATAAAATAAGTTGAACACATGGATAGGATGTTAAATATGGAGGAGACATTAGAAACACACTTGTTAAAGAAAAATGGGAGCTTGCAATAAAAAATAGGAGCGAGTGGCAAGCTGAACGCCCACATCCAAGATGGAAGCTGGTCCATTTGCACAACAACTTAAATAGTGAACTCAAATAGATGATGAAGAGAATGTTGAGCGTAACTTAATGTGGTAATATGACCGTCTATTATCTTTCTATGGATGCCTTTTTAAAACTGAATATGTTGATGATGGACTCATGTCACACTCGATTGCGGAGTGGAAGTTTAGTTCTACCAATCTATTGTTCTCACCACTGTGACCAAAACATGATAGAGGGAAAGTTAGGCTATATTGAAAATATACAAGAGATCATGCAAGTGTTCTCATCTTTCCAATGTGTCATTTTTGGTGCAAGTGGCGGGATACCTTCCCCCATAGTAACATAAATGAAGATCATGGTATTGCGATAATATGTATCAACTATGGAAGGACGTGGGATGAAACTAAGTGCGCTTTTTATCGAAGTACATCAACCAACTACTTTTTATCAAGGGATGTGTTGGATAGGCATTCGTGGTTCCTACTAGGACATCATCCTAGACCAAAAGCAAGGATGTGGTATTTCAAGCACTAGCCTATACTAACCTATACTAAATTATATCAATAGATAAACAACCTATACTAAGATGTAAGCTTATATACTAACCTATTAACCCCTACTAACCTATACTAACCTATTAACATCCTATAACCTATACTAACCTATACTAAGTTATATCAATTTATAATCAACGTCCTACAATAACCTATTAACCTATACTAACCTATTAACCCCAAACCCCGCCTAATACCTCAACTCTCCAACCATGAAATGCATAAACCATTAAACACAAAACCAACCCTAATATTCCTGTCACTGATCGATAATCCCATTGTTCTGTTCGATAGCATGTTTCAGCATTTTTTGGAGGGAAAAATCCACCTCCTCTGCATCTGTTTCAGACTTGCGGTCTAGTTTGTGTGATGGGAAACATAGTTCGAAGGGTAGTGATGAACTGACAATCTAATTCAGTGATCGATAGGTGGTTTCTCCTTTTTGTCGAGGGAAAATCCCACCTCCTCCTCATATGTTTCAGACCTGTGGTTTGGTTTGTAATGTGGCTCCATTTTTGGTGGGCATATCGACTTTGATTTGGACTTAACCAGTGTTAAGCGACAATGCAAGTGTTTCCTTTGCACAAGCACAAGCAGGATCAAGAGCAGGGGTTTCGATTGCAAAATCAGGACCAGGAGAAGGATTAGTCTCTGCAATGTCTTCGATATGTGGCCACATTTCATCTTGAACTGTCCTACACTTGAATTTCATTCAACCCATTAGCAGAGCCTACCCTATGAACCTTCCTCTTTCCTAAAGCTTCGATGCCTACTCTATTGATGGATGAGGACTGTGTTTGTAGTTTTTTGTTTGGTGCCCTTTGGGGTTTCTGTAACTCCGTTTTGAATTGGGGCTAGTCATGGACAGTGAGAAATTGTAATGGGTTTGACCCATAATGGGAATGTAATTCGTATGAGTAGTTTGGTAGTTGTTTATGGCATGTTTAATGTAATGAAGTATGCCCATTCTGGGCGCTTATGACTTGGCTGTGGCCATGAATGGTTGTAACCCTATTTGTACTAATCTAAGGTTTTGACTTATCTCTGTTTTGGTATTCGCTTACTGTGTTGCTCTAAGTGATGGATTGGGTATTGTATAAATTGTTTAAATGGTTGCAATCTGGAACATGTTGAAATGCATATCTTTCATTTGGGTTTTGTGTATCAATTCGTAGATAATACGAATGCTCTATTTGTAATTCGCTACCTATAGGTGACAAAAATGACTCTGCGTGTAAATTGATGGTTTGGAAAATGAATTGGGGTTTCGCTGTGTGTAAATACTAGCTCTGTTTCTATTTAAACATGAGTTTTTATACTCTGCTAAGCGATTGGGTTAGAATCGACCCTGTCGCTATACTAAGCTATTCATGATTTACGCAGTGAGTAAGTGAAGTAGAAAGGAAGACTGCATTAGGAAATATTTATCTCGACGTTTTGAGCTGCAAAGTAGGGCTCATCATTAGGAGAGAGTGTCGCTATATGTTATTGGAAAGAGTCTTTAGTTTAAATTATTCTATGTTAGCTTGATGAAGCGATCCTATAGCTATTTTTTTTGGACTCTCGGTGCAAGTATTTATCTGTTTGGATAAGAGATTCGAAGCTGTAGCTAAAATGTTTGGAAAATGATTCTATATTATGAGTTTTGACTTTCATGAAGCAATTGTGTAACTTAACATTTTTGGTTCTGGTCACAAGTATTTTCTGTAACGCTGGTCATTTTATTTATTTAGTGTTTCTCCTTTGGTGAGATTCGATCTCTGTGTTATTACATTTTGAAATTGGATGTATTTGTTAAATGAAAAGAGTTGGGTAAGCCCTAGCTAGTAAATCGCATTGGTTTAAATGTTTTAGAATTTTTGTAGAGGTTTGGTAGGAACGATCCTGCTATAGCTTTTGTTTAGATGTTTGTTTGGTTACACCTCTACATGATTTGATCCTGGATCTACGAACTACTTTTATTTTTTATTTTGTTTTGGCTGAGTTGCTTGGTTCAACAGTTAGACAAAAAATCAAGCTCCTAAAGAGATCATCTTCTTGACAGGTCAGCACTTCACTGACACTAGACACACACTTAGATGAACACTCTAGGTTTGAGATTCCCTCTCCTAGGAAAAACTTCCTAAGTCATGCAATTAAAATGCACTAATCCTAACTCAAAATTAACTAAATTAAGGTCTTACTAAAACATATTGTGATCTTGATATCCAAATCTACTAAAAATGAAATTGTCCCTAAAATAGGAACTTCTGAAAAATAGAAAACACGTGATGAACATAGTCTTTCAACGTCTTGTACAATGCCTAGTGACAAAGGTCAATTTGGCATCAACTGGTCATGCCAAAGATCCTTCCAACAAAAGGCATTGTTTAACAACTAATGTCAATTTACTTGGCAATACCCTTACATTAAAACATCATATTGATTGATTGGATCTTTGTAGGGGTCCTTTTAGAGCTACAACTAGACATCAAGCATAGATGGAAAATAAATTTAAGAGGGATCTAGAATAGTTATTTTGTCCATATGGAAAATGTTAATACCTTGTGTCCCAGACTCCCAATCTGAAGTTTCTAAATTATGTTGTCGATTGTGCCTTCCCAATCTTCAAGAATCAATTTGCCTTTGGAATTGCTTTCTAGAATGGCCAACAATCTACTTGGCAATGATGGATATCCCTTCCAGTTTGCATGGAAGTTGCTCTAGATGATACACGGTGCATATAAAATGTTATAAGAATATAAAAATTGCATTATTGCCTGTTAAGAAAAGTTATATGGCATAATGTGAAGACAATAAAAGATGGTTTGATCGACACTAGTAGTATTCACTAAAATTGTATGATCTCATGTGATACACATTAATGGATTCATTCATGTGATCTGGAAGCTGTTGGGTGGTTGTGTTCTTAATTACAAATATAATCTTGTTCTTCCTAAAAAAGTAGTTTGTTAGTAGTGACCCGTTTCAGTGGGTATTGTAATCAACACAACTGATATAATGGGGAAAACTCAGTTAGTTTAAATAAGCAAGTTTATTTTTGGTTAATTAGGTACAAGCTGGGAGGTGGGCAGGTTTAGGCTCTTATGTTAACTTGTTAATATGTCATTTATTGAATAATTAAACATACTAATACTGACAATAATATAATCATCAATAGAAATGGATAGTACATTACATATTTTCAACCTTTAGGACCTGAAAAGTGTTATAAGATTCACCAACCAGAATTGCTTTTTGACAAATGGTTGGGTAGAAAAATTTCACAAAGATCATGACATGAAGAAGAATTTAGTTAGTTGGTGGTAGAGGTAAATAGGTTCATATCTTAAAAAGATGGCATGCATTTTATTAAAAAAATGATGTTTCCATATATATGTCATGGCTATTATGTGTAGGTTGTATGGACAACAAGAGACTACACTTACCTCAATGCAATTGGGTTCCTATTATTTATATTGTGGTTACATCAATTGTAGTTTTTAATTGGGAACCTTTCTTGTCTTTTTCCGTGCATAAATCTATTGAGAGTGCCTAGAGTGATAATCCTGAACTCTTCCCTACTTTCTACATGGCCTCTAATATTTTAGATATAATTTGTGCAAACAATTATTTTCCAAAAGTTCGTTGGAGTTGGAATCTAGGGTGTAACCCAGTTCATGGATGGAGAATTAAATAAGGAGAAAGGTTGTGAACCCCTTACATTCCAACACATAAAACTAAAAAAAATTCCCTTTTACGTGTATGTTCCAAAAAGTGTCATCCATAATTACCACTAGTCAATACCCAACAAAAAAATAGACCACATATGTTTGTAGAAGAGTAGACCAACAATCTCAAACTCTACTAAAGCACCAAGGGGTTTATTGCTCCATATACCCATTGGACTTAGTCCAATTATGCATTTACCCATATCTATTTTTTTTATGTTGTACATGATAGCACTAGTAGATTTGAACCCAAAATCGGATGAGAAAATCCGACGACCTCCGACGAAAAGAACTGTGTCGTCAGACTTTCTTTCAAAATTACAATTTTTTATTACCGCTCAGCTAGGCTGCTACAATTTGTAAATCTGTGTTTTGGATGCTTGCTTGGTGTGTTTTAATGCATATTACAAGTCTAATATTACGAATTACAATAAGGATTTATTGCAGTTTGGATGTTTTTTCATCTTTAGCATTCACACTTTGTATAAGGATTCCCCCATGCGGTTAGCATTCACTTTGTATAATGAGTGATGTAATTCGATGTATTTCATGTTTTCCTGGAGAAAGAGGAGTTGTAGGGCTCCAGTTGTGGTTATTTTTTTTTATTAAGCTCATGAACATTTATATGCAGTTTATTGTTTCTACTATCACTGTG
Organism: Larix kaempferi; assembly: GCA_027924585.1. Classification (NCBI taxonomy): domain Eukaryota; kingdom Viridiplantae; phylum Streptophyta; class Pinopsida; order Pinales; family Pinaceae; genus Larix; species Larix kaempferi. The sequence goes on from BSBM01000748.1 coordinate 8,943,515, forward strand.
TTTTTGTGATGAATGATTGAAGAATGTTATAAGTGTTCCTAGAGAATTATGAACATGGATAGTACTATAGCATCTTTAACACTTAGAATATAGTAACTTCAAATTTGGACTGTAGTGGCTTCATAAAAAAACAAGTTGTGGTATAGCTTCCCGGCCAGTTGTGGTTACTATTTTTTTATTAAGCTCATGAAGATTTGTATGCAGTTTATTGTTTCTACTACCCCTGTGTTTTTGTGAAGAATGATTGGAGAATGTTATAAGTGTTCCTAGAGAATTATGAACATGGATATGTACAATTCCTTATATTTATTATCACTTTGTTTAATGTGATGAATTCATTTGCATGACTTGAATATATCTGAAGCTCTCCTTGAGGTCCCATGAATGAACTTGAACACTTGTTGCATTCATTTAATTTGAAAGAGTAGTTATAGTTTGAAAGAACTCTCTCCTTACCTTAGCTAACATTCATTGAAAGGAAAGGCTTATTTTATTCATATGCATTTGCATGGTTTGAGTCAGTCATCACACCATGAGTTGCACTTCCATCACCCGACTGAGTAATACAACCATTAAAATTTAACTCGTTAACTCAACACATTTTAACCTCGCTTGACGATAAAAAGAATTTGTTAGTTAGGTAAGACACCGGGGATAGGCATCCAAATAATTCCCCTTGTCATTATCATCTGAGACATAGTTGTTGTCCTCTAGGGTGCTAAAATCTTCTTGTACTTGTTGACACGGTCATCGAATAATTTGTGGAGGGGCGTCCTATTGTTTCAGGGGTTAAACTGTCGCAAGATCGAGAACTGGACGAAATCTGTGGAATGTCGCACTCCACTTATCCCTAAGGAAACATCGATCATTGTCTTCCTTGTATTCTCTAGCCACCATACTGGTGATACAAGGGTGATAAGGCAGAAGCACCGAAAACCTTTTCCAACATGTCACGAATAAGGTAGCTTAGTGACTTTTCTACTAGGGATCTTTTACCTAGGATCCCTTTCAGTAGAGGGATGTTCTTGCATTATTGGTCTCTCATTTTGTATTGTTCGACTTGGACTTCATCACCTTGCGAAGGATACAACTTGTTGAGGTCTCCAGCTCTTAGTTAGTAGGTTTTGCATGCTATTTCACCTTTTTAGAGGGTCTTTTTCTTTTTAGTGCTGCTTGTTGGCATTCTGGCCACTTTTGTTTCAGCTCGCTTACTGTGACACCAGTCCCGATACAGTTGTTTGAGCTTATCTGATGATGTGTGATGGTCTTCTCAAGGGACTTAACACTTCTTGATGGAGCCACTGATGCTTGACCTTAGGAGTAGTCTAGAGGACGATGTGATCACATCATCCGTGTGGACTTTTCTATTTACTGTGATGGTGGTCTTTCAGGTTATATGGAACTGAATGGTACATTTGAGAGAGAGATGATTGGTACATTTTACCCCACCTTGGTTTATTGTCTTATGGTCCTTCCATTTTGTCAATAATATTTGTGTGGTACCTTGACTTTTACCTTTTGGGTCTTTTACTCATCTTGGTATATCTTTTGATTTGTACCACCTTTTATGTTTTTGGTCTTGTGGGTACTATGGTAGTTTGTACACATTTGAGGTACACACCCTAATTTGTCCAAGTTGTTATGAGTCTTTATACCTTTTGGTGGTCCTATTTGAGTTACAAGAGGTAGTTACAAGGATCTATTGCATATATTTGACATTATTTGACCTTCCATCTCTTTGGCATGTCAAATAATAGGTAGTTATAAGGAGATATTGCATATAAGAGGTAGTTACACGGAGCTATTGCATATATTTGACATTATTTGACCTTCCATCTCTTTGGCATGTCAAATAACAGGTAGTTACAAGGAGCTATTGCAATATATATTTGACCTTATTTGTACCTTCCCCACAATGGTTGATTTACTTTTGGACCTTACACCCTGTTGTTTATTGGTCTTGTGGTAGCTTGTCCTTTAATTTTGGTCCTTTCATTTTTTTGTGGTACCTTGCCTCTCACCTTTTGGGTCTTTTACTGATCTTGAGTTATCTTTTGAATTGTACCGCCTTTTTTGTTTTTGGTCTTGTGGATATAACTATGGTAGATTTTCCACATTTGAGGTACTACACCCCCTTAGTCCCAAGGGTTATGAGTCTAATTTATACCTACTCTTTTCTTTTTTACTTGTACCTTACTGGTTGGTTTTTTTACCCTTTGGTTGGTCCTTATGTTGATGTATATGTAACTTCGGAATGTATTTCACCCATGTATTTCATATATGTATTTTGTACTCCTATAGAGATGTTATTATTCCTCTATACGGAAGTGTCGTCATTTATATTGTAAGTGTCGTAACTTATACTTGATGGGTTATTAGACCACCTTGTTGGGGTTAGCCCTGTATAAGTTGTGTGGGTCGAAGGGTTATTAGACCACCCTATTAGGGGTCGGCCATGTGACTCAAAGGGTTATTAGACCACCAAGTGTGGGGTCGGCCCGGATTAAGTTAACCATGGGTTAAGCTAGACATGTAGGCCCCATTACTTTATTGGGCAGGACAGAACAAGTATAAATAGAGATCGAGAGATCTCTATTTGATCATTCATTCACACACTTCTCTCATTCGAAAAGTGGCGCACTTATGAGGAGGAGGCTCTGCTGCTAGGAGAATACTATCTCTTGTATTCTAGTTGTATCATTGCTCTATCTATCTCTGAGGAAGTTGTTGGGGTTTTTCACCTTTATGGTTTTCCCCAAGTAAACTCTGTGTGATTTATGATCTGTACATTATAGGGTTTCTGCCTCTTCCAGATCTCAATCATAAACAGGTGACCTTGGAAAAAAGGTCATAACCTGGGCTAGGAAGCTCCAAATAAAATTTCGTAAAAAGTGACAAGTAGTACACAGACTGTACTATCTCAGGAAACATTTTTAGAGGCCTAAGTTGAACCAGTGACACGTGTCATTTCGTACAAGTTTTCTCTCTTGTTTTATCCCATAAACAGGTCACGTTGCGACACTTGGCATAACTCTCTCTTAGATAATCGAATTGAGGTCAGACCTATTGGGATGGAACGATGATAGGTCGTGATATCTCAAGAAACTTTTTCAGACCTTGTGGATCGAAAAGTTCAGAGTTACACCAGAAACAATTAGGTACATATTTCTTTCATAACAAAATTATTTTTTAACACCTTCATTCATGGCTTCCAGAATTTAGGGTTTCGGAGAAAGTTGGAATTTTTGTAATCGGAGACTATGGCTGAATGCCACTCATCAAAATAGAAATTTAGAGACCAATTTCAAAATTTTTGGTTGGGCAGAAGGCTAGGCTTGATCAGACCCTAGTTCGGGACTTTGATTGGAAAAGTGGAAAATTAAGGCTTCTGCAAAAATGGGAATTTTTTAAATCTGTGACCACGGCTGGAAGCTCCTCAGAAAAATAGAAGCTTAGAGCTTTGGATCAAACCTGTTGATTGGGAAGAAGAGTGGGCTTCATCAAACCCTAGTTCGGGTCACGTCCAGTGAATCCAAAAGTTTCAAAGGAAAAATTGAGGTGTGAAACTTTGCAGTTTTCAAATTCTGAATATAGCAGCTTGATCAGCTCATCAAGACGCATATTTCTATCCTTTTAGAAGTTTGAAATTCAAATTTTGAATTTTTGGGGTTTTTCTGAAAAACCCTAATCCAACTCGAGGTCCATTTCTTGCAAATCAAGTGGATTGGGTTAATCCTAGAAGAAGATGGATTGGTCACCTGCATAAGTAAAGAAGTTCCTGTCTTAGAGGGAGATGAGGCTAAGGCCTTCCATAAGAAGATTACAAGCAATCTTGACAGGTATGGCTTACAGGTATGTTTCAAATTCTGTTCATGGTTAAGTTTATGATATGTTTGTCTTCATATCATTACAGTACAATCTTGATTAATTAATAGACTTGTCGTATTACCTTAATAGAAGATATTCATTGATTAAGGTTTTGACACTTATGATTTTACTAATGCATTTTGATGTTGTATGAGGTTTATGTTGTTCGCTAACATAAAAGGTGCACCAAGAAAGACAAATCATGTTCTACTTCAAGAACATATGATCATGGTGACATGAAGACAAAGATTCATCCATTGTCATGGATCGCATAGAAGATCTACCTACGAGGTATGTATAACTTGGTTCTACAATGGTTAACTTATGAGACATGTGGGTTACTAGCACAAGTCACTGAAGAGAACCAAAAGACATTATGCGGGATGTTAGACATAACTAGCTAGCATGCTAATCTAGGTATGTTTTTCCTATATAAAGCTAGAATCCTACCTTGTGTTAGGATCTTATACTGTTGTGTTGTTGATAATAATTATTCATGAAGTCATAGGTTTGAATAGTCATGGTTGTATGCATATTATGTTTCTTACCATAATTGATGATATGAATAACCAGAAGAATCATGAAGGTATAGGTTTGAGTAATCACGGGTTTATGCATTGATGATTTAACTAATCAGAAGAGACCTATAATCAAATAAGAATATGCATGAGTAAAAGAAGACTTCCCTAAAACCTTGAATACTAGTGTTTATTATATGTGAATGATCATGACTATACATGTTTAAGATTATTGTGTTTTGATAGTATTAAGATTATACTAATAAATGTGTGATTATGTATGAGACCTCAAGGATAACACAATGATGATACTGATAAGCATGCATAGTGATTAAGGATGGATATAAGTTTAAGGACAGGTAATCCAGGAAGCAAATATCAAGAGGGAGCACACTCCAGTTGTTCCTGCAAGAAAGCAAAGGAGCACACTTCAGTAGTTTCTACAAGGATGCAGATATTCAGAGGGAGTTGACCACCTCTCACAATCCACATCAGAATGGAGTTGCAAAGATTTAGAGGGAGTCCACTGAGCAACCAAACAAAGATAAGTATTTGAATTGTCATTTCTTACATAATGTTATTCAATGATGTATATGCTTATGTTCCTAGAATTAGGTTGTGTATTATGCATATTAGAATAGTTGCATTGATGAACAATATACTACTAATATACATGGGTAAGTAGCCTATGGCATTGTACAACATTCCATTGCTACTTATCTAGAATGAAACCTCTTTGCGGACATGTTAGGAGTTGTGCACACTCTTAACAATGTTCTGGTAGAGATTGGAAGGCATGTATAAAGTTACAGAATATGGATAAATGTTGTATTGAAGCATTGGCTAAGATAATTGCATGACTGTATGACATATTTCTTTATGTGTAAGAATTTTTTCTAAAAACTATGAGATGTTTTCTAATCATGCAATTTAACTTTTTGTGTAGGAAATATCATATACCATCACCTACAAAAGAAGGACTACAACATTTGTTCAGCAACAAAGTTATCTATTGAAGATATTGAAGTTCCCGGGATCTGGGAAGAATGCCATGATTGAGGAGTACTAGTCGATCATAAAGATGTTTGGGATGCAGTCCCAAGACTTGAAGGGGAGTCTGTAGTGACTTCCAAGAGGATCTACAAGATCAAGCATGCTGCAGGTGGTAGCATAGAGACTTTTGCTCCTGTAGCCAGATACACTTCCATTAAATCAATACTTACTCTGGCTGCAGTGATGAAGAGGAAGATAAAATTTCTTGAATGGTGCAGTTGAATAAGAAGTGTATGTGGTGTGGCTACTTGGTTCTGAGACACATGACGAGTCATATATGTGCAGAACTTGGTATGGTAGGATAGACAGCTTTCTATCCAGTTTGGGCTTTACCAAGAATAAAGCCAATTCCAACCTTTATGAAAAGGTTGAGGAAGGCAATCCAGTGATACTACTATATGGATGACCTATTTGTAACAGGTGAGGATAGATTGATTGCCGACATGTAGCAGAAGCTTGCTACTAAGTTCGAGTTGAAGAACGTGGGGATGATGCACTATTTGTTTTTGGCATGTAGGTGTGGCAAAATGTAGATGGAATCTTCCTTGGACAAGGGAAGTATGTAGTAGAGATCCTGAAGAGCTTCAGGATGATGGACTGCAAGGCTATGGCCACACCTATGGCATCGAACCTGAAGCTTCTATGTGATGCTTCATCTGAGCCAGTTGATATCACTATGTATCGTCAGATGATTGGGTCCTTGATGTACTTGACGAACACAAGACCAGATATTTTCTTTGTAGTGAACACATTGAGCTAGTTCCTGACGGATCCGAGGAGTGTTCACCTGGTTGTTGTAAATCATATTCTAAGGTACCTGAAGGCTACAGTTGATTATGGGCTCAAGTATGATGCAAATCAAAAGTTTAACCTGCAGGGTTATGTTGATTTAGATTGGGCAGGCAGTGCTGCAAATAGGGATCAGGTGTGATCTCTTGGTTTAGCAGAAAGCAGTCCTGCATAACACTGAGTACAGCCGAAGCAGAGTATGTTGCAAAATATGAGCAAGTTGCAGATGTATTGACCAAGGCGTTGGCCAGAGTGCAATTTGAGTACTTCAGAGAGAGGCTTGGTGCACTTCAGATTGAGGTTCCTTCCAAAGGGAAGTGATGAGTCCGAAAGATGCAGATGCAAGTGAGCTTTTCTAACATGGTTGATGTGTTCTCCCTTAGTCGTGATGTAATTGCTGAGCCATTTTTCACATGGTGGTAGATGTGTTCTCGCATGGTGAAAAAGTAAGGGCTGGAGCCTTCCCTGAATGGTGGTATATGTGTTCTCCCATGTCGGTGGTGTAAGTGTTGGATGATGTGCATCTGGGCTGTGCTTCATGGATGATGAGATGATCTGAAGAGGACGATGCTATGATGATCAGGAGCATCATGGATGATGAGCATTAGGACGATGCTCCATTTAATACTCTGTATATGTATATGCATCATGTTGGATGCTTGTTATGATCAGTTGGATCATTGCATCATGTTGGATGCTTGTTATGATCAGTTGGATCATTTATGTATATATGCATAATGTTGGATGGTGGATATGATCAGTTGAATCATTTATGTATGTATGCATCATATTGGATGTTGGATATGACTAGTTGGATCATTTGTATGTATTTTGTATATGCATCATGTTGGATGCTTGGACCATGTATCTGTATATGTATCAGGTGGATACTAAGATCATGTATGTTGATATGTATCAGGTGGATACATTGTGTGGATCATGTATCTGTGTATGTATCAGGTGGATACATTGTATGATAAGGTACATCATGTATGATGATATGTATCAGGTAGATACTTGGTATGCATCAGGTGGATGCATTGTATGATCAAGATGATCGTGGATGACGAGCTTCTCTAGATGACATGCAGCAGAATGTTGCAGTGATGATGATCAGGATAATCATGTGTACATCAGGATGATGTATGGTGAGTATCAGGATGATACTTTGTGGTCGTGGATCAGGTTGTGCAGATGAGCATGTCTGGGAGATCCTATAGGTTGGAGTTGTGTACCCGTAATAGCCTAGGATGCTCTTTTGAGACATTGCTCTGGGAGGACATGTAATTTGTGCCCTGGGAGATTTTAGGTCAAAGTTGTGTACCCGTAACATCCTGGGATGCTCTTGTGAGGTTTTGTCCTATGGCATGTAATTTGTGCCCTGGGATATTTCAGGTCGGAGTTGTGTACCCGTAACATCCTGAGATGCTCTTTCGAGGTTTTTCCATGATCACATGTAATTTGTGCCTTGGGGAGATTTCAGGTCGGATTTGTGTACGCATAACATCCTGAGATGCTCTTGCTAGGTTTTGTGGTGACCATATGTAATTTTTTCCCTCGGGAGATTTCAGGTTGGAGTTATGTACCCGTAACATCCTGAGATGCTCTTGCTAGGTTTTGTGGTGGGGTCACATGTAATAAGTCCTGGAGATCTAGACAGGATGAAAAAGGCCTCAGATGCTCTTTAGGGTTCTTGCTAGGAAAGAGACTCTTTAAAGGTTTTGTGATGCACATAATAAGTCCTGAGAATTCCACAGTATGGCCAGTGACGATGAAGACATGAAGGTGGTGGGCCTACATCCAGTATGAAAAAGGGCTGGCTCTATAGAAATTCCTATGACGAGTAGATTTAGAGATTGATTGAGATAGCAGCAATAGTGACGATGACGATGATTCGAGGATGATGATTCGCTGATGATGATCCAGAGAAGAAGACTTGTGCTAGCAGACCTGTGTCAAGAAATACCTTCCTAGTTAAGAGGGAGTGTTGATGTATATGTAACTTTGGAATGCATTTCACCCATGTATTTAATATATGTATTTTGTACTCCTATAGAGATGTTATTATTCCTCTATACGGAAGTGTCGTCATTTATATTGTAAGTGTTGTAACTTATACTTGATGGGTTATTAGATCACCTTGTTGGGGTCATCCCTGTACAAGTCATATGGGTCAAAGGGTTATTAGACCACCCTATTGGGGGTCGGCCATGTGGATCAAAGGGTTATTAAACCACCAAGTGCGGGGTCAGCCCAGATTAAGTTAACCATGGGTTAAGCTAGACATGTAGGCCCCATTATTTTATTGGGAAGGACAGAACAAGTATAAATAGAGATCGAGAGATCTCTATTTAATCATTCATTCACACACTTCTCTCATTCGAAAAGTGGTGCACTTATGAGGAGGAGGCTCTGCTGCGAGGAGAAGACTATCTCTTGTATTCTGGTTGTATCATTGCTCTATCTATCTCTGAGGAAGTTATTGGCGTTTTTCACCTTTATGGTTTTCCCCAAGTAAACTCTGTGTCTCTTGTGTGCTTTCATTATTGTGTCCATGATTGATATGCTGTAGATTTGTTGTACATGTTATTCTCTCAGCTAAGATCCTAGATGAGATTGAAGTAAATTCTAAAAAATTTAACACCTTGTACCTTACTGGGGGCCGTGAGTCTCTTTGGCCTCAGTCTGCTGGCTATCAGCTCATCTTTATTGTGATTGTACTGAGCCTTTTGATTGTCATTGACTTTCTTTGATTGACCGTACCAATATAGCCAGTCATCTCTCTCTCTCTGGTTTGTACTAACCCTATAATAGGATCACTCGGTTCCTAGAGTTGACTGGCCTCTAAGAGGCAGAGTCATTTCTGAAAGTAACTCTTCTAAGTATATTACAGGAAACGTCTACACCCAGGTAATTAAATATGTGTTGGTTATAAGACTTAATTAGTAATCAAAGTGTTGGTAATCAAATACGTGGTAAATAATTTGAATTAAGTAGTTAAGGCTTGTCCTGTCATACAAAATTGTTGGTAATCAAATTATATTTGTTGGTAAAGAATTTTAAGAGTGGTGGAACTCGACCTCGACTAAACTTGTGAGGAAAATTATCTTGGATAATAAGTGTCCTAACAGAAAACTGAGTAGAACTATGACTTTATTTCTTGAACCATGACCTTATCATAACTATAATAGATTGCTCCAGACTTCCATTTGTGAGCTAAACAACACAATAAAATTTGTAACAACAAAAGGACAGTTTGAAAGATGGGAAGCATTTTTCTGATGTTATAACTGTACTGTTCATGAGCACATTTTTGGGAAAGCAAAAAGCATTCCTAACTTTATAACAAGAGAATATTTGACACAGAAGTGTGCTGTTAATTTTTAAGAAGCGGGTTTGAAGCAAGCGAACCTGAAACAAGTGAGCCTGGTGCAAGCGATCACGAGGCAAGAAAGTGTACAAGTTCAAAGCGGAATCCATTGGGCCAATAACCCACAAGTATACATGAAAATCTCTGCTTGGACCAGAGGAAATAATCATATCTACACTATCAATGATAATATGAGTTGGTTGGATTATATGCAAAATTGGAAACCTATGTGAGAGTTGAGACATGATGAAGTATTAGATGCTAACTTGCAAGGATCTGCTGCTTTTATTAGACTAGTGCCAGAACTCAGAAGAATGCCTATGGGATCTACTATTGACGCACCAGAGATGATTTACAACAACTCCTTGAGAAAAGCAGCTGATGCAAGCAATCGGTTAACTCACCTATACCATGATCTTAACCTAATCTCGACGGAGGGCTCTACACCTCACCCCGAGCTACAACTAGAACAAAAATACTACTGTATTAACTAGATATGTTCTTTGGAATCATGGCCACATCAAGATGCTAGTCTCCGGTTTCCAAGTACTACACACACTTATGAAAAATAAAAAAAATTATGGTGGAAATTCTTGAGAAAAGAAAATAAAGATAGAACATATTATACCATGCTAAAGTTGGACCTCAAATGACACATATCCATGAGGATCCTGCATGGTTCGTCCCTGATTGGACTAGAGACTGTTAGTCGTCATTCGTCATCAACCTGAGAACATTAGATCCAGGTGCTATTTATAATCTAAAACAGGAAGTTGGAGAATCTCTCGAACAGGTCAAAGATATTTTGCAGACAAAGCTTACCGAGGCTCAAATCATTTGGTACTACGTTAAAAATGAACGACAGTGGCTTGTAAAAACCCACATAAACGTCCACATGCATCAGAATAGACATGTGGTCCTGAGGTCTGTTTATTCAAAGGCATGGGTTGTTGAATCCAACGTCTTTCGAGAATTGTATGGTCCCCCATAATCTGATGAGTTGTAAATATCTCAAAAGTATTTGGCTATGAGTGGGGCCTGTCCATTCAAATTGTCAAAAAGAATGAAAAGAAAGTCTTTGTAACTATGTCATGATAATATAAAGAAAACCCTACTTTTCTCTATGTCAATATGATTGAAAATCTATGTTATGTATTAAACACCCTAAGTCAATATTACAAGCAATTGTCAAAAGGCAGCATTAGTTGGGAGTATGACTGAAAGCTACCATTTTTCAAAACAGCTTACATGTTTACGGTTCTATTTTTGCTTGATTCAATTATTTTCAGTCATCTAAGAAGACCATGATTGAATAAGATTATACAAGTTCCACAACATTGTATAAAATATTGTTTTTGAAGATTTGTGAACAGTTATTAACCACTTAAAAGATCTTACTTTTGAAAGTCTTAAAAACATTTAGACGTTTTCCATAATGGTTAGTGATTTTTATTTTATATTATTATTGTTGAATATAAATATCTTACTAAATGTGACTGGACTTCAATTATCGAGTTGATGAACCCAAACTGATGGGATGAGAGAGACTTTAGGGCAATAACAACACATCTGATAATTGGAAGGTTTGATATGGGAGTCAAGACCCAAAGGAGCAATAAAAGAAAGCTCATAATTGCATGAATTTGTAATCATAAGAAAGATAAAGTGATCGTCTTCCTCATCGCTTGAATTCCTACATGTTGATAAAGGGAATGAGGATAAAGTAACATTATAAAAGGCACGACACTTCACCTTTTAAGAGGCGCTATGCCTTGTGGTCGTATCTAAACTTTTTTCCCATGTTGCAAGTAGAACCAAACAGGTATTTGTCAAATCTGTCTTCCTCGAGCGAGGGGAGTTTAGGAAGGTTAGAGGAAAGTGAGACATCCAATAGGTCTAGAAGAGTTGTATATTCAAATAGATGTCAAAAGACCAAAAGAAAATTCGAGAAACGCAATGAATTTTTTCACGGCCAAGGGGGGTCATGTTCCTATGGTGATGAGACAAAAGACGACCTCGAGGTGCCCTTGAGATACAGACATTTAGTGAAACAACGGGTACCCAAGGATCTTCCTCAACTGAACACAGATTTTTGTGTGAACAATAGGATATATCAAATAGCGCCGTCGTCAATACATGGTTTCGGGTTGTTCAGCATGGATGGCATAAGGGTCCCTTACAACACATGTACATAATTGATGAAGTATGTTGGACCCTGTTATAGCTACAAAGATTGGATGCACCTGGTCCAATTTACAAAAAGTATGCGTAGCTATGGATTGTCAACAAACTATTTACAGTTGAAAGACAAAAATCAAAATAAAGGAGCAACATTGTACATGGACTAAAGGCCAAAGGCCACAGGTAATATTGCAGGGTTTATAAATAGTACACAACCAGGGTCTACAATTAAGCAACCAAACTGCGAATTTGAGGGGCGTGAAGGAAACCATGTTTTTGTAGTTGCCATTAAATCAATATCTGTAGGGGAAGAGTTGCTTATTAATTACAATTTCAACCGAGTAGATACAAAAAAGGTTACTATGGGAGTGGTACATATAACAATTTACCCAACCTTTTATTAATGAATTTAACATATTAAGGATTTTTTCATTAGTTTATTTCGTCTAAATTTTCCCCATTTACTTTGCAGGCTATTGATCGGGATAAAGCACTGCTAGCAGATGGTCGGAGGAGTACATATTCCTTGAGGGATCAGGTATACATCTTTGTAATAGTGCAAATCTAATAAGAAAAAATAGTTGACTTTCACTATGTTTAGGTGACTTTCACTATGTTTTTTATTTAGGTTTCTGTAAGGGGAAACTCCCAGTTATTAGCAGATCAAGGCAAGTCACCTATGAGCATTGATCCGAGGAGTGGATCACGATCCTCTACGTTGCAGGTATAATCCATTAGAATTGTTCATATAATTGTAGGAATCTATCATGATATAACTCAATAGTCTTTTATATTTTTTTGTTGCAGCCTGATGAATCATTGTATGAAACAGCATCAGAAGAATGTCCAGTAGATCTTGAAGTGGTTGAGATCCTTAAAGATGATAGACAAACTAGTGAAGCCACAAACCGGTTTACAATGATAGACAAATTGTTGGAAAAATATACCGCGGAACTCGTTTCTCTGCTTATCAAGTTTCTGCAGCCAAGCGAGAACCTGGCAAGGATTGAATTGTTGGAACAGAAATATGATTCCTTGGAACTAAGTTGAGGAATCCTGATTCTAAAATAATTCATTTATAACTTTATAATTTTCTCTTTTATATGATAGTATTGAACGTGTAATATGTGGTTTGTATTTACATAATTATCGGAAAACACACAGTAGTGGTGAAGGAGATGTTGGCCGCAGCGAGGCTCGTGGAGAGACATGGCATCATGAGAAAATGACTCCACATACTACATCGACTCCTTTGCCATTGTTGTCGACTGAACAGTCGGCAACACGTTCTGACACACCATGGACCCCAACTGTGAGCGCACCAGTCGCTGGTGACCGACGCACACTGGATCGTCTATCGGACAAGGTTGACAATGAGAATCTTGGTAATATTGATATCAACCTAGTTACATTTCCAGGATCTTCCAGTGTCACTAGCACGGGAACGATGGAGGTAACATTTTTGGTCGACGCCGATCTCATCCCAATAAAGATCGATAAGGTCCCAGGTAATTAATATACATTGATCAAGTTAGTGTTTATAACTTCATTGTAATATACCAATAAAACATTTTCTTTCAACTAATTATGATCATGGCATCATTGTTTTGCAAGAAATGATGTTTTCTATAAACAAATGAATGACGCGTGCTTTGATATCTTCGGGCCCACCATTCGATAAAGGTGGGATAAACAATGGAAATGTTTAAAAGATGAAATCATGCATCGGTTGTTTGGCCTATTCGGTGACAAAACCTTTAATAAACTCGAGGTCATGAAAAAGGCTTGTCAACATGTGAAAGTTGTCTGAGACCAATATAGGAGACACCTTGAAAAAAACCCTAAGTATGAGCGCCCTCCAATGATTTTACCAATGGAGTGGAGAGCTCTTGTGGATGATGGAAGGGAGAGGGCTCAGAGAATAGGAGGAAAGATAACACCAGGCACAGGGAGGTATGTTATACTTTCCGCAATGTAATTCAAAACCTTATTATTATTGAATATTTCTATATCGAACTTGGAACATCTAACGTATTTCAACACTTGCATAGGCTTCCAGACACATCAAAGGCCACAAAGGAAAGAGTTGAAAAAATAGGTCAGCACAAGCTTGGGCTTGGTGGTTATTCCAATTTCGAGGCACAATTTGTAAGTTTCGATAAACCAATAATAAATTGCAATTTTTTTTTCATTTTATTGCACCGGAAAATGTTAATTAACGACGTTATGCAAATATGCAGGCCGAATGATTCAATGAACATCCCACTGAGGAAGACATGAAGGTTGGCTTCAAGGAAGGCTTTGGAGCTGTTGTTGAATGACGAAAAAGCTTTCCTGGCCAAACACAGTCTTCTGGTACCAATCCATCCAGTGCACAAGTAAATAGAATCTATATACTTTATTGAATATTAAGTGCTTCTGCAATCTATTCATTATAAATACTTGAAAAACAATATTGACTCTATTTTGAGCAGGAAAGCAATGATCCCCCTAATGTCGAGGAGGGAGAAGAACAAAACGAAGATCATGCTTCTAATCCTGGCAATGAATTTATTCATATGCTAAAATTTTATGTATAGCATTGCAAATGGTGAACATTAATTGTAGTTCACCATATTTCAACTGCAGAGCATGTAGAGGGTGAAACTGTGTAGGTTGAGCCTGGATAAGAACATGAACTACATGATGTGGCCACACCAGGTAAAAAAGCACCTTTGTAATGTTTTTTTTAAATGAAATACTTGTCATTACAATATCAAAATACAACGATGTAACATTTTCACATTGTTGCAGCAAATCCGAACCCCTTGCCACAGACATCACCACAAGCGCCTGATGAAGAACCAAGAACTGGAACAGAAAGTCTAGGGGTAGATGCTCCTCTTAGAGATTATTTACCAATTATGAAGAGAAGAAAAACTGCTAGTAAAAAGAAGTGACTCGAAAAATGTACTCATCTAATTATTTTAGATAATAATATATCGTCCATGATTTTTGGCCTAATGAATGAATGAATGGTTTAATGGTTTAATGATTCAGTGTAGTAAACTGTTACCTTTATTGAATGTCAGTTTTTATTGAATGAATGGTTTAATGAATGTTATCTTTTATTGTATGAATGTGTTGACTGAATGAAACAATGGTTTAATGAATGTTAGGCTTTATTGAATGAATGGTAGATGAAAGTTCATGATGAAATATGGATGAATTTGCACGTATTTATTTTTTTCAAGTACATGCATTGGGTATGGGGAATTGAGAGTGATGTGAGGGGGGGGAGGGGCCATAAGAGCTTCCACCTTCACGTGGTTGGCCCTTTTCAGTAGAGAATATGAAATTATTCTCGAAATAGAGAGGAGCTCAATGAATGGCTATGATGTTGGCTTTCTACAACCCACTAGCGTGTCATCTAAATTTTGACAATTTTTTGGAGCTTGTTGTGATGTTTGGTTTCTCACCATAACCAATTTCAAGTTTCCACAACTTCAAAGGCCTAGTAAATGATGCACTATAATGAATATCCTTAACCTTCTCTTTAATTTCAATAGAATCAATATCCTTAACCTCACATTGAACCCTTCCAAAATGGTCTATTTACCATTGAAGCCTGGCTTCTGAAGTATGATATTTGCAACTAATCTAGCATACACCAACAATAATTAGAAACATGCTTCCTATTGTCAATGTTCATCATTTTTAATGGCTGCGACTTAACTGAGGATATTCGAACCTACGACCTATGTCTAGTCCCAAGGATAACACCTTCAATCTTGAAGTGAAACTGACAATGGGATACCACCTTCAAGCAGCTTGATTCATTATGCATGCATTTCATAGTGGGCTACGATGGGCTATCACCTTGCTTGATTCATTATGAATGCATTTCACGATGCAACAGTCTCAAATACCCTCTATGCTTTCCCTAAATTAGTTTCTCGATTCAGCATGACCCACGCCTGCCATCCAAAGAGTGTTGCCAGTGGTCTAGAGTTTCATCCTGGCAACAGTGACGATTCATAGTATTATGTTTCCCTTCAACTGCAATATGAAAAAATCGAAGCTCTCATACGAAGGTTTGTCTGACAAATGTGATGGTTTCGGTTTCTCGATTCAGCATGACCCAAATAGTCACATTTGTCAGACAAACCTTTGTAGTGGACTATGAGTTTTCCATATTGCAGCTGAAGGGAAACATAATATCACGAATCGTCACTGTTTCCAGGATGAAACTCAAGACCGTTGGAAACACTCCTTGGACGATGGGCGTGGGTCATATTGAATTGAGACACTAATTCAGGAAAAATGCACTGAATCTGAGACCATTGCATAGTGAAATGCATGCAGAATGAATGAAGAGTACTGGGTGTCGAGAGAAATGGTTGTGGGACTTTGTATGAGAGTAAATGGCGATGGGAATTGATTGACAAGGTCAGGCTTGAAGTTGGTAGCCTTAGGACTAGACATAGGTCGTAGGTTTGAATCTCCTGAGTTTAGTTCGTACCTGGTTATTCTTTCGATGCAAATTATAGATTTTATTTATTTTCCTTTGTCAACTTTACGTATCCCTTTATGTGTTTTCTTTATTTTCCTTTTTTAACATTATGTATCCCCTTTTGATAATCGGAATTGTTAATATCGAGTCACTCGAGAATGAACGTAAAGAGGATTTCCACGGAAATCTGTTCCATCCAAACCTATCAAGTGTACTTTTAGGTCAAAAATATTCTTGTAACAAAGCGATGCAAGATCTTAGAAGCAAATGTAACAAAGCCCTGAAAGAAGTTCGCATAACATAGTGGTTTGTGTTTGCAGGAATCTTTCCTTTTATCCACTCTCTTTTCTTTTGTTGCACTTTCAAATTCATCTGCAATGATATCAACACACTGCACATTATGGGAATAAGACATTCACATTTGCATATTCCACTACTACATCTAATTAAATATCATCTCCTTGCAACTCCACCATTGTAACACCACTCTCTTCTATAGTGTCATCTTCTACAACAACACCACTCACTACTGCAACATATATCCATTACAACTTTTCCATTGTTTATTGAGTTTCTTGTACAAGCTCAACCTTTACCCCCAATCTTTTCTTTATTGTATTTGCTACAATCAATTCTTCTACACCTTTACTTGACTTGATAGCTTGAATATTAAATAATCCTAAGTATGGTTTTAGCTTGGAGTGAACACTTAGAGTTGTCGTTTCAAGTTTGATAATAAAAGCCACCTTTTAAATAATGGACTATTATAATAATTAGAAAATATTTTCAACTTTATTATAAAGGTAAAGTTAAATTATTATATTAAAATCATATATAATTTATAAATGATTTTATAAAAATAATTTAAACTTATTTGGCAAAATATTTTCAACTTTATTATAAAGGTAAAGTTAAATTATTATATTAAAATAATATATAATTTATAAATGATTTTATAATAATAATTTAAACTTATTTGACTTTGAACAAGAATGAGGCATGGGATAGCTTCGCGCATGGTACAACTTGGCATTTGCAATGAAGTAGGAAGGCTATAATAGACCTCAATTTGGACAATGAAAGGCAATGGTCGTTTAAACATGACTTCACAAAGTTCAAGACTCCGAGGGTGTACTAGAAAAAAAAAAGATGAATTGTAGCAACAAACACTTCCAAACATTTTTTTTTTAAATTTTCCATCAATGTCGGATAACCGATGGCCATGGCAAAGAAAACTAATGACCTCGCCATAGATTCGATGGCCAAAGACGTCGGTGCTCAGTCATTTTCAAGTGGGATAGACGTCGGTTTTTCGACCTCCACAGTGCACAAAACTGACGACGTTGCCATAGCTTCGACATCAAAAGCCTTCGGTGCTCAGCCATTTTCAGTTGTGAGAGCCGTCAGTTTTCCGACCTCCACAGTGAAAAATACCGACGACTATGCCATAGATCCGACGGCAAAAGACGTCGAATCCAAGCCATTTTTAGTTGTGAGGGGCATCGGTTTTTCGACCACCATAGTGAAAAAAATTGACGGCTATGCTATAGATCCGATGGCCAAAGACATCAGATCCAAACGATTTTCGGTTGTGAGGGACATCGGTTTTTCGACCACCACAGTGAAAAAAAATTGATGGCTATGCTATAGATCCGATGGCCAAAGACATCGGATCCAAACAATTTTTGGTTGTGAGGGATGTCGGTTATCCGACTACTAGAAGGGTCGAATAACCCACGAAGTCCGAGAAGTCGGTTTTGATCCGAAATTGGATCGACGTTAAAAAATTACTATGGTTGTCAGATAGTCGACCACAAAATGTAGAAAATCTGACTTTTTGGCCGTCAGTTTTTGGGTCCAAAAAACCTAGTGGCTAGAGGACCTTAATGTTCCTTTTGAATTTAGAGATGTCGTGATAAGGTTATACGAAAAGGTCATTTCCAATTTTAAGAATAATGAGGGATGATCAACATATATAAACTGTAACATTGGAGTTAAGAAAGGTTTCCCCCTCTCCCCTACCATTTTTGGCATTTACATCAATAAACTAAAAAGATGTTTAGAAGAAGCAGGTTGTGCCAGCATGACCTTAGCTGGGATAGTTGTCATCCTCCTCCTTTATGCTTATGATATTGTTCTTATAGAAAGGTTCCCATTTGATCTCAATAAACAATTAAGAATTCTCAAAGATTTATGCTCTAACACGGGTATGACTCTTAACACCAACAAGAAAAAAGTTATGATTATAAAATATAAGAAAAACACATACGTAAATTTTATTTATGATAACAACAAATTGGACGAACTCACTTGTTACAAGTATCTTGGAATTGATATTCATCAGAAGCTCAATTGGAACCACAACATTGAGAAAAGGATTAATGAAGGATGGAAAGAATATTTTGGTCTTGAAAATAATTGTAAGTCAGCCAAACTATTCATGTGGGATAAAAAGAAGTTCCTCTTTAAAACTCTTGTCATCCCCACTATCTTATACAGTTGTGAAGTATGGGGGTGCAACATTTCTAGAGAATCTTGGATAAAGATTGAGCAAATCCAAAAGCGGTTTATAACTTATAACCTCAAAATTTAAAGAAACATAGCTTATCTTATTCACGTCTTAGAAGTTGGTATTTCCCCCATCGAGAGCATGGCTATGACTAGGTACTTGGTGTACAAGCACAAGATAAATAACATGGAAAACGAGAGACTTCCTAAAATTGCTTTAAATTCAAGTCAAAACCAATTATGCCTCAAGCGAAGTTCGTGTAAAGATACGATGGCTTGGTTAGACCATTGGGGCATTGATGAATATGACACTTTGCAGAGTATCAGTAATGTCAAAAATATTATTTCTTATAAGTTTAAAGAGAAATTTTGGTGCGAGGAAAATTTAGCGATTAAGTGAAAACTAAGATACTATAAGGAGGTCATTATCACTAATTTAGAAGATGAGAATTATCTCTCGATAGTAACTAATTCAAAAAAGAAAATGAATATAGCCAAGATTAGAATAACCTCTCATGAGCTCCATAGCGAAACAGGGCGTTATTCTATTCCCAAAACTCTATGGGCTAAAAGGGTTTTCCATCTTTGTTGGTCTATGAGAGTTGATGATCAAAATCAATTTCTCTTAGAGTGTCCTTCTCACACCCACATTAGATATGAGTTTCATAGTATTTGGTACAATACAAACCTTTCTAACCTCTTGACTTGCTAAGACTATAGTGACCTTGGAAAGCTTCTTTCTAATCTTTTTGAGCATCGGAACACAAGTTTAAAGAAAACCAAGAAATAACCTTTTTAAGGTCGGATAGAACAAAGTTGGTCTTAGTGGACGTTAATCATCATCATCATCATCATTATGGAATTTTGGATCTATTAAAGAACAATTTATAGTTTCTAAAATAAAATTTCACTTTTTAGTTTTTTTAAATGTTTTCTTTTAGTTTTTACGAATGTAAATTTATGAATTTTGATGCTAATAGAAAACCACCAATAATTTTAAAATAAAAGTTTAGTTTTTATATTTTTTTTATCAACATTTCTTCTTTATTATATTAGTTTATAATGTTTTGATTATTTTCTTTAAATTGTTTTTGAAGTGTTTAATTGTTTTCATTTATATGTGGTAAGTATTTTAGTTTTTTTTCTAGCGAAAAAAATCTACTATTGATATTCATGTGAATCAAATAGTACAATCATGTTCTTGATTCTTTGTCCAAATATAGTTTGATTTACAAAGATGTCTTCAAAATCCATCCCAAACCCAAAATTATCTCAAATTCAGACCACCAAAGACTACCAAATTACCAAAATGTGTATACAAAATTGATATCAACAGCCAATTGAAGCATATTCCCTTCAAGACCTTAATAAAAAAGGTATGTGATTCCACTATCTTAAGTGTAATTATCACACCATTCTTCCCATATCAAGTGACCCTCCATGCCTAACAGAGCCTTTTTGGATAACTTATCAGCAAGGGAATTATGCTCTCTATAAATATGTTCAAATATAATATTCTGCTGCATTTCTATTTCATTATGTGTACGAGAAGCCCAATGTCTCAGATTCATGACAATCAACTTGAATTTTCCAGTAGCCCACTTGATTGTAACCCAAGAGTCACCATAAACTTTGATGTTAACCAAGCCAAATATGTTTGCCACTTTTAATACACACCAAAGAGCCATAAGCTCAGCTTTCATGTTGCTCCCTGAACCACAGTTGAGCCTAACAGCAAAATAATGGGATTCATTCAGATATATGACACCCCCCACTCCACACATCCCATTTTGTGCAGCTCCATCAAAGAAAAGAACATGCTGATCAACTTTGAGAGCGAAATGACTAACTTTAACAATCTTCTGTTTCTGTTCATCAACTGCATATGAAGAAAACATTGTAAGTGCTGTCAGGCTGCACTGCATCTCGAGGAACATTCTAAAATATTGCACTGTTTCTTGTGAACCAAATTGCCCAAGTAATGCATATGGAAACATTAAAATGATGTTTGCAATTTCTGTACCAATTTAAGAGACATACATTAAATTCACCAACATCCCAAAGCTGTACCAATTTAAGAGACATACATTAAATTCACCAACATCCCAAAGCTGAGAAAAATTCAGACTCTTGGCTACAAATTCATACCCTGCATATTTCCCAAACTTTACATTGATGGACAATGCCATTCATATTCTGCTACCTGTGGGAAACGCCATTCATCAGCAATCTTGCAATCTTAAAGATGTTCACAACAACATCAACTCCAACGTGGAACAATTATCTGTGTTGTGTATCTTTTCTCAATAAGAAAGGTCTGAATACTGCAGGAAGCAATTACAAACCTTCTTAGATGATGTAAGCAAATAATAGGTCAAATTGCTTAGATGATACGATTTAAATGAACATCATAGACGATATAAAGCAGCGGGGGAATTTTTCGTTCCCAAGATATAGCCCCAAGGGCGTCATACCTTGAGTTCATTTTTAAACTCCGGTCCCATCGTTACAAAACGGCGAATTGTTTCAAACTAGAGGAATCTCATCGCTCAGTCCTCGATTCATGAGACTGGGGAAAATCATGTCCGTGTCACTAAATCCTTCAGAGAGTTCAGTGCAATCCTCAGTTAATTTTGAAAAAAAAATTTCTATGATGGGCAGTTGATCATTGCAATCAAAAGTATATTCGAGATTTTCCGTGCCCACTTCAGCAGCAATTACCTCAGAGGATAATCCCTGATCCACCAGATCGGGGCAGATCAGAGGAATTTCATCGAGAAATCCCTGATGGGCGGTTGAACTTTGCTGATGTTCTTAGATGATGTAAGCAAATAATCGTATCATCTAAGAAATAATTTTTCATTTAAATCGTATCATCTAAAGTCTGAAATGATGTAAGCAAATTCAAACCGAGTCCCACAAAAAGTCATGAAGAAAACAATTACAAAGGAAAAGTACCTGCTCGGGTATACTTCTGTTGGGTTACGAGAGAACAAGGATCCTTTGAATGGTTGAAAGGCTTCATGAACAAAGTAGTAGAGACCGACCACAAGGTAATAATTCCAATTTATCACGAAGCTGTGTGCCATAGCACTATTTTAGACTGTATCTACTCAGAAATTTGGAACATGGAGAGACGAAATCTGGAACATGGAGAGATGAAATGTCGTTAACTGCGCTTATCCTGTGCTAGCCCTAATGATCTTTCTATTTTCAGCACCCGATAAATCATTCAAACTCCTAAAAACAAAAGGGTTTGATCCCTCAACCAGGCTGCTCTAGGCGATGGAAAGTAAGAACGTCAAGGGCATGCAAACATTGACGTAATGCCACATTGCACCACTCCACGAAGTAGAAACTGTGGTCTGCAAGGCACGCGTCACAATTGGCCTTCCATTGATAGTCCTGTCAATGCGTGAATATCTTGGACATGACTAAGGTTTGGCCGTTCTGATCAGAGTGCATTCTTTTCAATAAAATGTTTATTATTAAAAAAAATTAGAAAATGGTTCAACTAGTGAAGAGAAAGAGTTAAGAATTCATATTACAATGTTGCATGGTCAATGACAAGTCAAATGTTAAGAAGTCCAAGTAACGTCAAATATTATGGACATGATATGCCTCAACTTTGAGATATATTATTATGACAAGGTATCAAATTTTTTCAATACATTGACACCTATACTTATCTTTCACTATTTAATTTTAAGTGTTTATTATGACTTTTCGATATGACATGACGTTTACATCCTTCAACAAAAAAACTCATTTTACTATAAAAAATTGTCAATAACTTTCTTTATAAAATAGGTATTAAATGTTTTGGAATATGAAATTTAAGATCATGCATACATATGCATATATACACATGTCATTTCAATTATGACGAAACAATGACCTAGAAATTCAAGACAACCACTCTTACCATAAGTTCGATCATGTTTACATATGTATATATACATATGCCATTTCAATTATGATGAAACAATGACCTAGAAATTCAAGACAATCACTCTTATCATAAGTTCGTGTTCCTTGTGCTACATTGACAACGTTGAGACATATACTTTTTACATGAAGGTCCATAAAATTATATTCGATAAGCACAACTTAGACTTTCTTAATAGTGCACTTAAGCAACAATAAAATTATTCATCAATTAATTGCACTGCAAACAATTTAAATAATTTATTTATTTGTAATATGCAATGCAAAAAGTTTAAATTTATTGGCAACGCATCAAAGTGCCATAATGTTGGCAGGTATTATCGTTATGAAAGCTTGTTTATTTTGGAATTGTACATTATGAAAAATTTGCCATGGTGAGACAATATAGGACATACTAGACCTAGGGTTCTGTGGATGGTTTAATAATAAATATCTAGCTTATCGCGATTGACATCTATCTCCTATCGCCAACATCAATTTGTTTGTCCATTTTTCCTATTTGCACATGCCCACCGATTGGCAAAGTTGTCCCATGGTCTTCAGCTCGTACACCCCACTGACGTTTGCTCATCATCGAGGCTTGGGCACCAAAGATCGAGGTGGAAATCAACAACAAAGGCTCAATAAGCATTCAAATAAATATTAAAAAAGAAATACAATTAATATGAAAAAATTACAACTTTAGAATAAACTTCATAAAACAACAAAAATTGCGCTTAGTGCAACATTAAATTTGTTTAAGGTTGCACAGGTTGTCACCTTTCGGGTAGATTCACGAAAAACCAATTTTAGAGTGTTCTGTAAACTATGGTAGGTTGATCATCCTCTAAAATATCGGAAAACAACTCAAACCGTAAGTCAACAATTTTCTAGATTTATCTGAAATTTCGTCTTTGCAAGGATTCCCGCAACAATGAAGATGGTACCCTGGGTGTGAACTTCAGGAACTAGTGGGGTTGAAAACATATACATATTTCAGAACATCTTAACATCATCCTTGAAGAATTTTTTTTTGTGTTGAATCAAATTTTGGAGCTCTTGGTCCTAGTTTCTGGTTGCTCACTATGTTAGCAACTATTTATGGCTATTATGGATGCTTCTCGTTTCTAATGACGGTGGATGTTGGCGGTGCGAAGAACCGATGGCGTGGCATTAAATGAGGTGGAGGACATGAGGTGGAAGACACGAGGAGGATATAAGGGTGCATAACAAGTAGGGGCGCCATTAAATATTTAATAAAAATAATAATAATAGTTACACATGGTCAAACTATGTAAAAGCAATAAAAATTTATCGTCAACCACAACATTAATAGTGGTCAACTACTAAGCCAATACAATGTACCCGCCATGCCTTCGACAGGTATAGTAAATGCAAAATTGTTACTATTTCACATTAGAATATAGAACCGGAATTACGATACTTTAAAAAATATATATTTTTAAATGTTTGTGTGGCTTTGTGCATACACATCTCTTTAAATTAAGAGATCTTGCATCATTCCATATGAGTGACTATCTTTTTGTGTTTATCGTTCATCTAGCTTTGCTTTTGTTCCAATATTCTAACTAATTATTGACAATTATACAGGTGTGTTAGTGATAATAATAACACTTACTGCTCTCTCTGATTAGCCGATAATTAATTAGGCTTAGCAGGAATGCATGCTTCAATGACCATTAATGATGGTGACGGGTTATGTTCATCCTTAGATGTTATAGAGCAGCATTAGCTGACCATGCTAACCCAACAACACCACTCTTTACTCTTTTAGGGTTTATGATTTTGGTAAATGTTTATTTTCATGTGAAACACCTAACAATACCACATTGCTAACAACATGATCCCTTGGAAATTCAACCACAACTTGATCATGATTGACATGACAATACCCCTCAAACCACATCTCCTCTCACTTGGAGGAACTTCACAAAGTACAAAACTATATTATAGGTGAATAATTCAATGTTAATAGATATTTTTAATTGTTAAGTTTATTTTTATAAATTTGTATAGAGTTTGATGATGATTCTTTAAATCATAAAGATTCCATACATCAATTCACACTTTAGTTATCATCATTCAATGTTTAGTTAGATCATAGTTTAAAAATTAAATTATTATTATAAATATCATATCAACTACATTAAAAATTTAAAACACTAACATAACATAAAATTAATTTGATTTCAATTCAATCTAATATAGCATGGTATACATATCCCAAAAATAAAGTTTGATTGTGATAGATTAAGTGCAAATTGTATGGTTTAACAAGACTATGGTTTAACAAATTGATTTAAAAGAAGCAAAATTTACATAATATATCAAATTATGATAATATTTAAGTTTTATTATCTTATTCATTGCAAGAATTTGTTTTTCTATTACAATTTTGTAGTAAAAGTATCATATTTCTATAACTTTTGTCTTATAACAACTGCGGAGACATTACTACCTCATGGCTCTTGTTATAATGATTTTTTTTACTTCACTTATTCTTCAGCTTTTTATAATGAAATTCTTAAAGACAAAATATCCAAATTTGACAAACATGGAATTGGAGGAATAAAATTAGAGAACGCATAAAGTAATGAGAAAAAGAGTGGGCCTCCTTGAAAAGGTTATTTGGGTGTTAAAATTCAGATATCATATCGCTCACCCTGATGATGGACATGTAAACATAATAGCCAGAATTGGAAAGCTATTTCCGAGAATGGGATGAACAAGGAGAGTAATAGTTTGTCACAACCCCGCAACAGTCTTAAATAGTTTGCTACAGGGTACATATTACTTGCCAAATTTTATGTCACTTTCCAATATTTTTTTTCCGAGTTGTCTAAATCTGCTATGATTTTGCTTGGTTTTCAGACATGAATTTGTTGGAATCGGGATAGAATTTTTAAAATCTCAAATAACAGTATTAATCCTATATAATTTGGATTCTCTAGGGATTTTCCAGGGTGCTGAATTCATCTAGATGTTCAGAAAAATGAATAGCCGGAACATTAGATTCATATAGTGAGATTCCGACCAAATTTTGGTCAAACTAACAAAATCGTCGTACTTTTACTTTTCTATCCAGCATTGTATGGAGTAGTATAAGGGATAACTAAAACGTCCCCCACTCCCCGGAATCTGGCAATGCCGGAATAGCTAAAATGGTGGGCATGGTGGATAGTTTTAAAATAGGGTATTTAGTTTTAAAATAGGATCTTTGGGAGAGGTAATTACGACATTGTATGGAAAGTCTCCGAGTACAATTTCTGTAAAATGCAGTTACTCTACTGTAGAAGGCCATGCGTAGAAATAGGCAATACTTGTCAAATAGATTTATTTTGTATACGCCCTCTCTATACAGAAGGAAGTCTCCCCGCACCAATTAAAGGAAAGAGGAAAGGAAAGTGGTGTGGGGCCTCATTGCCAGTTAGACAGGCGGTACACAGGGACAGATCCAGAGTTGTAGAGACCAAATGTCGGGGTATCTCCCTCTTGAGCAATGATCCTTTTTGAAACCCAAGTAGCGGACATAATGTCATGTCAAAATGAAAAATGAAGGGGGTTAACGGTATCATATTCTAAATGAGATGTATTGACAGTGACTAATACCCTTTGCAAGCTGCACTCATCCTTTTTTATGTCCGTGTGACATATTGCAATCGTTTTTCACCTATTAGTCCTTGTGTAATGGCTTATTTTTCAAATTTACAATGTTTTCTATACTTAAACTTTTGAAAAAGCACCTCGAAAACTGGAGAGGGGGTTTTGGATGGCAGCGTATCCTCCGTAGTGTTGTGTTATTCGAATTTCGCCTCACCACCACCTCACCTCGAAGGTTGGAGTGAGAGTTATTTCACGGGATTTGATATTTGGTTATTAAACTAAATTTTTTATGTCCAAATTATTCTATTATACCATTTGAGCGGGGACGGGCCTGTGGAATTAGACCAGCTTACTGTACGTTTGCATTCATTATCATCAACTCGCATTCAATGTTTCGGAGTAGGTGGCTCTTCAAATCAAAGATATGCTTTATAAGTTTTAACGATGATTAGAGTTGTCGATCAAATGAGGATGTGAATCATGATCCTGCGCGTGGCTACACCTCTACTGAAGATGAAACGAGAGGCTTATATTCCACAGTTTGTGGCCATTGGGCTTATTACAACTCATTTCGTTTGTGACGTTTTTAAACTTCAAAAAAACCAAGTCATATCTCAAATTTTCTTAAGCGCTATTACTTGGAAAGGATATTTACTTCTGGTTTGAGCTTCCGCCCAAATTCTGAAAATATAGAAGTAGTATTTGAATGAAACTAAGACCCATGGCAATCATTGCATGAAACAAAAAACTTGAATAAGTTTGAGTTTGATCTGATGTAACCGCAATCTCCACTCAACGAGTTACAACATTTATGCTGTGATTCTGTATTATTGTCGACGGTCTTCTTCAATGAGCTTCCCTTTATCTAGCTGTCGTCCAATGACCGTCAAACTCTTTCATGTAAATTTCATGATCTAATATCTTTGAGCATGATAATTGTTGAATGTGTCCATCTTGAAACTCCTCGTATTATTCCACATTCAAAACCCATTTTCATCTAGCTTTTATTTTTCAAGACTAATGACAAGGGAGAGATCTTGAGTTTAGAAGATTTGGTTGTAATTGACTTGATGGTGATGCTATAGATCTTATTCTTTTTTGGTGGATACAGCAGCTTTGATGATTTCCCAAATATCCACGTGGTCATTAGAACACCATTGTTAGTTGGCGGCCTTTTTTTTATATGCGGTCAACTTCATTAATGAATTGAAGATTACGAAATCTATAAAAATAAAACATGACAGATAAACTGTAGGCCTGTCCAAATGAAGAGAAATGTTAAAGTTCACATGGAAAAATTAAATAAACCTACATACATTATTTAATTACACGAGAAGATCGTTGATGATATGGCAGTGGCATTATAATCTGTCATAAGGTTTGAAAAAATAAACTTTTATCAACTTCCAAATATTTAATGATCCGTGCAAAAACAAAAATTGAGTTACACGTCAATATATAAAAAAATTACGATTTGTAACTAACTTAAAATAAGTCCATTTCCCTACCATTCTATCCATCCTAGTGTTGTTCTCCTATGTTTTAGATTTGAAATCTGCCAATTTTTTCTCCTAAATTATTTTTGCTCAATTAACCATTTCTCTGGTTTAATGCCATCTATTTGCTCGTGCACTCTCCTTAATATTTCCATTTGTTCGTGCACTCTCCTTAATCATTTCTTTAGGTTATAAATAGTGTTAGCCTTAGAATCTCCTAAGCAAGGGAAACTAGCCATTGTATTATATCATTATTTATTTATTTTTATTTTGTTTGTAAAAAAAATTTATGACACTGTAATACTCAAAGTTTTCTAGTCTAATTAGTCTAATTTCGTCAACAAATAGACCTTTTAATGCTAGGAAAATCTCTTAGACTACCTCTATGGCATAGTGGTACGTATGGAAAAATTATGGCATATGACAAAATTAAATAAACCGACATAAATAAATGCATCCATGGATACTCTTCTATTTTTAAGCTTTGATTACATGTTATGAAATAAGTGTTAAGTGAAAGAGAGATTCAAAACATCTCGAAATTCAATAAGAAAAATTACTATGCCTAAAATGTATCATATTTAAGAAAAAACATAAAGATTCAAGGAATGTTACGTATTTTGGGCATAACGTTTCGCTTGTAACTCGGAATTGGGAGTAGTTTGCACAGTGAGATTCTAAAAATAGTTTCGTATATTTCAAGTTTCATTGCACATCTACTACAGAAATGGACATCAATTTTAGTTAATAATCAAGCATTTTCCTACTATGATTATAGTCATATCATTAAACAGAAACCATCACAATTATTTAGAGTGTAGTCTATTATTCTCATTTTTCTTAGTCATATTATTTCATTATGAATTGTATCTTTTATATTGGCACTCATACTTATCAACATACAATAACCAAAGCTTTATACAATGCACCAACTGCTATATCCTTGCCAGATTTACATATCTAGTCGACCATATATATCTATATATATGGAGCAAAAAAACTATATTGTTTCACGTTGCTACATCTTTTTCCTTAATTCTTTAGATTTTTTTTAACACAATGCTCTCTTGCTATGTCATGGACTATTCTATAGTCTACATTTGCAAACTCTATTTACATGCTCTGTCATGGCCATTACTGCATAAAGCTCTTATAACTAGAAATTAACCATCGTCTGTTATACCTCAACGACATGAAGCCTTAACTACCTTATGCACAAGCATTATTCACCGTCCTCACAGTCCTCTCTTACTGCTATCACACTGACATTACTGCTTACAGCGTTTGTTTCTATTAAGAAATACTATATGTATACCCAATCGTATAAGGGTTAACTAAAATGTCTCCACCTCGTCTGAATCGGGCAGAGCAATGATTTTCACCAATAATTTCGAGAAATGATTTTCACCCCTTTTTATCCCAAAATAGCCTGAAAAGCCAGTGGTTTTGGTTGTATTTTATCGTTTGCATACAAACAAAAAAAATTAAGTACACGGAATCTAAACATTTTGATTTACAGTGCTTACAACTGTCTGCATGACTTTGCCCAATTTCCACATTAAATACATTTGTTATTTTGTTATTGCATAAAGGATTTTTAACTATTGGATTGATCATTGAATCAAATCCATCCCTATCAGTAATAATAAATGAACACCAATAAAATTATCGGAAAATAATAAATGAACATCAATAAAATGATCACAAAACTTAGGCAAGTGATAACTGGCAGTCAAATCGCTCCCTGTAGGTCACCGGGCCAAGCACAGTTCCATCTTTCTCATTTTTTCGGAATTTTGACCATCTAAAGGTTTTAAAATGGGCCAAAACTTCTAAAAACACAATTCCATAACATAATTCCACAATAAATAAGATGGAACTAGGATTCCCTGTTTTTATAATTAGATTAGATAACAAATAGCCAGTTATCCCACGCCCAAAACTTATGGATTGGTAACAAGGAAATAAAATTGCTCATGGAAGGATAAAAGTTTTTAAGTACGGCTTACAATGAGATTCAATTAACATTACCTTTATCGGATCAGTACTATAGCCGCAGAATGACATTTCTCGCGATACTTATTTGTCACACAGATTTATTCCTCTATCCGATCTCTATTATAACGATATGTTCTGTGCTGTGAATTAAAAAACTTGTAAAAAAAAACTAAATCATTTAACTAAGCTAAAGTGGCCGCATTAAAAATAAAAGTACCTGAAACACATACCAATGAAACTCTATCTAATGGAATCTGCTCTTTTTAAGAGCACATTGCAAAAGACAAACTTAGGTGTCTCTCCACGATAAAATTCCGAATCTATGAAGAAGTTTTTCAACCTGCCGCCCAGAACTGGATGTTGCCCAATCCCTATTTATAGAAAATTCCTATGAGATGATATTTGGGGAAAAGGTGAATGCATAATTTTTATGTTTCTTGTTTTTTTCCCGAGAGAGTTATTTTTGGCCTTTAGGGAAGAATATGGACAACGTGAACTCATTTTAGGCTACAGTAACAGACGACAAGCGTATGAACCCATAGATCTAAACATACTCTTAATCTCCGATATTAATGTCTCCATACGCTTGTCGTCTGTTACTGCAGCCTAAAATGAGTTCACGTTGTCAATAATAACAATCTGGAAAGAGTTACAGAAAGGGATATATCAATTGACAGCCACTGAAATGACTAACCTTGTGAGAAGACGTTAGAGAATCGATAATATCATCCTTCCAATAATCCGGAGGAAATTGTCGTTTCAGTGGGGTAGGAGTTGAAAGCGAATCTGAAGGTATCCATTGAAAACAAGCAGGAAATCAATCACTTGACAGGAGGTTGTAAACATTTAAATTATTTTATACCAAACCAGCAGACTGATAAAGAAGGGAGGTTGCATCTTCTCCGACACAAGCAATGATCTTGTTTGAATCTGCATATTAAAATACATCAATAAGTGGAATGTGAGATAAAATAACAATAATAGTTCCTAGTGGATATTAATGGATAGTTTATTAAAAGACATCAATCAGGTGAGACCTGTTTGAGGTGCAATGTTTACCCAGTTTTTTGGCCTTGTTATCAGCTCGAGAAGATATCATAAGGGATTATTATTTTTCGCCTAAGTGCGGAAAGATCAAAGGAATTATATACAACGGGCATCCTTGTTTAGAATGCAGGTTCTGCCTATCTAACGGGCATGTCACAAGGTAATTGTTTGGTTCGATAGACGAAATGCAATCGAGATAATCTCATACGAATGGAATGGAATATTCTTCCCTAAAGGCCAAAAATATAAAAAAATAACTCTCCCGGGAAAAAACAAGAAACATAAAAATTATGCATTCACCTTTTCCCCATCAACGTAGGTAGAAGCTTCTCCGTTTGCCAGCACTGGTTCTTGCATTAAGTATGCTGAAGAAATGTGGAATGCAATATAGCTGTTTGTTAGCATATGCATTGAGACTGAGATGATGAGGTGCACTGGGAGTCTGGCAAGACAGGAGAGACATGGCCATTTTCCCGAATTCACCACGAAGCGTAGCGATCGAATTCAATCACATGAAATATCATCTCATAGGAATTTTCTATAAATAGGGATTGGGCAACATCCAGTTCTGGGCAGCAGGTTGAAAAACTTCTTCATAGATTCGGAATTTTGTCGTGGAGAGACACCTAAGTTTGTCGAGAGACACCTAAGTTTGTCTTTTGCAATGTGCTCTTAAAAAGAGCAGATTCCATTAGATAGAGTTTCATTGGTATGTGTTTCAGGTACTTTTATTTTTAATGCGGCCACTTTAGCTTAGTTAAATGATTTAGTTTTTTTTACAAGTTTTTTGATTCACAGAACAGAACATATCGTTATAGTAGAGATCGGATAGAGGAATAAATCTGTGTGACAAATAAGTATCGCCAGAAATGTCATTCTGCGGCTATAGTACTGTTCCTATAAAGGTTATGTTAATTGAATCTAATTGTAAGCCGTACTTAAAAGCTTTTATCCTTCCATGCTCAATTTTATTTGCTTGTTACCAATCCATAAGTTTTGGGCGTGGGATAACTGGCCATTTGTTCTCTAATCCAATTATAAAAACAGGCGGAATCCTAGTTCCACTTTATTTATTGTGGAATTATGCTATAGAATTGTGTCTCTAAAGATTTTGGATCATTTTAAGACATTTAGATGGTCAAAATTCCAAAAAAATGAAAAAGATGGAACTATGCTTAGCCGGATCACGAGGGAGCCATTTGATTGCCAATTATCACATACCTAAGTTTTGTGATCATTTTATTAGTGTTCATTTATTATTTTTCTGATAATTTTATTGGTGTTCATTTATTATTACTGATAGGGATGGATTTGATTCAATGATCAATCCATAGTTAAAAATCCTTTATTCAACAACAAAACAACAAATGTATTTAGTGTGGAAATTGGGCAAAGTCATGCAGACAGTTGTAAGCACTGTAAATCAAAATGTTTAGATTCCGTGTACTTAATTTTTTTTGTTTGTATGCAAACGATAAAATACAACCAAAACGACTGGCTTTTTCAGGCTATTTTGGGATAAAAACGGGTGAAAATCATTGCTCGATATTATTGGTGAAAATTATTGCTCTGCCCTATTCAGACGAGGTGGAGACATTTTAGTTAACCCTTATAGGGTATTTTGGGATAAAAACGGGTGAAAATCATTGCTCGATATTATTGGTGAAAATTATTGCTCTGCCCGATTCACACGAGGTGGAGACATTTTAGTTAACCCTTATACAACTGGGTATACACATAGCATTCCGTAATAGAAAAAAAGGATGAGTGCAGCTTGCAAAGGGTATTAATCACGGTCAATACATCTCATCCAGAATATGATACTTTTAACCCCCTTCATTTTTCATTCAGACATGACATTATGTTCGCTACTTGGGTTTCAAAAAGGGTCATTGCTCAAGAGGGAGAAACCCCGACATTTGGTCTCTACGGCTCTAGGTCTGTCCCTGTGTACCGCCTGTCTAACCGGCAACGAGGTCCCACACCACTTCCCTTTCCTCTTTCCTTTAATTGGTGCGGGGAGACTTCCCTCTGTGTAGAGAGGGCGTATACAGAATAAATCTGTTTGACAAGTATCGCCTATTTCTACGCATGGCCTTCGGCAGTAGAGTAACTGTATTTTACAGAAATTGTACTCGGAGACTTTCCATACAACGTCGCAATTAAAACGCTCAGTGTTTTTAGTTAAATTTGGATGGAAATGGGTCAAATTTGGAAATTGTTATTTTCACAATATTGTAATTTCAGTAATCGTAATTATCTCTCCTAAATATCCTATTTTAAAACTAAATATCCTATTTTAAATATTCACCATGTCTATCATTTCAACTATTCCCGCACTGCCAGATTCCGGAGAATCGGGGACATTTTAGTTAGCTCTTATACTGCTAACTCAGCCAAAAAGAGCTAATCAAATTTGAAATAAATGGTTTTTTAAAAAATATATTTAATATTATAAATTACAACTTTGTCATTATAAATTACAACTTCGTCATAGAAAAGCAGAAATATTTCTACCATGTACTGACAGATTAATAACACTCACGGAAAAATATACAGTCCCCTGCGGGGACATAATATAGTCCCCTGCGGCGACATAAAAAGCCGAAGAACAACAAGTGAAATAAAAAAAATCATTATGAAAAAACGAAGAACAGCAAATGGAATAAAAAGTTGTGGGATAAGTGCATTGCCATTTTTCTTGAGTCCAAGTAGTGTATAAATTCAATTTATGTAGTTGTTGATTTAGTTGTGAATATCCATCGCCAGTTCCATGGACATAGTTTTGTGTTAAATATATGATGGCTGACAGTGGCATACGTTACTGTATTTTGATGATTCCTACGTAACATAGCTCTTTCACTTTAGCCGCTCTCATTCTACTTTATTCCTATTTAGTATACACTCAAGTCATATTACTTTTGTAACTTTAAGATACTCTGCAAAATATATAGATTAGCATTTTACTTTATTTTTTTTAATATAATGGGAATGGTGTTACTTCATTTTTTTAATATAATGAGAATCTTGTTACTTCATTGTGTAATCTTTAATATTTTGTTAATATTTTTCAATCTTAATCTTTAATATTTTGTTAATATTTTTCAATCTTAATATTTTGTAAATATTTTATTAATATTTTGTGAACATTTTGTTAATATTTTGTAATCTTAATTTTTGTTTTGGTGTAACTACATTAATATATTTTTTTTCTTGTATATATTTAATATTAAAGATTTTATTAATATTTTGTAATCTTAATTTTTTTTAGTAGTTACATTATTATAGTTTTTCTTTTGTTCTTGTAAATACTTAGTTAATTGAATATCCATGACTCATGTTTGAATATAATTAAATATGATTTTTTATTTTTTACCTACACTAATATGTAAGGAATACAAGGATATATCAACCACAATTATTTGAATTTATAACTCCTAAGCATAACTTTATATAACATAGGTAGAATGGTCATCGTCATAGGAAATCCAATCAAGCCTTAACATTTTTGCTCTGTACAAATAGTATCATTGTCTTGTAAGTTTAATGGAACCTTGGGTTGACAATCAAATGACTTGGTGAGATCTCAAAACCACTCATCCTTTGGATGCATATAATCTCGCTATGATGTATTTTTGATATACACTTGGAAATAACAATGGATTTTGTAGGAGATATGCAACACACCTTGCAAATAATGGACACTACTTAGCAGTTTGGAATGATAGTGGGAGAGCATTGGGGGAAAGGAAATAATCCTAAAGAAGCAACAATTATCATTTAGATTATCAAATGAGAGAAACCTTTTCCAATCTCTTCCTCATTATATTTCTTTAAATCAAGTCGTCCCATGAAGAATGATTCCCTTACATGAACATAGAAAAGCCATTAAAGAACTTGGAGAAATATGGTATGAGGAATTAATCTTCTAGAAATTCCAATGGGAAAGTTTGCAGGAAGAATTGAAAGAGGCAAGAAAATTAAAGACGATAAAACAGGAGAAAGAACAAATGTATAATCTAGTTCAGGAACTCTTGAGTTGCAGAACTCCATCCCCATTCTATTCAGTATTTTTGTATGAACATATGATTTTGTTTAAGCTTAAGGCTCTGAAGGAAGGGAGGTCCTATCAGATTGTGACGACTCCTCAATTCTCGGAAGCTTTTACATAGAGTGATTTATCTGGGAAAAATTTGCTTTGTGATTTGTATCTGCATGAATCGGCTTGTTTTATGGCCTTCGATCTAATCCAGTTCCTCGTATAGGTGACATTCACATGAGGGCATTCAATTATTTTGTCACAAATCATATGAACTGGTGGCATTCCCCCTAGACCATCCAAAAGAATGAAAGCACTTCCACTCTCTAGATAAGGGGTGAACCTCAATCCCCTTTGACCCTTGTTGCAAGTCATAAAAGGCACTTCTCCTCTCCTCAGAAGGATGATTACCTGGTAGTGTTTCAACAAGGAATCAAATCCCACTGTGTTAGAATGATCTCACAACAAGAACTCTATGCAGTGGAAGGCAACAAGCAAAGGTGGGAGGCCTCTTCCGAGACTCTAAGAATAAAAGACCCTTATTGTTTCGAAAACTTTAAATATGCCTTGTCCTGAGTACCAGAGTATGTAACATGTATGTAGGCATGTGGGCCAAGCTAGCTAGGGTTAATATTTAGGATCCCACTCCTATGGTTTCATGAAAGAAAGTACATAAGCATATATCAATTGACCAAGAAAGCATAAAGGAAATGTTGGGAAGAATTCATCGCTTTTAATGGGTTTTTAAGTCCTAGAGAGAAGCCTGAATCCTCCTTCAACTTCACCAATTTCCACAGGAAGAGCTTCGATTTCGACTTAGATTCAGATTAGCTGGAGCATGTTGCATGAGGACATGCAATTGGACAGCTGGGGGGAGATGTTGGTTGCTGCAAATGTCTCTTTTTGCTCACTTTCATCAAGATCCTTTTCTGTGTCTTTTTCCTATTATTATAACTAAGTCATTACTTTTCCAACGAAAATCATGGATTCAAAAAGGTATAACTCATTATTTCTTTGTTGTATTTAATGCTTAAAGATTACTTGTGATCATGGGTTTTATTCCTAATTGTGTTGACTTGTGATGGATCAATGGAAGTAATGAGATACAGGTGTATCGGCTTGCCGAGACACATAGATGAAGAAGTACCTGGATATCAATCACACCTTTTCTGGGCTCGGGTTCATCTTGTTATAGGGGTAGTTCGAGCACTCATCCATGACTTGCTCCAAATATTTGATCAATTGGATTGTGAAGCGCTTCAATGCTTATGCAACATATTTGATTCTGATTGTAACTATGTTGTAACTATTATTTTTGAAGTACGAATTCAGCAGCCTGAAGATCTTCGATCTTCATGGCTGCCCGAATCTGAAGGACCTAAATTGTCTTATCTAATATAAATAGGAAGACGAGAGGGTTCATAAGGTTAGGCTTATTTTTAAAAGAGAATTGTAACATGAGTGGGGAGTTTTTGTAATTGAACTTATCCATTAATGAAAGAGGCAAATGTTTCCTGATTCATTGTCTGCTAAGTTGATTTGGTATCCTTCAACGACATCTCTGTTGGAAGGAAAGGACCCGCCTTCTTACAGAGTTACCGAATTATTTAGTTGTTTAATTCTTTTATTTTGTTGGTGTGGATTTGCTAGTTATATTTCATTGTTGGAACAATTAATTACTAAGAGTGGGATTTCGTAATTTCCAATTCTTCTTTGTTGAAATAGTGTGAGTAATTAGAATAGGATTTCCATTTATGGATTTTCTTTGATTTGATGAAACAATCGATTGAGTAATGTGTGGTTTCTTATTGCAAATGTGTTATTTAATATAGGATGATACAGTTGTGAGTGAAATCGTGAACCTAGGAAACACTTTTGTGACAAACGGAGTGAAAAAAACAGAGCGCGGGCGGATGATCACGCGAAAATAAGTCAACCTCAAACTCTAGGCCGAGAGTTTAAAAACCTCTAGGCCGAGAGTTTTGAGATTTCAAACTCTCGCTCGAGAGTTTAAAAAAACTCTAGGTTAAGAGTTTGAACCAATCGCCGCACTGTATTTAAAAAAAAACTCTCGGATGAGAGTTTGAACTAAACTCTCAGTTGAGAGTTTGGAAGATATTGTTTTGACTGAGAGTTTATGGTCAACAAACCTGCGAAAATATATGGCATCTTTCTGGAACCTGCAACTTCAGCAAGTCCGAACCCTTGCAAATTCTAAATATTATTTGTCAAACTTGGTAGCAATGGATTTATCTCCAAATCTAGTTTCCAATGATATAATAATTGTTTCATTTCAACTTGAATTTCTATTTATTAATTTTTTTTTCTAAACCTTATCCCTTAAGAATTTTATTACTTTGAAAATCACCCGAAATGAAAAT
Source organism: Larix kaempferi (assembly GCA_027924585.1). Lineage (NCBI taxonomy): Eukaryota > Viridiplantae > Streptophyta > Pinopsida > Pinales > Pinaceae > Larix > Larix kaempferi. The sequence continues at coordinate 8,980,805 of BSBM01000748.1, forward strand.
TTAATATCATAACAAAGACAACACCAAAAAATTTGAAATTTCACAAAGATCATAATTGGCTCGTCCTCTTCAAAAGGGTACTTTTAGTTTTTCCAATAAGAGTGACATTTGAAAGAAAATGTGAATACAAAAACATGTGTCGATAATGCATCATTTTTTGAACATATGTTGTTTCGATAAAAAATAAAAAATAGTTCCCAAGTCTTAAAAAACTCAAAATATAGTCCAGGATTCAGTGTACTGTGTGTAGATTATGAGCCTAGAATTGTTTTCCCTAAAATGAATAACCATCTATCAAAAAACCGTCATCAACACAGGTCACTCACTATCCATACCTAAAATTTTCAAGTATATGTCGTCTGTTGACAACAAATTTGTCCCACAATATGTCCATAAAAAAATTTAAAAAATACGAGTAGAAAGATAATTCAATTCTCTAAAACCTTTGTGTTTACTTCAAGTTGAAATTCCTAAGGGAGATATGGGTTTGAAGAGGTCGAAGTTGAAAAACATAAAATTTAGCAGTTTTGTTTGTAAAAAACAAGCCAAAATTGTTTCCCAACTTCATGTTTTCACCCTTGTGCTCTGTCTCTACATATCATTGACACATCATTAAGTACTTCATTTCCTTTATGAATTACATAATTGGTAGATAATAGATAATTTCCAAAATAGAAGAAGACTTATTTCCTTCAAAGTTAATTATTGCAATCAGAGATTGAATCTTCTTTAAGAATTGATTTAGTATTTAACTTCTTGCAAAATCAAGTTTATTAATTTACTCTTGAAGTAATTGATTCCAAAACTGATACTATAGAATTATTGTAAATTTCCTTGATTTTAACAGTCAATTAATAATTGAAGTTGGATTGAGCAATGAGCAGAGCATAGCCTTATCAATTAGGTAGGTTGGGTGATTTTCTAATTCATCAGTTACAAAAATGTTTATGCATATATTTTGCTTGATTACCTTTGCAATAATCAAACTTCCCTAGGTTGATAATTTATATTGAGCACTATGTTTATTAATTTTAATTAATAGGCAATTATAGTTACCAACAGGTACATCATGTTGTTATTCTATTTTTTCCAATAGACATTTCTAAATTTTTCTTCAGTATTCATTGTACACTTATGTCTTTATCCAATGGTGGTGTTTATAGGTATGAATGGAAACATAGAGGATCAACACATATCCATGAGTTCCTGTGGTTGGAAGGTGCGCCAAACATGGAAAAATTGGATTGGAAATATAACAAGACAATTGATGTTGCAAGAAGATACTTTGACAACTATGTAACATCCTAGAATCCTAGTGATGCCCACCACAGGAATGTATCTGCTCATCGGTCTTTGCAGGAAAATCCTTGCTTATTGGAAATCACTGAAATATTCAACACCAATCTCGTTGATGATTATGAGACATTAGCAAATCACGTTCACCGACAAACAAAGTGCAATGTTCATTCATGTTTACGAAAGAAAGGTTCCTCTTACACATGTCAATACAATGCACCATGGGAGCTTCAAGATGAATCAAAATTATTTATCAACAATAAACGACAAAAGAAATATCAACCTACATGCAATGATGAAATTCTAAATGTTCATAATGTCTCTCTTCTTTCAATGTGGTGCGCTAATGTTGATTTCCAACCAGTCATGTCACGTCACGCGGTATTGAAATACATTGAAAAATATGCTTCAAAAGATGAATGAAGATCAGAAATCTATCAAGACATGTTAACGAGAATATCCAATATTGTTGACTCTGAAGATACCTCTATATGTGCATATAAATATTTCCTTGCTGAAACAATTGTTGATAGATACATTAGAGCACAAGAAACATGCCATATGTTGCTAAAGCTCCCACTTGCTATTGGTAGTTGCAAATTTGTTCCAATGGATGTTGCTAGGAAAATATTCAAGAGAGTATCTTCCAATTCATATAGTGAAAAATTCCCCAGAAACACTGGGTTCCTTGATCTATATCAAAATAGACCTCCATTCCTTGAAAATGTTTGTCTCATTGACATTAATCGATCCTGGTCTTTCTGATCACGACATAAGAAATAAGCATGGAATCCAAGAGACAAATCCTCAATAGTTTGAGTGTGGTCGCGGTTTTGCGAAGTTCCTAAGGAGAGCTCAAACAGTTTTGAATGATTTTTCCTCAGTGAATTACTCCTATATAAACCATTTAGAAAAATTCACACTGACATAGGCATCACTACTGAAATAATCATTTAGAACTGGATGAAGTTCTACAATCAATCTTGGCATGTCAACAGAACGCTAGTAGAAACTATTAATGATGACGATGATGACATACTCCAAGACAAAATCAATAATGACAATGACATGCATGAATGGGAAACGCTATCTCTCCTTGTTCCTCTTAATGTTGTTCAAGTGTCTGATATTGAAAATATTGGTCGTACAGACTTCGAATTGATTCATGTATGGAGTAATACCACAAGCTCAGAGGATAAATTAGAAGACCCAACAAATTTCATAAAAAATGCACGTTCGTCTAAAGCTATACTAGATCTTTCCCATCCTACATTGTCTTCTCCATCTTCATTTTCTGAGAAGTAGCATATTTCTTTCAACACTATTATTGAACACTTTAATCAAGAACTAAGTGTGGAACCTTCGAAAATGATCATTCAAGGAACTATAGGAACTTGAAAGTCTTACCTTATACATTTTGTTTCACAGGAATTTTCAATGCATTCAACAAATGGAAAAATCCCTTTGCTATTACTAGCACCCACTAGAGTAGTTTCCTTCAATATATGAGCTAAAACAATCACTTATCTCTTGGAATTCCTCTTAAAGACTTCAAACCTTTGCATGGTCAAGAAATTTTTGTTTTCCAATAAGAGATGCGATGTGTTAAGTACATTTTAATTAATGAAATGAGCTTTATAGGGCCTAGGTTATTCATACAAATTGATACACAGTTGCGTGAAGCATTTCCATAAAATAGATCAAATACATCAGGTGGAAGATCATTGATTATTGTTGGAGACCTTGGCCAATTGCCCCTCGTTACAGATAAACCGTTGTATGTAGGTAACATAGTCGGAAAGGTTTTGTGGAAAGATTTCATTTTTTTTTACATTGGACATATCCAAAGCAATCCAGTTTTAGAAGGATGCTAAAAAATGTTAGAAATGCAGAAGCAAACGTGGATGATTGGAATCTGTTGATGTCAAGAACATATGCATGTATGGACAGTCTTGAAAGTAACACTTTCAATGGAGAGCTACATTTGTTTCCAACAAACTCCTCAGTGAATCAACATAATAAATCCATGCTTAAATCACTTAAAATTTCAGTAGCACAATTCATCTCTGAACATACAAAGAATAAATATTTCGACGATGTAGATGGTGAGCAACTTCAACATGAATTCTTGCTATGTCCTTGTGAACTTTTCATGTTGACATGTAAACTATGGGTGGAAGCAGGGTTAGTAAATGGAGCACTTGGGATAGTTCAAAACATATTTTATGCTAGAGGACCTAAACCACCATACCTCCCAATGTACAATACAATCTCGTTTGATAATTACATTGGTGTTCCATGGGACATCAGATATCCAAAGATTGTACCAATAACACCTATTAGTAGAGAAAATCACAAGCAAATTCCATTGCATATGGCTTGGGCTCTCACCATACACAAATCACAAGGTTTGACTCTAGAGAGGGAAACAATTGATATTGGTAATGCAGAGAGGCAAGGTTTAACACTTACAACAATTTCAAAAGTCAAATCTATCAATGGTTTATGAATATCACCAGTGCCATTTACTTATGATAGGTACGCAAAGATGGCTCAAATTGCATATGCTACCATCAGGAAGAAGGAATAAAAACACCTACAAACCATATCTATATGACCATCATCATTATTATTCAAAGAGGTGAGCTGATTATTGTGTACCGAAAAATTCTTCTATTTCGATGTTTCATTACGATTATAATTTCACTTAACTTTGTTGTAGTTTTATTGTGTTTAAAAGTCATGGACTACAGTACACAAATAAATAAGATAAATACCTCAGCTCATATGTGTATTCATATAATGTTAGTTCGTTTAAGTTTCAATAAATATTTCCATTCTTCCAAACAAAACTATTTTAAATTTGCTTGATTTTCATTACTTACAATAGTTAAGTACATTCAATGAAAGTCGTGTTTTTAATCCTCTGTTTCATTTTTAGGTTGAATCAATGATGATATCCTCCATGCATGCCATGAAGCGAGAGTGTTGAATGCAAAGTTGTTTAAAATTATTGTTTACTTAATGATGATTACAAATGTTTGCTACATTCAACTTAGATTACAAGAAAAAATTATATATTTTGAATCCTACTTTATATGTTTCACGAGTTTGATTGAAACATTATCCATTTTCATGATGTTTTTGTCTACATCCGGAGATTAAGGGGTACCTACACGAAGCTGGTACCCAAAATAACCGCAACAAGGGTGCGTGAGCGAAAAAAAAAAGGACATGCACACACCTCCAAAGGCATGCATGCGTCCCTGCTTAGGCAATGCCAAATGTCCATGTGATTCAGCCCACGTGGAAAAAAAGGGCGCGCATGCGCCCTTAACGCGTATGCACATATTGGCGCGCATGTGTTAGTGGCACGTGCGTGCCTCTGTTTTTTTATAAAAAAAAACAGAGCTCACAGGTTTTGTCATTTTTGACAGACCCGTGAGTGCACCTTCAACCCCGCGAATGCGTACTCGTGCACCCCCGTCGTCATCAACACCAAGCAATCGCTCCTACACCACGGTGCCATCCGTTTCTCTAGGTAAGTGCTCCTCAAAGCACAAATTTGTCTTTTTTTTTCCATTTTAATTTTAATTTTTAAAAAAAAATTACAATCCATTAAAAAACCAAGGAAATTTAATTGCAGGCCATCTACACACCTAACAAGATGTTAGACACACCACCATTATCCGATGAAACCCGACCTCCATAAGAGAATATGGGAACTGACAATGAACCCAATGAACCCAATGAAAACCCTGAAGATCAATTACACCAAGACTTAAATCAATTGAGGGCACTAAGTAATGAATTGAACAGTACTAGGGAACCCTCTTGGGTTTCCTTGGCTTCATCACTTCAAAACATCATTGAATCATTCAATATTGCACATAGTGAGATAACAAACTTGAACCAATACAGGGATCGAATGAGGGAACACTACTCCATTGGGTTGTCCAAAGAGAAAATAAAAGACCTCAACATCAACAAAGCCCAGTTGTATAGCAAGTTCATAGTTCCCTTGACCAGACAACCTCTAGCTTTGACGAGGCCTCGAGTTTGCATGGACTGGTGCATTTACCAGCAATGGAGAGATAACTCGAGACAGAGGTGGTTCATGGTGTTTGACAGGCCCCCGTGCAACAATTTGGAGGTCGCACAGTATTTCTTTCAAAAATTGTGGGTTGAGTTTGAGCTAAGGTACCATGTCAACTATTTTGACATCACTGAGTTTCAAGGTGTCGGTCTTGGATCTGCCCAAGATCGACCTCAGGCACACTACAACCCGCTTAGAGGACCTCCTGCACCCAAGAGAGAGCCAAATCCCCCTCCTCAGCCACCCGGGGTTGGTAGCGGTCTAGATGAGATTCATGACTCCATCAGACGTGCCACACATGACTTGCTTAGACATACCAAATTTGTGGCCATGTCTTCCCAAAGCTGGGAGGACATCGATGAGACACAAACAGCTACATAGTCTATGGGTCATGGCCGAGACATGTCAGGTATAGGTGGAACCCAAGCAGGGCCTTCTAGTTCTGCTGGAACAACGGCACATCATTGTTCTCACTATGGTCATTCTTGCCATGGTGATACGTAGCAGCATGCCACAGGGAGCTTCATGGATCAGGTTTTCTATTGTTTTATTAATCTTCAAGTATTTTTTGTATTTTATTTGATATCGTATTGTTTAATATAGTTAACTTTGAATTACACATTGTTGCCTTTATTTGTTTTAATGTTCAGTTATTCGGTGCCAGGTCTCCACCCCCCAGGTGGGAGGACGTCGGTCCCTTTGACCTCGATGGAGCCATGGTGGCAGCAGAGGAGATTGCGGCACCATACACATAGGTAACTTCTTTACTTTGAATAATTAGATCCAGTTACGAGTAATTTGTGTTTAGTAATTACAAATTAATTAGCATTGAGTAATTACCATATTATCATCATATTTTACAGTTGTGTTTATAATATTGTCTAATTTATTTGAGAGATATAAATTCATATAATCCCACCAAAAAAAAAATGAAACCTTATCAAACATGAAAACCTAACAAAACTATAAACATTTGTGTTAGACACAATGCTCACTGAGAGGGGGGGGTGAATCAGTGAGCCTATACTTTATTTAATTTCAACTTCAATCACCAACTCTTATATCATCATTTCACATTCACATCATATTCATCAATGAACTAGCTATCAACTAATGAAACACATCAACACATAATACGAGATTAGATATAGTTTTTGTAATCTTTTGTATTTGGTTCAATGACTACAAACGTGAGGCAATTCAGCACCAACTAATACAATGAGCACCAACTCATCATCTAGGACCTAGCCTAGTTTTTCTTAGATCCTACTAAGAAAATGGATACAAGACCCTTCTTGTATTTACGATTACATAGTTGTCACATATCATACATATCACAGTCATGTCATTATTCACATCATCTCATTCATCAATCTGTTGCCAGCACCTTGTCTTCAATCATCATTCTGTCCCTGTTTCATCATGTCTAGCATCTTCTCAAACATATTGATATTCTATCTACATTCACATCTTTAACCTGTCATCAAACCGTCATTAACCATAGGCAAATTATCATTCTACTGTCAAGATATCAAACATATCACATTTATATCACTTTTTGCTCATCATCACTCTATCTTAATTTTAACTAGGATATACACAAATACATCATTCTCTCCTTTCACCAAACTGCTGCCCAAAATATCATTAGTCTCTTCATACTATCTAGATCGTCATGTCTTTCTGTTGTACATGCACATCATATCACATGATATTTAATCAACCTGTCTATGTAATTTTCATTTTATTTTTATTTTTAATTACTTAGCCGACTTTGTCCTTTGAATGGACACATAATAGTTCACATACAATGTTTTATTTGCATGCTTTTTTGGTTTGAATTCACACAACCACATCAAAGGCCACATTAGAAACTTAGGGCTTCCTCATTTTTTTGTGGGCTTCTACATCACCATGTTTAAATACTTCAACATCAAAGGTTTCATCAAGCAATTATAAGGGCAAGGGCTCCATCACACCCACAACAATAGACCACAAACAATTCCAAGAACCCCAAGGCAAAAATACATTATGTCTTCATCACCATACTTCAAGGTTCAAGGGCTTCAACATCCATCGTAAGTGCCATTAGATAAGGGCTGATTCAATTTGTAAGTGGGTTTCAATGTGGGTTCCACCATCAAGAGTCAATCATTTAGTATTTAATCAACATGCTTTCAATGGACATCAAGCCCATCATCAAATGGTAGCATGGACCATCACCAAGGGTTCCACTGCCCCATCAAACCACAAATGACCACAGAATGGCTCATTTGGCTCATTAGGTGTTCCAATGGCTCCAATGCCCACCTCCATGGTTCTTCATGCCATGTGTGTTCTTCAAGCCATCCACATCATCATCTTCTTTTCCATTCCTCAATCCTTTGTCATTAATGTTGTCACCACCATCACCATCACCGTCAACGTCTTCATAGTGGCCAAAAGAGAATCATAGTGGGCAAGCTTCTAGAAATTCAAGAACCTGATGTTTATCATGTCCTTATTACCCTAGTTTATTATCACAGGATTTCCAATTTATTCTAATACTTGAGACTGAAAGTAATCATACTACTACTCCTAGAACATGCTATGAGGAAAGACATATAAACAACATAAAACAACTTATCACATGTATTGTCACTAAAGTTTTTGAAAATGATGTAAGGCCCATAAGGAAGAGCGATAATCTTACAAATATGGTCTATGGGGCCTTCCTATTATCTTGATTCAAATTCAACTCGATAAAAGATTTGGCATCAAGAATACTCATTTAACTCATTTCTCTCAAGATTTCTTTGATTTCAATCAGGTGATATCATTTTGATAACATAGTTATTCAATCAAGAACACATAATTACTCATTCAATGCAAAAGAACATGGCACATTCAATCTTGTAAGTAAGTTAACCATGAAAAAGATTTCTCTTTCTTCCTTTTTCTAATGATCAACACTCTAAAGTGTATTAAGTAACATGCACACTAACTTAACTGCTATTTAGCACCTCTTTGCAAATTTAAACAATGAGATGCCATTTTATTTGATGATGTAAATGTTATGGAAATAAAGGGACTCAAGATCCTCACTCTAGGGATGCAAATACTTTTCCACTGGGTGAATCAAGCTTCTAGGAAACTGCAAATCTATAAGAAGACATCAAAACCTAGGAATTCTTCGCCAAGAACCCAAACACATTACATAGGTTTCCAATTCAAATTTGTAAATGGACATGAATTCCATTTGCTTATGAGACACTGCACATTTCTCTAGGGCCAAAGGAAAAGCTCACCTACTCATGGGGATGACTCTGGAAAAGGAAAAGCTCACCTACTCATGGAGATGACTCTAGAAAAGGAAAATCTCACCATGTCACCTTCTATGCCCTCTCACCTTATTTAATTTTAATTTCATGTCATTCCACCTTCTATCCTTTCAGAATATTGGATATCATCTAACTTGAATATAAATTTATTGCACTCATGTTTTCTAAGTACCATCGTTGTCATTCTCATTTTCATTGTGTTTAATATTGTTTTTATAAATTTAGTCTAAAAATTGTAGTGTTCGCACAGGTGTCTGTGGGCTCCAGCAACCAGCCACCGCCACCGAGGACCAGCAGTTCTCCCTGTGCACACGTATTGTGTGTATTAAAGCATAAATTTAATTTCAAATACGATGACTTGTCTGTGTATATTTATATTTTTGTATATTAAACCATGAAGTTATAAATGTGTATGCAGGTGCAAGCACCTCGGCCTGCCAGTGCCATTATTCCTCCCTCCCCAACCTTTCGGCCACCCTATATACCAGTTGTATCCCCTGGAATACATGCCCCATTCCCCAACCCCTTCCATATATCCCCCCCCTCCTATATAGCACCACAATTCCATCCAGCTCCCCCTTATGCATCATATCCAGCTCCACCTCCGTATCAGTTTCCCATGTTCCCACCCTCCCCCATCCGACCACGGCACACCACCCATCCATAGTCACCCATCCCTCTACCGCAACATAAACCTCACCCCCCCCACATTCCCCCACCACACTCGCTTCCCCTTCCAGGGTGCACCCATCCATACTACAACTAGTCGGGGTTTATAGCCCTAGACGTACATCTCCACTTCCCCCACCCCAGTCCATCCCTCCTCCTGCCACGCCCCCTTCTTCCACTATTACCCTTAGTGGTGTATCCACCATTGATGTGGCTACATCCTCCCCTTTACCATCCACCCTAGCATCGGAGCAGGCTGTCCAGCCGACTGCTCCATCCGCCAGCCCCGAATACTAGTCAATTTTGTTCACGGTGAGATTGACTAGTTTATCATTTAACTCTAGTTCAATTTTAACAGAAATTACTATATGCATCTAGTTTCAGCATTGATCTGATTGTTCTAAATGTTGTAGGGTGGCATTGTCGAGAGACTTGGATCACAGAGGAGGGAGACCCCCTCACGACTTATAGTCTCACATGCGGTGAGTTATCCAAGATTTGAAAACTATTTTTAGTTTGAAATTATGTTTTATACTTGTATAATTACCAGGAAAAGTTGACATATTATTTTTGTCGTTTCAGGGCTCAGGGGGACATGGTCAAAGATGCTGGAAGGACCTAGCTTCCTCTAGCATGAAGAAGAGGAAGATTGATTTTGGAGATGCACCTGGGAGCTCCGAGGGTGGGCAGGAGGATTGAGAGGCCCTCCTATGTACAGTAGCCACGATGTGGCATTTTCGGCACGAGTTTCCATATTTTGTATAGGGTAGGAGTTGCCTTTTTTTGTACAGGGCACGAGTTACCATTATATAGACGCTAGGAACGATGTTCCATTTTTCCAAAAATTGTACATGATTGGATCATTTTTGCATATTAATAGATGAATTTGCACTTGTGTATATGAGTTTGTCCTTGATTACATTTTTGCATACATGATTTTGACTTCAATTCAGAACTCTCATCTGCGGATCATAGTGTTAATTGCATGTTATTTGAATGGTTATTATTTCACAAATTTGTCTTAAGCAATTACACTCAACATATCCTAAATGTTTATGGTTTATTGAATGAATGTTTACAATCATCTAATCATTTACATTCTAGAAGTTACCAAACCTGCACAAGTGGTTTTAGTGTCATGTCCTCTGCCTTGCTCGGGAACGATGGGAGGGGACGTGACATAATGGAAATGACTGCAAGTCGTAATTGATTAAATTCTTAACTATTCTTTTGAGATGAGTTTAAATAATATAAATAAAAATAACAATTCAAAAGGTAGTATATAGTTCCCTTAGTTATGAATCCATGTGCAAATGACAAATGAGAATCCATTTATGTGATTAGACACTTAGGAATTATGAGTCCACCTTTTATCCCTTAACTGATTTAATTAATAATCATGGTTGATGAGATGTAAAATTACAAGAACATCAACTTACATTTCGTGGAAAATTTAAAGTTTCCCTCAAGCTAAGCTACTGACAAAACATACAATTAAATCTAACTAAAAATTCACGACTTGTTACAAAGATAACTATGCAAGTTACACAAGTAAATAGTTACACTTCCTACGAAATGAATTTGCATGTATATTACATTGGCCACTATGGAACACTAATGAAAATTAGGGATTCTACCATTGAACTCTTTTGAGAAAAAGAGAAAAAATGGCAAGTCACCAAGATCATGCAAAATAAAATTCCAAAAACCATGATTCCTTACAAGGGTTGCTAAGTGAGTTTGCATGCTAGTTAATGACTTTGCATGTCACTAGAGGTTAGAAAACAACTAAAAACAACCTAGTAAGTAAGATTAACTGATCAAGATTCTAAACCCAAAATGGAGTAGTCAATCTATTTTAGGGATTTTGTTGCAATGATGAGCAAAATTTGTTAATATATCCAAGTTTGGAGCGAGACAATATACAATGGTTATTTATTTGACAAGCATGAGAGTACTATAATAGAAAATAAATAACTAAGAAGCATGCAAGCAATCATATCATAATATTAAATACAATAATGCAATTCAAATACAATAAATGGATGGAAGAAACAAAACTCATATATTCTTCAAATGGAAAAGCATACAAATGTGTAACATCATTTGAGAAAAAATTATTTGAGGCAATTAAGCTCCAACACTCTCCTTGGGATGGGTCATTTTCCTTATTAAAATGTCTCTCTAGCTATATGGACTGAAGAATGCTTACTTCCTTAATGAAATAACTCAAGTAATAATGAATACAATGAATGGTAAAGATGAGAGAATGAGGTGTTTGATCTCCAAGCTCTTTCTTCCCACATGACCTTAGAATTATTCTCTTCTTCAAGTCTACCCCATGGCTTTGATTTATAGGAAAATTATGAGATTCAATGAAGAACTATTTCCAAACCATCTTCCCAAACCCTAGCACATAACCTCAGCCAAACCCTAGCACTAAACCATCTTCTTCATCCTCACCATCACCATCACCATCACCGTCAACGTCTTCATCATTACCACCATCTTCATCATCATCATTAACTCTAACTCTAACCCTAATTCAATTTCCTTCTATAACTCTAGCCCTAACCCTCACCCAAACCCTAGCACTAAGCCATCTTCTTCATCCTCACCATCACCATCACCATCATCGTCACCGTCACCGTCATCATCATCATTAACTCTGACTCTAACCCTAATTCAATTTCCTTCTATGATTCTATCCCTAACCCTCACCCAAACCCTAGCACTAAGCCATCTTATTCATCCTCACCATCATCATCACCATCATCATCACCATCACCATCATCATCATGTCTTCATCATCATCATTAACTCTAACTCTAACCCTAATTCAATTTCCTTCTATGATTCTAGCCCTAACCCTCACCCAAACCCTAGCACTAAGCCATCTTCTTCATCCTCACCATCACCATCACCATCACCATCACCGTCACCGTCACCATCATCATCATGTCTTCATCATCATCATTAAATCTAACTCTAGCCCTAACCCTCACCCAAACCCTAGCACTAAACCATCTTCTTCATCCTCACCATCACCATTACCGCCACCGTCAACATCTTCATCATCACCACCATCCTCATCATCATAATTAACTCTAACTCTAACCCTAATTCAATTTCCTTCTATAACTCTAGCCCTAACCCTCACCCAAACCCTAGCACTAAGCCATCTTCTTCATCCTCACCATCACCATCACCATCATCATCAATGTCTTCATCATCACCACCATATCCATCATCATCATTAACTCTAACTCTAACCCTAACTCTAACTCTAACTCTAACTCTAGGTTCCTCATCAACATCTCCATCATCATCATCTTCTCCATTGTCATCATCTTCATCACCATGACCATGACCATGACCATCACCATCACCATCACCATCATCATCACCACCATCATCATCATCATAAGTGCCCAGCGGATGATTTTCTAGAGTTGATCCCCGTGTGCAAAAATTGCACATTCCCTCACTAAGCAAAACCTTAGTTTCCAAGATGGATGTTCAATATGGCACCGGGACCACGAGACCAGAGGAGAGGGGTGCCCCTGGCACTATCCCGATGTCCTAAATCCAACGGAGTCGACGATTCATCGATCGGAGCCACGGTCGTCATTATATGGCTCATTTCATCTCGCATCCAAAAGGCCTCCAGGGACACCTGTTGGATACCTGTCGGGGGCATAGAAGTCCAACCGTGCAACAAAATCAGGCTCCAGGGAGTCCTACAAGTGTGTCTAGGTAGGTTCCGGCTGGGAACGCTGGCCGTAAGTGCCCGGCGGACGATTTTGCAGAGTTGGTCCCCATGTGCAAAAATTGCACACTCCCTCACTGAGCAAAACCCTAATTTCCAAGATGGACATTCAAGATGGCACTGGGGCTACAGGACCTGAGGAGAGGGGCACCCCTGGCACTATCCCGACGTTCTGAATCCAATGGAGTCAACGGCTCGTCGATCAAAGCCACGGTCGTCATTTTATGGCTTGTCCCGTCTTGCATCCAAAAGGCCTTCAGGGACACATGCTCGATACCTGTTGGGGGCATAGAAGTCCAATCATGTAGCAAAAATGGGCTCTGGGGAGTCTTGTAGGTGTGTCTAGGCATGTTGGGGCTAGGAACGCTGGCCGTAAGTGCCCGGCGGATGATTTTACAGAGTTGGCCCCCGTGTGCAAGAATTGCACACTCCCTAACTGAGCAAAACCCTAGTTTCGAAGATGGACCTACAAGATGGCACTAGGGCCATGGGACCGAAGGAGAGGGGCACCCCTGGCACTACCCTGGTGTCCTGAATCCAACGGAGTCAACGGTTCATCGATCGAAGCCACGGTCATCATTCTATGGCTCGTTCTGTCTCACATCCAAAAGGCCTTCAGGGACACCTGTTGGATACTTGGCGAGGGCATAGAAGTCAAACTGTGTAGCAAAAACGGGCTCCGAGTAGTCCTGTAGGTGTGTCTAGGTAGGTTCTATTTGGGAATGCTAGCTGTATGTGCCCGGCGGATGATTTTGCAGAGTTGACCCCTGTGTGCAAAAATTGCACACTCCCTCACTGAGAAAAACCTTGGTTTCCAAGATGGACGTACAAGATGGCACTGGGGCCATGGGACCACAGGAGAGGGGCGCCCCTAGCACTATCCCACCGTCTTGAATCTAATGGAGTCGATAGTTCGTTGATTGGATCCACGATCATCATTCTATGGCTCATTCCATCTTGCATCCAAAAGGTCTTCAGGGACACCTACTGGATACCTATTGGGGGCATAGAAGTCCAACTGTGCAGCAAAACCGGGTTCCAAGGAGTCATGTAGGTGTGTTTAGGCAGGTTCCGGTTGGGAATGCTAGCCATAAGTACCCGCTGGATGATTTTCCAAAGTTGACCCCAATGTGAGGGCCATCCAAATTTGCTCAAGGGGGCCATTTCTTGTCCGAAGGCCCCTGGGCTTGCGTGGCCACCGTGGACAGGTCCACTGTGGCCACATGGACCTGTGGGGGCTGACGAAATCCAAGTCCACTCATCAGTTTGGATTCCATGGCCCCGGGGCAAATCCTCCAGGTGTCCGTGAATGGTCCCGGGGTGCCCGACTAGAATGCTCGTGGCACCCAGACCGTGGCGGGTTTCAGCTAGGGTTTTGCTCAGTGATGGCCATTCCAAATTTGCTCAAGAGGGTCATTTCTTATTCAGATGCCCCCGGGCGTGCGTGGCCACTGTGGACAGGTCCACAATGGCCACATGGACCTGTGGGAGGTGACGGAATCCAAGTCCTCTCACCGGGTTGGGTTCCGCGACACAAGGGAAAACCCTCTAGGTGTCCTTGAACGACACTGTGGTGCCCGACTAGAATGCCCGTGGCACCCGAACCATGGCTCAGTTCATGAATCCGTCGAATCTGATGGGTTTCAGCTAGGGGACACCCCATAGCATCCCCCAAAGACCCGAAAGTGGTGCCAATGAGCCATCTCTGGAGTTAGTATTTTTCTTAGTGATGGCCATTCCAGATTCACTCAAGGGGGCCATTTCTCGTCCAGATGCCCCCAGGCATGCGTGGCCACCGTGGACAGGTCCACAATGGCCACGTGGACTTGTGGGGGCCACCGGAATCCAAGTCCACTCGCTGGTTTGGGTTCCGTGGCCCCGGGGCAAATCCTCCAGGTGTCCCTGAACGACCCCGAGGTGCCCGACTAGAATGCCCGTGGCACCCAGACCATGGCTCGGTTCATGAATACGTCAATTCTAGAGGGTCTGGGATGGCAGGTTTCAGCTAGGGGACCCCCCATAGCATCCCCCGAAGACCCGAAAGTGGTGCCAATGAGCCATCTCTGGAGTTAGGGTTTTGCTCAGTGATGGCAATTCCGTATTCACTCAAGGGGGCCATTTTGCATCTGGAGGCACCCAGGCATGTATGGCCACCATGGACAGGTGCATTGTGGCCATGTGGACTTGTGGGGGCCGATGAAATCCAAGTGCACATGCTGATTTGGGTTCCGTGGCCCTGGGGAAAATCCTCCAGGTGTCCCTAAACGGCCCCAGGGTGCCCGACTAGAATGCCCGTGTCACCTTAACTGTGGCTTGGTTCGCGAATCCGTCGACTTCGGCGGGTCCGGGACTGTGGAGGAAATGCCCAAAGTGTCCCTGAATGGCCCCAAGGTGCCCGACTAGAATTCCCATAGCTCCCGAAGGCCATTCCAGATTCGCTCAAGGGGGCCATTTCTCGTCTGGAGGTAGAAGAAGATCAATTTTTGACAAAACAATGTAGTTAGCAGAAGGAGATCAATTTTTGACAAAACAATGTAGTTATTACATCTGGAGGTAATGGTTTCCCGTGGAAAATGAGTGTAGGGTTGAGCAGAAGAAAGATGTTGGGAAATGGGCTATTACATTAGCTTTTCCAATGGGTGGCTGTAGGTATCTATGCTTTGGAAGCTGTAGGTATCTATGCTTTTCTTCCAAGGGAAATCCTATTTTCATTGGAAGAAAAGCATATATACCTACAACCGCCATATTTTGTTCTGTAAACTGCTTTCCCATCGGAAAATCCAATGTAATAGCCCATTTCCCAACATCTTTCCTCTGCTCAACCCTACACTCGTTTTCCATGGGAAACCGGTGCCTCCACATGTAATAACTACATTGTTTTGTCAAAAATTGATCTTCTTCTGCTAACTACATTGTTTTGTCGAAAATTGATCTTCTTCTGCCTCTGGACGAGAAATGGCCCCCTTCAGCGAATCTGGAATGGCCTTCACTGAGCAAAACCCTAGCTCCAGGGATGGCCCATTGGCACTGCTTTCGGGTCTTCAGGGCATGCTATAGGGGGTCCCCTAGCTGAAACCCGCTGGAGTCGATGAATTCACGAACCGAGCCACGGTCTAGGTGCTACGGGAATTCTAGTCGGGCACCCCAGGTCCGTTCAGGGACACCTAGAGGATTTGCCTTAGTGCCACAGAACCCAAACCAACGAGTGGACTTGGATTTTGTTGGCCCCCACAGGTCCACGTGGCCACAGTGGATCTGTCCATGGTGGCCACGCATGCCCGGGGGCCTCCGGACGAGAAATGGCCCCCTTTAGCGAATATGGAATGGCCATCACTGAGCAAAACCCTAGCTCCGGAGATGGCTCATTGGCACTGCTTTCAGGTCTTCGAGGATGCTGTGGGGGATCCCCTAGCTGAAACCCACCGGAGTCGATGGATTCGCGAACCGAGCCACGGTCCGGGTGCCATGGGCATTCTAGTCGGGCACCCCGAGGTCGTTCAGAGACACCTAGAGGATTTTGCCTGGGACCACAGAGCCCAAACCGGCGAGTAGACTTGGATTCCGTTGGCCCCCACAGGTCCACATGGCCATAATGGACCTATCCACAGTGGCCACGCATGCCCGGGGGCCTCTGGACGAGAAATGGCCCCCTTGAGCAAATTTGGATGGCCCTCACATTGGGGTAAACTTTGGAAAATCATCCAGTAGGCACTTATGGGTAGCGTTCCCAACTGGAACCTGCCTAGGCACAACTACATGACTCCCCCGAACCCAGTTTTGCTGCATGGTTGGACTTCTATGCCCCCGGTAGGTATCCAGCAGGTGTCCCTGAAGGCCTTTTGGATGCGAGACGGAACGAGCCATATAATGACGCCCATGGATCTGATCGCCGAACAGTCAACTCTGTTGGATTCAGGACACCGGGATAGTGCGAGGGGCATCCCTCTCCTCTAGTTCCATTGCCCCGGTGCCATCTTGTACGTCCATCTTGGAAACTAGGGTTTTTCTTAGTGAGGGAGTGTGCAATTTTTGCACATGTGGGTCAACTCTGCAAAATCATCCGTCGGGCACTTACAGCCAGCGTTCCCAACCAGAACCTGCCTAGACACACCTGTAGGACTCCCCGGAGCCCATTTTTGCTACATGGTTGGACTTCTATGCCCCTGGCAGGTATCCAGCAGGTGTCCCTAAAGGCCTTTTGGATGCGAAACAGAACGAGCCATAGAATGACGACCGTGGTTCCGATCAACAAACCGTCAACTCCATTGGATTCAGGACGCCAGGATAGTTATAGGGGTGCCCCTCTCTTTCGGTCCCATGGCTCCGGTGCCATCTTGAATGTCCATCTTGGAAACTAGGGTTTTGCTCAATGAGGGAGTGTGCAATTTTTGCACACGGGGAACAACTCTGCAACATCATCTGCCAGGCACTTACAACCAACGTTCCCGGTCGGAACCTTCCTAGACACACCTGCAGGACTTCCTAGAGCCCGGTCTTGCTGCACGGTTGGACTTCTATACACTCGGCAGGTATCCAACAGATGTCGCTGAAGGCCTTTTGGATGCGAGATGGAACGAGCCATATAATGACAACCGTGGCTCCGATCGACGAATCATCGACTCCATTGGATTTAAGACGTCGGGATAGTGCCAGGGGCACCCCTCTCCTACGGTCCTATTTCCCCCTCTCCATCTTGAACATCCATCTTGGAAATTAGGGTTTTGCTCAATGAGGGAGTGTGTAATTTTTGCACACGGGGGTCAACTCTGCAATGGTGATGGTGACAGTGATGGTGATGGTGATGGTGACAGTGATGGTGATGGTGATGGTGATGGTGATGGCAATGATGAAGAAGATGGATTAGTGCTAGGGTTTGGGTGAGAGTTGGGGCTAGAGTTATAGAAGGAAATTGAATTAGGGTTAGAGTTAGAGTTAATGATGATGATGAAGATGGTGGCGATGATGAAGACGTTGACGATGGTGGTGATGATGAAGACGTTGACGATGGTGGCGATGATGGAGACGTTGACGATGGTGGTGATGGTGATGGTGATGATGAAGAAGATGATGATGATGGAGATGTTGATGAGGAGGCTAGATATGATGTTGGTGATGATGATGACAAGTCCCTCTAAGTGGTTATCTATGATGATGACAAGTCCCTCTCAAGTATAGATCTCAAAAATACCACCCTTGAAACCTTATGATAACTCCCTACCCCAAGTGGAAGACCCTTCTATCCATACATGGATTCCTAGAAGGTTTCATCTACCAAGTTAAATTTTCAAGACCATTGTAATAGACTATGTACTTCAAAAATTTTCCTAAAACCTAGGTCATTATAATCTTGAGAACCTATCAAAACCACTATCTTCAAATGCTACAAACATAAATAGATATATTTAAGAAAATACTAACTCAATTTACTCAAATTTGATCCAAATCACATCACCATTTTATTCAACATAAAAGAGAAGCATGGAACAGTTTAATACATATAGGAAAAATAAAAAACATAGGCAAAGACATGTATGTATGTATGTATCAACAAAAAAATGCATGTACCAACGAAATAACATAAAACTACACATACCTTGATGTAGAACATAACATTCTTTGATGCAATTCTTTCTCTTATGTAAAGTTGACTGGCCTCATTTAATAAATCCATCTGGATCCTCTCTGTTGCTAATTGTCTCCATCAATCTCTCGTGCTCTAAATGAGGCAGGTAGTAGCATACCTCGGTTGAGCTCTTGCTTGACATTGTTTGAAGATGGATGTTTGTGCCAATGATCAAGTTTGTGAAGTGATAAACCACTAAACCTAGTCTATAATCCATGAATACATGCCCGCTAGTCTTTCTTGACTTCCCATCTAGTGTAATATATTCCCCCTGAACCACCATCGAGCCAGTAGGAAATTCAATTCCTTCATCGTCGATTAATGATCCGTAGAGGGTTTGCTTACCTTGGATGCACCATGCCAACCAATAATCCCCGCCCCATTCATTATCTTTCGGTGCAACAATTGTGTATATGTGTCCTGGTTGTACAAAATCTAAGATATGCTCGTAGTCTGTAGAAATCGTTGACTGGCCCTCCTCTAACTGGGTTGTTTCAACAACTGCACGTTTGTCTACTGCAAGTGACACACGATCCCATTCATCAACCCAGTCCATGCATTCGCATTCATCCCATTCACCGCTGCTACAAGGGTTGCAAAAGCATGCAAGCTTTCGCGTCCATATTTCAAATATGTGGTTGTTTGAGCTTCGAACTAAATGAAATCCACATGTTCGTTGTACTGTGCCACAACTATAGGAATGTGATTGATCTATGTCAACCACTAGCCAAAAATTTCTCACCACACGTCCTGCCACTAATGATGTTTGTTGATCTCTTGATCGTTCTGACATTGTTGTGGAGCACCATTGAACTATGGATTCTGCATCTTGGATATGAGGTTCCCTGTCAAACCTCATCTCTTCCCTTTGCAGTGTAGTCTTGATGCATGCACCGGCCCCATCACGCTCGCCTTTGGCATGCCCAGTCTCAAAATAGTTCTAGATATGCGACACATTGCAAGTCTTATGCAAAGTACTCATCCATTGGAATACTCGGGCATTTTTGAACTAGCCAGCACAACCATCTGACCATATCCAATGCTGATCCATCTATATGTCTCTCTCCTTCAACTGATCATAGAAAATTTGAAAAGAATGTTGCACATAATGCAGATCATGGGTTCTATCATCACTTATGTAAAATTTTGTCTCCTTCAGTATTATCCTCTTGTCATTGCTTCTGTCTGGCCCATGCCTATACATAATATGTACCATGATGCTGACTTGGTCTGAATGATAGTATTGACTCTGGATTTCATTTTGTGGCTGAAGGGTGTAATTTTCTGCAAAATCCACAATTGACACTATGGTTCCAACGGGAAATGTGTCCCTGCATTTTCTGTACTGCTCATCTTGCCATCACGCTACATGCACATGTTGAACATACTGCTCAGTTTTCTCGTAGAATTCCATCAAGAAGTCACATACGGGTACTTGTTACCATGGAAACAAGGGAAATATTGCAATGTGGCCTTTGGAAAAATGTATATGCCATGAATTGAACGTGTAATATGAAAAATATGCAATATTCATTTGTACCTGTGACTTTACCAATGCAATATTTTTACATTCTCTGACACTGTCTAATTGATAGGTCACGTACTTGAAGCTCTGCATCTCCACACCCATCATGCCAAATTCTATGCCCTTGCTTTCATGAATGCAATGGTTCAAAAGAGAAAACCCACTGCACATAGAACATGTCCCATGTAGACACGATTTTTTATAATACTTTTGTCCTTCGGGCCTTGGACACATGATGTTGTGGATAATGTCTCTTGATGCATTTGACGGTAGTATGGATTCATTGCAGCCCTGCACAATGTTAGTATGCAAATCACAAAATATATGTTTATATGTGTCATAATAATATTCATATTCTACATGGTATCTACAACAACAAGTGTTCCGATCAATGCATATACGAATGTACCATGGTTTTCATTTCTCAAAGGACCTTTGGCCAAGGTTCAATTGTGTGTGCTCATTCTTGAATCTCTCATAGAGTTCAGTCTGTGTGGTGTCAAGGAGGTGTTTAACATGGGGCTCACGCTCAGTATAACCTTTTCTCAGTTTTAGCACATCTCTTTGGTTTGATGAAGGTCTAGTATGATCATGCCAAAACTTTTGTACTAACTCTTTAACAGCATCAATTAGCTTCCTATCTGCATGAGGCAACCTACAAACAAAAGCCCAACAATCATTTCCACCCGGAGTGTCAAGATTTTCTCTTATAACAGAGTACTTTTTAATAGTTTTTCTATTTAATTTGAGTATGTGAGAAGTGTGTGATAGCAGGCGACGTTGCCTTGTGGACTTGCTTACAACTGATTCCGCTAAAACACGACGAGCCGCACAAAGATCTTTTGTACAAGACTTCTTCCCAATCGCATTAAATGCAGATTGGAGATTTCTAACAATATGACTGTTAGCCTCTGAAATTTTAACCATCTTTATTCCCAAAATTCTCCTAACAACAGTTAAAGAACGTGACTTTAACAAACATAGCAATAATTGAAATTTACCTGCATCACCTTTGGATTCAAAATATTCTTTCACAATTTTGTTGCATTACCATTTGATAGTGCGTTTTGGCAACTTGCCTTCAAGCCCCAACATAGCACTCTCATCCACATGAATACGTCTAGGAGTTCTTCTTCTTGCACTGGACAGTCGAGGTAGGGAGGGTGGACATGAGACATGAATACCGGAGCTTATTTGTTGTGGTGCTTCGTTCATAGATTGGGCCATAATGGGAGTGTGGTCGACAGGGTTGTGGTCTTCTTAGGGAGATTGAAAATTAAGCAAGGCTTGTATGTCCATCTCTACACATGCAGCATCTCCCAAAATTCTTGTGTCGTGAGGAACTTCAGAATGACTCATTGATGGATTGTTAGTTGGGGATTGTGTTGATGTTGGAATTTGAGTTGGGTCCGTTGGACGTGACTGCTTTACCCATGGTTCTGAACAAGAGGTTTTCATGTCAACAACTATGTTAGGATTAGTGGTAGGATTTGGGGCAATATAGGACCATGTCTCAATCTTTCCATTCCCAACCTGGCCTTTTCTCTTAAGTTGTTGACCTTTTCAATGGGCAGATTCCTTCTATTTTTTTTTTTTTGCGTTTCATGAGTTTCCCATCTCCAAAAGTCTCTTTAACACAACTATCAGGCCTACCCCTGCAAAAGAAACAACAAATAATATATTAGTGCCATTATATAATGAACCTAATACATTCCAACATAGCTTACCACTTTACAAATTAACATATACAACTACAAACTATGTTGGTTTATTTGTGTTCGAATAAACATCATTATCCCTTACAATTCCAATCAATATAGATGATGATTGCTCAAGTGTAGAGAGGAGAAACTAGTGTCTTGCCTGGCCATGAATTCATAAAAATTATGGTAGTAACACCCTACAATAGAGCTGGCTAGAGATGCCTGGGGAATAGTTTGATAGTTGCTCTACATCAAATAAGGTAACCTTAATTAATTGCATTTTTTTCTTTCTCCCTTAATGTTATCAATTCTAGGACTTTACACCTAGTTTGATTGCTTTGTCTTCCTAGTGGAATGGTATATACTTCCATTTGAGGCAATGTCCTTTACCATCGTAAATTACTAGGTTATGTAACACATTAAGGAGTTGAAGAAACAACAACAAACTATTTCCTTAGATTTATAAACCTTGAGATGATAGAATGTGGATTTGAGTTTAAAATACCCATGGTTGAATTCAACAATGCATCACGATAGAATGAATGTATACCTTGTTTTGTGCAAAACCTTTAGGAGGATGCAAAGGTTTCTAACAAAGATCATGGTCTTGGGAAGGGTGATTAGGAGAAATATAATTTGACCTTTCAATGTGCAATATCTAGGGTGGGGAGGTGTTGGAGAGTGGGGAACTAGGGACTATACCAACAATCATCATGTTGAATAGAGCATGAAGTGGGGAAGTCTTGGTTTTTGGAAAAAAAATCATTGTTAGAGGTGAGGGGATATTGTAAGGATGGTAAATATGGATGAAAATTATCATATTTGGATTCATAGAGAAAGGAAAGGTGCATATATTTACATATATCCTCATTCAATTCAATGGTATTGAATAAGAGATGAGAGAGTTGAGGTTTTGTGGATGAGTTGAAGTGATATTTTTAGTTATGTTTAGTGAGTGTGTGGTTTTTTTTGCTAGCATAATATGAGGTGAAAAGAACAAAATTAACTTGGGAACTAATTACACAATGAGGAGGTTGCATACTTCATCTTGTCTAGTGTTCATATGAGTTTTTTAGATGTGAACTTGGGAAATCTTCTTGTCAAATTCATTGTTGTCTATACATGGATATTGTTGTGGGAATATGACAAAAACAAAAAGGCATGGGATCATCTCAAATCTTGTGAATGAAAAGACTCATTTACAATTCGCCATACCTCTATAGAAATGATCTCCACTTGCAATGGAAACTGGTAGCTTGAATGAATCCACTAGATTCCAAGAACACTGAAGATGTTTGATAGATTCCAAGGGTGATTTTGTGTCCAATAGATCAAAGAGTGTCCAAAATATCAATGAGTGTGAGCCAATGAGCAACCTGTGAGAGCTTGAAAGCCGTGGAAGAAGTGAAACCCGTGATTTTGGTAGAATTCTCGGGAAACAGAGAGCTCTATTTTTTTTTAACTAGTAACAGGGCCACGCACGCGTGTTAAAACACATGCACGCATGTTTTTTGTGCGTACACGTGAGGAGTGTGCATGCACCCTTGTACAACATATAAACCATTTATTCCCCAACGTTTACACCATTTAATGCCAAACCTTCCCCCCACTTCGAAAATATTTGCATAAATTGGACTCAACAATTAAGTTTAAAGGGTGGGTCTTAATTTTTATTGGAAAGGCTTACTCTTTGACACATTTGATAATTTATGGTTGTCTATGCGCCTGGACCCAATTGACATTGTAAGGTGAGGATGTGCATGCATAATAATCCTTATTTATTACTATGTGATGAGGATTTAAAAGGAAGAGGATGTAAAGATGTGTTATTTTTATAAGTATTTTGATGGCGAGTGTCGAAGAGAAACGTGGTGATAAACCACAATTCCTGAGCCAAAACTTGTTTTTTTAAATTTTATTAATAAGCATTGTGGTACTTTGGTCCAAATGTTTTTTCTAACTCATTGTTTCTCCATATTGTCTGCCTACTGCCACCTCTCTATATGAATGCATAAAATCAACCTCTGCTTGGTTTGTGGTTATAGTTGCATGCCATTGAGTGTTGTTTAGAGTTTCTGTGAGTCTGTGACATTCATGCAATAAATGAAGTCTTATAGAGGAGGATTCATCAAAGAGGCAAACTGAATTTCATTTTGACAAATCACATCTTTTGTAAAGATCGAATGCCATGAATG